>QGSO01000305.1:527362-638346 GCA_011037825.1 Carya cathayensis
TATGTGCACGTTTTCAATCATCTCCAAAAGAATCTCATTTAATTGCAGTTAAGCGCATTCTTAGATATCTTAGTGGTACAATTAACCTAGGGTTATGGTACCCTAAACACACATCTTTCGATCTAATCAGCTACACAGATGCAGATTATGCTGGTTGTAAAATAGATCGAAAAAGTACTAGTGGAGCATGTCACTTCTTAGGTCATGCATTAGTTTCCTGGTTTAGTAAAAAACAAAATTCTGTTGCATTATCTACTGCTGAGGCAGAATATGTTGCTGCGGGTAGTTGTTGTGCTCAAGTTCTTTACATGAAGCAACAACTTGAAGATTTTAAACTCATGTATAATCACATTCCAATCAAATGTGATAATACAAGTGCTATAAATCTTTCAAAGAACCCAATACAACATTCTAGAACTAAACATATTGAAATAAGATATCATTTTCTTCGAGATCATGTGCAGAAAGGCGATATAGTACTAGAGTTCACAAACACACACGATCAGTTAGCAGATATATTCACAAAACCTTTACCAGAAGATAGATTATGTATGATTAGAAGAGAAATAGGTATAATGCATATCATGAATATCTCTTAAAAGATAGATCAGAGTTCATAAAAATAGAGAGATTTTTTTTAAATACTTTTACATAAACTTGAGGTTCTTAGCCTCATGTTTGAGACGCTCATTCTCTTCATACAATATCATGTCATCCCTATCCATGGGAACTGGCAAGCGGAATGAAGAATCCAATAGAGATTTCAACTTTTTATTCTTCTGCTGAAGGATTCCTTCCCTTGTGGGAGACTCTTGAACAATTCGTTGAAGTACAACAATTTGTTCCTTAAGCTTTTCAACCTCATGGTTTTTGGCTTGAACCCGCTGGGAAAAAGCAACAATAGAGGATGAGTAGCGAGTCCCGAGACTCACCAAGTCGTAGATAGCATCGGAGTCTGACTTGTTAGCCATACTATTATTTTCTTGCTGCAACATGGCACCAATGGCAGCTACAGAAAGGACAGGAGGTTGAGGTGCTGAATACCTCATGGATGCATCTAGAGGAATGTTAGAAGAATGAGCCATGGAGAGAAGAATTGAAAACTTAAAGCGAGAATGTTGAAGGAATGCAGATGAGTTATAGAGATAAGAAGAAAACTTGATGCGGATTGGATGAACTTTAAGACTTATTTTATAGAGATAGCATAAAGAACAAGACAAACTAGTTTAAATCAGGCGCTTGTTTATATCTCGTTTGTCAACAACATCAGGCGATTTGTTTCTATCTTCAACCGCACTAAATTCATAGAGTTAGGTCTCGAGGCTTTGCAGGACTTGTTGGATCACGGACGGCTCTCTTTTTCAACTATCTACAGTGTAATTTAACGCACCGTTTTCTTCAGTCTATTTACTTGCTGCCGATCCTTTTTAATGATGCCAAAAGGGAGAGAAGTTTTAGACTATAACATTAACATTGTTTAAATTGCTAAACTTGTTATATATGCTTGGAATTATATTTATATTTTTGCTTGAAAAACTAACGCACATTCTCAAGGGGAGCTTAAGTATTAATACAGGCTTCGGGTTCTATCAAGTATTTGTCATCATCAAAAATGGGGGGACTGTTAAACCTAAGGTTTCAAGTTTTGTGTAATTATATATCTACACATGGATTTTGATGATAACAAATGATTTCAAAGAATGAAGGAGTCTTAAACTCAAGTTGTCCACACAATAGAGTCAAGCATATCAAAGAACCAAGCATGAGCAAGAAGGGAATAAGTTCACATTAAAGTCATAGAGTAATGTTGTAAATCTCTTTAAAATTCGAAATTAGGATTAAGGCTCAAAAATTAATATTTTATCATAAAGCATTAAAATACATTTTCCACATGTGCATGAATATTTTGAAAATTAAATTTGAAAATTTTGAAAGATAATTGATTGTCATCTTTCACATGTGCATGCCATGATTAAAGGTTTGAACTTTGAAAATATTAAAGATGATTGATTGTCATCTTTCACATGTGCATGTTTTATTTGAATATTTTCAAAAGTGATTGATGCTTTTCTTGACTTATGCAAAAGGAAGATGCCTTTGTTTGAATATTTTGAAAAGTAAAGTGTGCTCCTTTTGTCATATGCAAAAAGTAAAAAATTAGGTTTGAAATTTTTGAAAAGCAAAGTGTGCTCCTTTTGTCATATGCAAAAAGTAAAAAGATTAGGTTTGAAATTTTTGAAAAATGAATGATGATGTCTTTGACATGTGAATCTTTTTAAATTTGAATATGAAGTCTCATATGCCTATAAATAGATCATTTGAGAGCTTCACATTCACAACACCAAGAGCATACAACTCTCATTCAAAGCTTTCATTCTCTCTTCTCTAAGCATTGAGCCTTAACCCTTGTTCATTTTGAGAGATATAGTTTGTGCTTGTATTGTTCTTATTTCACTCATTGAGGAGTGTTTTCTGATATTCTACCCACTATCAATTCTTGTATCAGTAAAAGGGTGTGTACAACCCTTGTGCGTGTAGAAAGTGTTCTACACAGGGAATCGTTGAATCACCACGTGTAACGTGATTGCAAGTGTAGAGGGTGTTCTACACGGATCCTTTGTAGTAGTGTTGTTCAAAGGTGTAATAGGTTTCTATCTTCACCTAAAGGAGATTGAATAGTGAATTCGGGGATCCTCAAGGGGTAGCTTGAGGCGAGGACGTAGGCAGTGGGGCCGAACCTCGTTAACATACTGAGTTTGCTTCTCTCTTACCCTTACTCTTTATATTTATTGTTGTTTCATATTTTGTTTATATTTTATATTGTATATTTGATTTATAATTGTTATTTTTTTAAATACAACTCAATTCACCCCCCCTCTTGTGTTAGTCATCTGGGCAACAAGCTAGTTAAAAATTTATTAGTTTTGTTTTGTTCGTTTTCTTTTATAGATTTTTTTAACATAAATAAAAATAATACACAACTTCATTAATAATCATTTTCTTAATCATTGAGTAAAAAGAAATTAAAAAAAAATTAAAATGCATGAAGAGAGGCAAACTCATGGGTTTATAGGACTCTCAATAATTCATTTATCTTATCCTTCAAAATACATTATCAAAATTCACTTTTTTATTTTATATATTGATTTTTACAATAAGTCATACATCAGCTTAATTATTTTTCTCGATATCATTTAAATATTCTTTTTTTAATATTTTGTTATTCATTTTTAATAGAATATTTTTTTAATATTCTACAAATTCTTACTTTTTCTTGTTTTATTGTCAGGTTCACCTACAATGGAGAAGTCCTTATTCTTGTCCTTGGGTATTTCATGAATGGAATTACACGTAAAATGTAAACGATCAAAACATGGGGGAGAGAAAATAATTAAAAATATTTTGGAGGTGTAAACAGTATTCTCTATATTTAGAGGATTATTGTTGTAAAATATGAAGTAAAGATGAAAATACAAAACTGTTGAGAGGTACTTTTGACCAATTTTCTTTATATTATATAGAAAACCGTATTTTACATGAGCCTTAAGAATGCTGTAAGATTAATATTTTCCATGGAAGAAATTTCTTGCAGCATCAAAAGGATAAGAAGCTTTAATAAAATGAAGAAGAGAAATCATCAGGTCGTGTTGCCTGAGTCCAGAGGGATAGGAAGGTTTTTCTCTGCTTTGGAAACTTTTTTTCCTTTCCAAGTCCATTCTTAAAGCAAAGTGTAAAGATGTGAGCAAAAAGTATTCCAAAGTTTCTGTATTTTGGCAAAGCAAAGGAATTATCACTTTCATGGTGATGTAGGCCCGTATTTGGGTAACCTCTATCTGCCCCATCATGCTTGATGGACTTCTTGAGCTCTTAATCCTACTGTAGAATGATAAAGGCAGTCACTCGAACACAGAATGACTATTAAATGATAAAAATAATATGTAATAAATAATTATTTAATGATGATAAATGTATCATATCATACTTAGTGAAATAAAAATAGAATGGTAGTATGATGTATAGAATTGTCTGATAAATTGAGAACCGGATTATGTCTACTCAACTCTAAATGGGAGAGGCCAAACCCATTTATTGGAGCCTAGCATGCAGCAAGTAATAAGCATGGATGATGCTACATCCACCGAGAAGTGGCCATCCAATATGTATTTTATCTTTTCATAGACCTGTCTACATCGATTGTTTTATGTTCAACTGTCTGTCAGCTTCGCTAGCATTAATTGGCATGCACTCTTTTATTCTTAGTCAAACACAAAAGCCATTCCAAAAAATAAATAATAAAAATAAAAAATGAATTCACATAAATGTGTAGCCAAATAATTGTTCAATTATGCACTTCAACTCAACGAATCCCTACCTAATTGTTTGTTTCTTTAATGAATTATGCTTTTTCATGGCTGTCAGTAGTTACCAGATCTAATTAATTGAAAATTTTATTCATTAATTTTATTTATAAGTAGAAAATATATGAATTTTGGTTAATAAGAAATTTAAGATCTGGGCATGTGGGGGTTAGGGGTAGAGAGGAGACAGGGGGAGGGGAGCTGTTGGTTTGGGTTCGTAAATGACGCAGCTTTTGAGTTTGGACGCAGTAGTAGTAGTAGTTCTAGTGGTAGTTGGAAAGATTAAGGAAGAGTGGTAGATTATTTATGGAATCCCAAGCTAAACAAGTGAGAATACATCGAGATGCTCACTGCGTTTGCTTCACGACGAAGCTTCCATATTTAAGGACTCAGCACAGCCCTAACCGTTGAATCTCTGCTACCCAATCTTGGTGCAACCACCACTACTGCTATTGCCCGTACTACTTTTACTCCAGCGTCTTCCTCACGATTTTCCGTTAAAGCCTGTAGCCTCCCCTACTAAACCATACTCTCTCTCTCTCTCTCTCTGTCGGTTCCATGAGGTCGTTGAGCTCTGCATTTTTGCTTTAGGTGAACCTCGAATTCAGATCAACCTACCTACCACTCATGGACGCCTCGCTCTCGAATGCATAGCATAATAATTCAAGGTTTTCTTCTCGTCTCTCTATTTCTCTTTCTGAAATTTGTGGTTTTTTCCTGGAAACTAGTAATTTGCAAGCTTTCCAATACTTGAGGTTCGACTTTAGATGGTTGAAAATCTAGAATGAAGAAAGCTTCATGTTTCGGATTAAGTCCTGGTGACTGTAAAGAAAAGCCGATTGCTCACTTATGAGAAATGGGGTCTCTGAATGGGTGCTCATATTTTTTTTTACCATATGCTTTACCCGATTTAAATTCTTACATTTATTTTATCAGTAAACACAAATTGTTGCATTTTTAACTCGTCTTATTTTTAGTATTTAGTTTTTTTTTATAATTTGATCGTGTACATGAATTTCTTTGATTAGTTATCTTTTGTGTTTTGAATGGTCATATAAACGAAAATTAAATGCTATATTAAAAAATTCTTGTAAAAAATTAATTAACAAGTCTGATCTCGCCAACTTAGGTTTTTTTTTTTTTTTCCTCATATTTCCACCATATATATCACTAAATAGACGAACAAAAGAATCCAATGACTTACTACCTCCCTGTCAACTCTAGAAACTGGAATGTATTTGCTGTTTCTACCATAAACTATTGTCTTGACTTATACAGTTCTTGCCTGCTTGACAATTGCAAACTGTCTCATATCACAATGTTGTTTTCAACTTTGGCAAGGTCAAAAGTTGAGCTCATTATCTTTGCTTTGTTCTTGTTTTTTTTTTCTTTTTTCCCTCATATTTCCACCATATACATCACTAAATAGACGAACAAAAGAATCCAATGACTTACTACCTCCCTGTCAACTCTAGAAACTGGAATGATTTGCTGTTTCTACCATAAACTATTGTCTTGACTTTCGTTCTTGCCTGCTTGACAATTGCAAACTGTCTCATATCACAATGTTGTTTTCAACTTTGGCAAGGTCAAAAGTTGAGCTCATTATCTTTGCTTTGTTCTTGTTTTTTTTTTTTTTTTTTTTTTTTTTTTTTTTTTTTTTTTTTTTTTTTTTTTTTTTTGGGTAGCATGCATAAATTAACAGACAACTTATGCCATGAAGGAATAAACTAAAAAGGCAGAAGAAATAAAAGCCTGCATTGTGTTCTTTAATGCTTCTTGCTTTCTCTTATCGTAAAAGGATTGTGCTTTTGCTTTTTCTTTTGGGTGACTTTTCCATTAGGTTTCATTGCTTTGGTGTTTAACAATTTTCCTTGCTTTGACTTATAATCCAAGAATATATTGAGGCATGGTACCCGAGGCAGCAATAGTGCTTTTGGAAAGTCATGTATCAACTACTCGCTCTTTGGTTTTCTGGATATTTCTTGTTTTACAGTCCTGGTTACATTGCATAGATGGGGTTCTTAAAGATATTGTGTTTTTTTTGCTAAATGCTTAACAATTACTGTTCCCTGGTTATAACCAGGAAAAATGTTCATGATCAATGTTCTGAAGGCTTTCTTATTATGCCAGGGGAAGAAGAAGAATTGCTAGTCATAGTCACCTCTTTAGACCTCCCATCAAATACCACCTATGAAACTGCAACCCATTTTTGCAACATTACCGTTCCTCCTGCTTCTTTCTTTTCTCCCTTTAAATTTAGCCGACCTAAATTCAGACAAACAAGCCCTACTTGACTTTGCCTCGATTGTTCCTCATGGCCGCAAAGTCAACTGGAGTCCTGCTACCTCAGTCTGTATTTCTTGGGTTGGCATAACTTGCACCCTGAATGGCTCCCGGGTGGTTGCTGTTCGGCTCCCTGGTGTTGGACTTTCTGGTCCAATTCCAACCAACACCCTTGGGAGGTTGGATGCCCTCGCTATCCTCAGTCTTCGATCAAACCGCCTCAGTGGGAATATTCCAACTGACGTACTTTCCCTCCATTCCCTCCACTACATATACCTTCAAGACAATAACTTCTCGGGTAATATTCCTTCTTTCTCTTCTCAGCTCATCTTTCTTGATCTCTCCTTCAACTCCTTGACAGGAAACATCCCACCAAGTATTAACAACTTAACACATCTCACTGGCCTGAACCTCCAGAACAACTCCCTGACCGGATCAATTCCTCATCTCAACCTCCCAGGGCTTAAGCATTTCAATTTGAGCTACAACCACCTAAATGGTTCGATTCCTTCAGCCCTACAGAAGTTCCCCGCATCCTCCTTTGCAGGGAATTTGATGTTATGCGGGCCACCACTTAACCAGTGTTCTTCAATTCCCCCTGCACCTTCCCCTTCTCCCACTCATTTACCACCCCCGCCAAAAGTCCCCCCAAAACCAAGTGGTGGTTCCAGAAAGGAGCTGAGTACAGGAACTCTCATTGCCATTTCCATTGGGGGTTCTGCAGTGCTGTTTCTTTTAGTTCTAATTATAGTGATGTGCTGTTTAAAGAAAAAAGACCGTGAGAACAGCAGTGCAGTGAAAGGGAAGGGTGGAAGGAGCGAGAAGCCTAGGGACTTTGGGAGTGGAGTGCAAGACGCTGAGAAGAACAAGTTGGTTTTCTTTGAAGGTTGTTCTTATAATTTTGATCTGGAGGACCTATTGAGAGCTTCGGCTGAAGTTCTTGGGAAGGGGACTTATGGGACAACTTATAAGGCTATTTTGGACGAGGGAGGAACAACAGTGGTTGTGAAGAGGTTGAAAGAAGTGGTAGCGGGGAAAAGAGAGTTTGAACAACAAATGGAAATTGTGCAGAGGGTCGGTCAGCACCCAAATATTGTCCCTGTTCGTGCTTACTACTATTCCAAGGATGAAAAACTCCTGGTTTATGACTACATAACAACTGGCAGCTTTTCCGCACTGTTGCATGGTATGTAATGTCTGTCCTTATCATCTTTCTCTTAACTTCTTTTTAATTTCATGAATGATGCATATTCCAATTAGCTACTAAGGCAATTAATTACTCGTAAAAATACACTCTGCAAATCCACAAATCTGAGCAACTCATGGTGATACTTTGGCGTCTGAGCATCATTCTAACACATTGTTAAGGTTGTGATTTTTTGCTACAATAGCATTGTTTGTTCGCACTTATTTTTTGCTAGAATAAAAAGCATATATAAGGTTGCAGTTAGTTAAATAAAAATAATTTTGACTGGTATGAGTTAAGTAGAGATAGAAGTTAAAAATTGAATAAAATATTGTTAGAATTGTTATGAAACTAATGAAAAGATAGAGAGCAAAAGAGAGAGAGATGTTTAGAGAACTTTGTTTTCTCTTATTTCTTGGGGTCTTACACAAATGAGGACTCCCTCTATTTATAGGGATTTCTTGGTACAAAGGATGGTTAGGATTGTTACACTTGTCATCAATCCAATGGTAAAGAGTACAAAGGAGGTTAGGTGTACCTAAAATCACTATTGGGGGTAGGTGTACCTAAGATTACCATTGATGGCTAAATGTGGTCATACAATACAATTTGAACTTGGTTTCTAACAAGAATATATTTTTTTAATATTATTATTGTTTTGGGATTTGAAAAAATTGAATTGTTTATTTTATTTTATGTGAGAATTTAGAAAAATTATAATGATTAGATGAGATGAGATATGTTGCAAAAACAATCGAGGTCTCCCAGAATCCCTCCTGAGTTTTCACATTCATTTGTACTGTGATTGCAGGAAACAGGGAAAGCAGACCAACTCCACTAGACTGGGAATCCAGAGTAAAGATTTGTCTTGCAACTGCAAGGGGGATTGCCCATATCCATTCTGCAGCTGGGGGAAAATTTATCCACGGCAACATCAAGTCCTCCAATGTCTTCCTCACACAAGACCTCCATGGCTCCATCTCGGACTTTGGTTTGACAACTTTGATGGTTTTGCCTGCTGTCCCACCTAGAAGTGCAGGTTATCGAGCTCCTGAGACAATTGAATCTCGAAAATGTACTCAAAGATCTGATGTATACAGTTTTGGTGTACTCCTCCTCGAGATGCTGACAGGTAAAGCACCAATCCAATCGCCGGGGCAGGATGAGGTGGTTGATCTTCCAAGGTGGGTCCAGTCCGTTGTGAGAGAGGAATGGACTGCTGAGGTGTTTGATGTTGAGCTAATGAGGGACAAAGACACTGAAGAAGAGCTGGTGCAAATGCTTCAAATAGCAATGGCCTGTGTGGCGAAGGTGCCAGACATGAGACCAACAATGGGTGAAGTTATCAGGATGATTGAGGAAATCAGGCCACCTGATTCTGAGAATAGACCATCACCGTCACCCTCGGCGGGCAAGTCAGGCTCAAATAAAGAAACCCCATAATTCCTCCGTCTAGCCCATACCCCATATTCTCAAGTTTCTGCACTTGAGCTTGAGCTGCAGAAACTATCCATTTGGAGAACTTTTCTAGCAGTGGAACATTTCCAGTTGCGTCATTCTTTTTAGGGTGTTTAATGCAACAAATTTAAATTGTCTAGCACTTTCTCCCTCTCCTGATTGCTGTGACAAAAATGTTTCCAGACGATTGTGACCTCTTGACTGCTCTGTAAATGTGCTGGTCCTTGCCACTCACACACGTGCGTATGTATTATCTACTAATTTGCATCATAAACATAAAGCTTCCAAATCAGACCCACAGAATGATCATACCCAAGGTATATTTGAAACACTGCTCTAAGACTGGTTTTAAACCAGTAAGTAAGATAATGGCTTAGAATAAATAAATAAAAGGAGATGTAATTATATTCGCTTCAGATTAATGGATTCAATCTATTCAAATGAAGATTTAAAAAAAAAAAAAAAAAGATATCCATCCTTGGTTATTATTCTTTACTTACAAAAAAAAAAATGCTTTGATCATTAAATGACACATTTCTTTCGAGTATGAAAGAATAATAAAGCGAGTATTACGCTCATGTTAATAAGATAAGAAAGCTAATGGCTAGAGTTTTTGTTGACCAAGTCTGCGCCACTAACATATCTAGTAACAAAAGATATTAACCGGAAAGGAGCACCAACCAGGGGAGAGTCCGAAAGGGGCACAGCAGTTTTTTCATCATTATTGGCAGCCTGCAGCTCTGTATCCCGAATTTCGTTTTCATCCATTGAAATTTGCACAATTTCTCCAGTTTCTTCAGATGCTAAAGAGGTGGGGATCACAGCAGCATGCTCAACATCCACATTATCAATCCCAATATTTTCAATCTTCATTGGAACAATCTTGTTTGACTCCAACTCCTTTCCTGCTAGAGACAAATTTTCATTGGATTCCAATATGGGGTCAACACTGGCAGTTTCAGTGGTCTCAAACATCTGAATAGACCTAGTCGCTGAAGGAAGCCCATCTGTTGTAATTCGTCGATCAAGCTCAACATACAACTTGTTCACCTGAGAGGAAGAAGAAAAAAGGCCTAACCCCAGTGACTACAAGTCAATTACTATATACAACAATAACAATTAGTGTCACAATAATGAACCTTTAACCCAAGTCTAAAAGTCCGTGTACAACATGAAATAATTTGGTAGCTACATAACACTATCTAAATCAACATCACCACCCAATTAACGTCAAGCTTTTAGCCAAAAAGATTAATAAAAAATCCTGAGAATTAGCACACTTGTGGCAACCACAGATGAGCCATTTATACCTTCTCAACGAGCTCTGCATTTTCTGTCATCAATTTTTCAACCAGTGCAAGCGCTGCTTCCATCTGAGAGTTCAAGTCCTCGTGCTCAGAACCATGCTAAAACAACAAAGAAAGTAGTCATATTATTCCTCACTTTCTACCTTCTTTTTTGTTATTTTATATATTTTTTAAGAGCATTTCGTCAGAAATTTCAAGGGATAAGAAATCTTGAAAAGCTAAAAAAAGCAAACCATTTTGAGGTCAACTGATGAGCTGGTAGATGAGGTACTCCTCTCAAGGTTCTGGATTTGTGACTGCAAACCAGATATGATGTCCATCAGTCGTTGGTTTTCTAGGAGGAGATTGCTCCTGAATTCTTCCAACTCCACCACCTGCCAAACTTTGTTTTTAATTTCCCCATCAGAAAAAATGTAGAGCTCTGCTATGAAATGGTCATACCTCAGGTAGAATGCACATGCAATAATGAAGTTCCTTTGTTTTTAAGTTTCTTTTTTTCACAATGAGTCAACTAGTTAGAATACACAAGCCATAGCTCAGTCCCTTTCTTGACCAGCAGACAATCAAATTATTAAAATTCTCCAACAGACTCAAGACAAGAAGGTGACCACGTTCACACACAGCCTTGGATTCAATAAGCCAATTAAAATGAGACCTCCATGTGGATAAATTAGGTCAATTATGCCATGTACCTGTGCCTGTAGTTTAGCAGCATCACCATGCAGGTTTGCAAGTGTTTCTTTTGTTGAATTCTGTACGGGAAACATATGTCACTGCCTTTAGTAAGTTGCAAACATACTGAGTTGCAGAAAGGCAGGCATGGGATAACATTTTCAATATGGGCGCTCAAATCAATCCAAAACCCAAGGCATAAAATGAGATAAATTACTAATTTTCTTAGAAACTAAACCATAAATATAAATATAAAAAAATCGTGTTTTTTTAACGAAAACCAACAACTTTACCCTACTTCAGCTTATTGATAAGCCAAACTATTTATTTCCTACAATGTCACTTACAAGATGCTGGGAAAAACCATATCCACATACACTCCAAAAATCAAAAATAAAAATAAAAGTGGTTACCTCCTTTATAATCCAAAAACCTTTCTCCCTCTCTAAGTGTTTGACTTTTTCCTCTAAACTTTCCTGTGGAACATTGGACGAGTAAATTCATCACTGAATTCCAATGTTATTGGAAAGATCTTACAATGATCAACTATATGCATACATTTGAAAAAAGAAAAACAAAAAGCCAAAAGGAAAGACATAAAGACAACAAACAAGGTGAAAATAAAATCATTAACACTAAAAAGAAGAAGTGAAGAAGTAAAAAAGAAGTAACCCTTTCAAACCTAAGTTTGCCTTTTCCTCTAGCAACTGACTGATTTTGCCCTCCAACGAAGCCTATGTGTTGCAAAGGATTAAATTACTTTCTTCTAAATTGCATGTTGACCAGAAATAAATTATTATAAATATTAATAAAAGCAAGCACAATCATGGCACTGCTGATGGGGACAAATTCCAGATGGGCATAAATGCTCTTTAGTTGGAATTTTGAGTATTAGATCTATATATATCACTCAACTCGCCTCTTGTAATTGTACAATTATCATCTCTAGACCAGCCTGAAATTATAACATTAGATAAACTAGCCTATAAAAAAAAATATACAATATAGTTGCAATATGGACAGTGAAGATAAAGGAAAATCCATTTAAAAATTCACTAAATCATAGTCAGTCCAGCTTCTCAGTTGAACTTAAATTATTCAACCTCTTTCAGTATGTATGAATGGCATTCGTGTTGTAATTGATTGATTGTCTCTTCTAAGGTAGCCTGTACAAGAAGATAAAATTTAAATACAAAATAAGTTTAGAAGCAAAACCCTATAAATTTACCAAAATACCATTCAATGATTAAATTTATATTGTATTACCTTTTTTTTTTATATGTGACTCATTTTCGTTCTGTAACAATTTGACAGTCTCTTCCAAGGAAGCCTAAATTAAAATAAAAATAAAAATGAAAATAAAATGAAGCATGCAATCAAAAGGCCGAAGAATGATGCAATCTTCGCCTGCCATTTCTCGATTAAATTTAAATCAATGTACCTCTCCTACATCCGCTTCACAATATGCATAAAACCAAAAGCAGGAGATATTGTAATATAATTGAAAAGCAAGAAAACAGGATGCAGATTAACATCTACCTCTTTCTGTATGTACAAATGATTTTTTTGTTGTAATTGTTTGACCGTCTCTTCTAAGGTAGCCTGTACAAGAAGATCAATTTGAATACAGAAGAAGTTTAGAAGCAAATCCGTATAGACTTTCCAAAATACTCGATAGTCTATTCTCTGGATTAAATTTACACTGCATTACCTCCTTTTTTATATAACACTCATTTTCATTCTGTAACACTTTGACTGTCTCTTCCAAGGAAGCCTATATTTAAAAAAATAACAAATGAAATGCACAATCAAAAGGCCGAAGAATGAAACAATCTTCGCCAGCCTTTTCTCAACTAAATTTAAATCAATGTACCTCTCTTAACATCCACTTCACAGTATGCATAAACTCAAAAGCAGGAAATTAAGTAATATAATTGAAAAACAAGAAAAGCAGGCATGCAGATTATCATCTACCTCTTTCTGTACGTAAGAATGATTTTTTTGTTGTAATTGTTTGATCGTCTCTTCTAAGGTAGCCTGTACAAGAAGATCAATTTGAATACAAAAGAAGTTTAGAAGCAAATCCCAATAAACTTTCCAAAATACTCGATAGTCTATTCTCTGGATTAAATTTATACTGCATTACCACTTTTTTTATATGCCACTCATTTTCATTCTGAAACATTTTGACTGTCTCTTCCAAGGAAGCCTATATTTAAAAAAAAAATAACAAATTAAATGCGCAATCAAAAGGCCGAAGAATGAAACAATCTTCGCCTGCCTTTTCTCAACTAAATTTAAATCAATGTACCTCTCTTAACATCCACTTCACAATATGCATAAACTCAAAAGCAGGAAATTATGTAAAATAATTAAAAAAAGAAAAGAAAAGCAGGCATGCAGATTATCATCTACCTCTTTCTTTCTTTCTTTCTTTTTATAAGTATAATTATCTACCTCTTTCTGTATGTACGAATGATTTTTTTGTTGCAATTGTTTGACTGTCTCTTCTAAGGTAGCCTGTACAAGAAGATCAATTTGAATACAAAAGAAGTTTAGAAGCAAATCCCTGTAGACTTTCCAAAATACTCGATAGTCTATTCTCTGGATTAAATTTATACTGCATTACCTCTTTTTTTATATGCCACTCATTTTCATTCTGCAACACTTTGACCGTCTCTTCCAAGGAAGCCTAAATATAAAATAAATAAATAAAAAATTGAAATATGCAATCAATAGGCCCAAGAATGAAACAATCTTTGCCTTCCTTTTCTTGATTAAATTTAAATTGAAGTACCTCTCTTAACATCCACTTCACAATGGAAATCAAACCAAAGTAGGAGATTATGAATTACAAGAAAACAAGTATGCAGATTAACATATCTACCTTTACCGCTCTTTGGAGCCACTGTTGCTTCTCAGCTTCTACTAAAATGAACTAAGTGCAGAAATTTACAAAAGGATCCCTAAGCAGTTAGACACAAAAAGAATCTAGAAGTAAACTAAGAAATGTTGAACAATTTTGAAATCCTTGACAATTGTAAAATGTGTCACTCAATTGTCTCCGCTGTCTTCATATTAAGTCAATGCATATTGAAGAAGACATACATTCTAAACCAAAATTATATGAGGCTTACTTACGTGGAAATCACCAGGAAACTCCAACTTCTATCATGTCTAAGTTGTCCTAGGTACAATACATGCACCATCTCAAGAGAGTGGTGCAGCTGCTCTGGTATCTCTGAGTATATATTTATAATACAAATTTTATTCGGTCCATATATAATTTTTCTTTTTAATAAGTAAAAGATATAAAACACTAAGTTAAGAATGATAAGTCCATGCATAATTTACTAGACAACAAATTATTTTTAAACAAAGGAGGTCCTAGCAGACAATCCAAAAGTATATACTCATTACAATTTCTTTTTTTTTTTTTTTTTTTGATAGGTATATACTCATACAAATTTGAGCCTTAGATCTAACCCAATCACATTTAGATCCTTTGACACCTGGCAAGGCCTGAAGACTTAATTCACTAATTTACTCAATACTAAAATTTTGTACCACAAATTAATTGTAACGCCCCAACGGAAGACCCAAACCACATGGTCTATACTCCAAAAGGACTAGTCAATGATACAATTGAAGCCCCATTGGAACCTTATAAAGAGCAAGAACTTCTTATTCCCAAATAATGTGGGATCCCCATACACCACCCACCCTTATCCTTATCATATGGGGTATCACATTAATAATTGGTTCTCTGCAACATGTTATACTCACCAGTAAATCAGGACGATATAAATGACTTAAAAAATCTATATTAATGATTGTCTGTCATTTTCATTACTAGTACTAACCATAGAATGTCAATTGTGCTTTATACTAGGATGCCAATCTGGCTTTACAAACCTCATTGCTGGATTCCATTTCACTCACTTCCTACTTCGTACTAGACTAATGCAATTACATTATCAAAATGGGATTTCCCATTAAAGAGTTGACAAAACATCTAGTTTCATAGTGATTTCACTATCTGTACATAGATGATAAAATCGTATACTAATTTAGAAATGCATAAAAAAAAAATTGTTTACATAAGTAGTCTTACGTATTACTTATAATGAACTAAAAAGAAATGTCACAGTTGAGAAATCTACCTAATTACAAAAATCATCCAAGAATAATAGTTAGATTGATAAATTAATGTGTAAGCTGGAAAGTGTTGCAGTCAACAAATCGGCATAAATACTTAAATAAGCAAAGAAAAATAGTTAGAACAGATTAAAGTCAGATGGATTATGCCTGGAAGAGGTGTACATTTTAAGGTGTTGGAAAGGCCTTAGGGGAACTGTTCACATTGCTGCTGTCTCGAAAATAATTTCTCATTATATTAAGCAGTGCCTGTGGATGGAAACAAATGGTAGGTGCTTTGAAGACCGGGAGGGCTTCTTGGGCGAGTGGAAGAGATTCTTTTTCAACACTCAATTTTCTTGGGCTTCTGTCATTGTTTGTAATGGGGATAGTCTTCATAATATGCCTGTATCTATCATTATTGCTTGGTGGTGGCTATGTATATTCTAATTTCTATGTATACTTCCTGTCTACTATTTTTTTATTTTTTTATTTCTCTACTTGGGCTATACTTTTTCTATCAATAAAGTTTTACTCTTACTTATCAAAACTTCAAAAAAAATAGTTAAGACCGTTCAAGTTTCGTTCAACCAACAAACAGTGCAACTGTACAAAGCATAAACAAAAATCTTCCTGTTTTAAGTTTTTTTTTTTATAAGTAAGAGACATAAAAGCATCAACTGGGGTCTTCCATGGAGCAAGAAAACGCAGCCATTGGCATTCCTAAGTTCCTATACTAGCATCACGATGCGCGTTAAATGCTAGAAAATTAAACTTCAGATCGAAAAAACAACTCAGATTGATCAAAATCCAAAACTTACCCCTTCTGTGCCGTTGGAGAGATGACCATTGGGATCCACATTTATATTTTGCACATGATTATGAGCATCTGCAGTCTCAGAAACTTGACCATTATCATCCTGTCCATTACTCTCATGATTCTGGTCCAAAGAAGCTGTTTCTCCAGCATCAACCGCGATATCTTCCGTGGCTTTGCTCTGCTTCCGTTTCTTTTTCTTGTTTCTCTTCTTCTTCATCTCCTCTTCCATTTTCACAACCCAATTTTCTGTTTTCCCCCTCAAAGTTCAATTCTCAAAATCACTTTATTGCATAAGCAAAGAGCTATCAGATCCCAACAATATTAAAAACCAAAAAACAAAAAGGAACGGCCTTTGCACTTTCAAAACAACATATTGTATTCCAACTTCTTCACCTGGCATCACACAAAACAACTTTTTAATCAAACAAATCTGTACCAACGACAAAATATATATAATATATAAATTTATAACAGTTTCAATATAGACAAGGCAGTAAAATCCTCCCAAACAATCTGACTTTTACTTAGGGTCACGTTTGCGGAATGCACCGACAATTCAGTCTGATCTACGCATTTAGGACATTGCGAATATCAGGGGTTCAAATGCATAACTTCTCGAAACCCTAAGGCTCGAGATACAGCTACAGCTGTCGGAATTTAGATTTTTTTTTTTTAAAAAAAAAAAACACACAGATTGGAGGAAATGATTCAGAAACGTACGTACAGGTCCAAACCAAAGCGATGAAAGACAAAAGTTTCGAAAAATTGTTAATTGGAAACGACCTCTTCACTGAAATTGTTAGGGTTTACAGCGCGTTTATTGCTCCGAGAACAGATGCAAAAATGCAATAACGTCTTATTTGGCGTCGCTGATAGAAGAAAGTTATGCAAACGCGATGGTTGTGATTTGCGACTGTTATTTTACTTTGCTACACCATCATGCACTGGATCACTTCCTTTCATTTATAATTTCGGGGACACGTTTCGTGCGTGCCATTTATTCACTCTCACAGCTCAGCTCTTCTCGAAGCGTTATATATATTTTTATTTTTTAAATAAATTTAAAAGTTGATGAGTAATGCCCTTAATGAAGTTTTTCATTTTATTTTAGATAATTTATTTCAAATACACCTCATATTGGATTAATTTTAAAGTATAAAATTTGAATATTACAAATTAAATCTTATTATTTAAGTTATGTTGATAGTATTAAAGATAATTAGAATATAAAAAATTCTATACATCACTACCATCTCACTTTTATCACGTAAGATATAATAAATTTATCACATGATTGATTATTTATTGTATATTTCTTTATCACTCAATGGTAATGAATGTGTCGTATTCTACTTAGTAGTATAAAAATAAAATGAAAGTGTGGTATATAGCATTACTCGAGATTGTGTGATATCAATGTATTCTCATAATATTTATGTGGATAGTGTTAAAGATAATTAAAATATAAAAAATTCTATACACCACTACTATCTCACTTTTATCACATAAGATATGGTACATTTATTATAATTGAATGATCATTTATTGCATATTTCTTTATCATCCAACGGTAATGAATATGTCGCATCCTACTTAATAGTATGAAAATAAAATAAAAGTATAGTGTATAATATTAATCGAGATGTAATTGTGTGATGTCAATGTATTCTCATAATATTTATGAAAAAGAGTTAAAATGTAAATAACTTTTTATATAGCATTTGATGTATGAAGAAATAAACTTATAAATAATTTATTCAAAAAAATAATTATAATTTAATTGTTTCATGTCAGTTGCAGCGACCGTTAGTGAAAGAGAACCAATTAATCACAGATGTATGTAGTAAGTCCGCATGTGGCGGCCGGGCGTAGGGGTAAAATGCTTTGCATTTCAGGAGTCAGTTGAGAGATCTGGGTCTCTCTCTCTCTCTCTCTCTGGTTTCTATTTTATACACAAAGAAATAACGCACAGATAGAACCAGTTTTCTCGATCAATTCCTTTAGAAATTCAACTCAAATCGCCTAGATTAAGGTAACATGCAGTCAGGCTTCTCTTTTGTATATATTTCTTTTTTGCTTTTCCGTAATTTAGATTTATTATATATTTAGGTTTTATTTTTATTTTTTCCATGGACTTTTTTTCCTTTGACAACCAGAGGCTTAATTCAATTCCCGCTTTGCTTGTATAATGTTGACTTATGTTGCAAATTATAGCACCTCTTGTCACAATACAAATACATGATGCCAGTTGCGTCAACATGCAAACTCTGAATTATAGGTTTGTCTTTTGAAATTGGCTCATAATCACAAGTAGACTACCCCCGCATGCGTTTCAACTTTTTTAAATTTTTACCGGGACTGAGCAATTTTTAATTTTTATGCTGCCCTCTTCGACCCTTTGATTTCTCCTTTTCTCTTCTGTTATTTATTTATATATTTATTTTTGTGTGTGCAGTTGGAGGGGATGGGTGTTAGTCGCCTGTAATTGAATTTGAGTTAATTTATCGGTTAGGGACCTGAAAATTTTTGTAAGGTGATGGACTAGTCTTCTTCAATTGCGATGAACTTTTTGGCTTCTTGTTTTTATATTGTCTTATAAATTAACTGACTGTTCGACTTTCAGGGCACTGCTGGACTTATACCGTTTAAGATTAGCAGTTTGGACTGTAAACTTTAATATGGGACTTTGCTTGGGTAAGGTTAGTGTTGTGGAAAGCTTCTCTGAAATGAAAAAGAATGATCTTCTCCTACATTTTGTCTGCTTATGGTATAGTATCACAAGAACTGCATGTTTGCTTTAATATTGTGCACATTCAATCTGTGTGTAAGAGTAATCTATCCAAAAAGGAATAATACCTCTTGTAGAATCGAAGTCTCAGCTTGAAACTGATGCATCCAGTTGGTCAAACTTCCTAAAAAAACCAGTCCATAAAATCTGTGGTTTAGGAAGTAGTCCATGTTCTGGGAACTTGAAATGTAATTAGTGGGTTAAACTAGTCTCACCAGAATCTCAATTTTATATCTAGGAACTTGTGAAATTAACAAATATCAGCCTAGAATATCTAAGAGCATTATGCATGAGTTACGCATCTTTTCTCTATAGAAGTTTGAGTGAAAATCTAAGAAGAGACTCATTTGACAATAAAATTATTTCATATCTTTGATTCTTCCCTTATCAGCTATAAGGGTAGGTTTGGGGCCTTAGATGAGACAAAATTTTCATATGATCTCATTTCATCTCATAACATCTTATTCCCAAATATAATTCAAATACAAAATTTTCAAACTAATCATTACAATTTTTTCAAACTTTTAAATGAAAAAAGGAAATACTCTAGTCACAAAGGAATTATACAAAAGCAATCTCACAAACTGATGTGACTTGATATGATTCGTCAGATTGTAAAGTTAATTTTATTGTAAAGTAGATCTAATATATCAGATGAATTCACGTCAGTTTGTAAAATTGTTTTGTGTAATTCTTTTATGAATGTAGTAGTACTCTATTTTAACTTTTTAATATTTTTTATCCAACCTTTTTTCTCTCATTTTCCAAAATCTAAAACATATTCAACTCAAACTATCTCACTACTATTCACAAATTATCTTAATACTATTTATAAAATTTTGATCTCATCTCACTCCCCAAACCTGCCCGGCTCTATTTGCAGTTTCACAGCAACATCTAATTATTGCATCACTCTTCTAGCTGCATCAGAAAACTTGTATATACTCTGTGAGGCCTAGACCAAACAAAACACAACTTTTCAAGAACACCGCAATGGTAAAGATTTCAGAAGAAAAATGTAACTCTTGGACCAATTTGTATGATTACCATTGATAGATTAAGTGCATGTTTGGGATTGCAGTAGGAAATATAGCTTATAACTTTAGAACTTGTAACTTATAACTTAAATAATAAGCTCTACAATTAAAAAGTCATTTATTGTTTGGTAACCATGTCTCTAAAGTACTTTTAAAGTTAGTTATATTATTTTTTTTAAAATATACAGTTATCTGCAGGAGCTTTTCGATAAAAGTTTCAATTTGGTGCTTTTTAAAAAAATAGATTTTCAGCTTTTTTAGTTAATTAAAGCACTTTTTATAAATTTACCAAACATATCATTTTTTTTTTAAAAGAGCTTTTAAACAATTAAAAGTACTTTTTAAGCTTTCAAACGCAATCCCAAACAGGCTCTAATTCTCTCCCGCATGACTTGGAATTCGACGCAGCAGTAAAAGAAGACGGATTATGGCCACTTAAATATCTCTGTGAGATAGCAGGCCATTTTGATTATCTACTGCCTGGAAGAAAACATTGTTCATAACTATGCAAATAATTATCACACCTCATAGCCTCAAAGTGATGATTGTGTATGGCATATTATTTTCTATGTTCTTCATTGTTCACCTCAAGTTGTTCAGCGAGAAAGTTATGATATTCATGATGCACGCAGCAAACTGAAGGAGGTGATTCTGAAGAGAATGTCAAGTTTTCTGGTGGGAATGTGCATCTTATCACCTCCAAGGAATCTTGGGATCAAAAGTTGGTAGAATCGAGTGGGGATGGCAAGATTGTAAGTATTCCATCACTTTGCTTTTTGCCAGGAATGGTGAACCATGTGGAATGAATGGAGCTTCATTGTCTTTTCAAGTCATTGTCTCTCCCACTGAACTGATTTTAATATTTCCCCACGAGTTATGCGTTACCTTATTTGTGAATTTGGTAACAATTACTTGATTGTATTCTTAGGTTCTATTGCTTTTGATCCTGATGGCAAAGGGGCAATGGATATCATGATATCATCTAATAAGTGTTGCACATTCCAAGAAACATATCATGATTCTCAAGGGGGTGCCTACTAATCCTCACATTAGACATAAAATTTGCATAGAATACTTGTTCACCAAACAAATTGAACTCTTGTAGCTCTTGATTATCAAGAAGTCTCCATATCCATTTTTGTTCAGGATGCCCTGCCAGTGATTTTTAACACATGATCTTACTAAAATCTTTTTGGGTATTTTTCTCAACCTCTTATCTGGACAGTGTGATTAACATCAAAATGGCCTAGCAAATATAGGGAACAATACCTCCTCTGTTTGTATCACTATGGAAGAGCTTTTGAAGCCTGCCTTCTTAGATAAAATTTTGTGTTCCCAATACAAAGTCTTTTCATGGTCTGGATCATCTTGCATAAACTTTGACCAATTTAATCTAAAGTAACATTATGATCTTATTTCTAGAGGTCATTTTGTGGATGCATGAGCTCAAACATGCCCGTGTTCTCCCTACATCTTCTTGCAACTCGAACATTAAAGTAGTGTCCTTGTCAAATCTCTCTCTCTCTCTTTGCGTGTGTATGAGTGTGTGTGTGTGAGAGAGAGAGAGAGAGAGAGAATTCCTATATCTGCTTGTACCTTATATTTAGTTCACTTCCTCGCTGCTTTGCTACAAAAGTTTCTATTGATTTGTTTCATTAGCGGTTTTTTTCCAGTTATTTTTTTCAATTTAATTTTAATTGAGGCTTTGTGTTCTACAGGTAATTGCAAACTTCAGTGCAACTTGGTGTGGCCCTTGTAAGACAATGGCACCATTTTACCACGAATTATCTGAGAAATACCCATCGGTCGTGTTCTTATTGATTGATGTTGAAGAACTAACGGTAACTAACGAACATTTGTTGTACACTTTAGAAAAGATATTTAGTGCTACTTAAGTAGATCTTCCTCCTGGTACAATCACCTGAGTTCTTGTCCCTGGACATAAAAGGTCACCATCCGGCCTACGGCCAAACTATATCAGCTGACAAACATGCCCAACAAAAGTGTTATTAGAAAGGTAGAAAACAAGCATCCAATTAAGAAATAGTGTAAGCTGATTTTTTTTTTTTTTTCATCTGTCTGGTAGATGCTTTTAGTTTGGTATTTTTAGCCTTAGCTTATGCTAAATCTATTGATGGTAAAAGTGCCATGCTTGTGGATGTCACAGGAGCTCAGCACTTCATGGGAGGTCAAAGCCACTCCTACATTCTTCATTCTTAGAGATGGACAGCAAGTTGACAAGCATGTAGGAGCCAACAAGTCAGAGTTGGAGAAGAGGATAACCGCAATTGTAGATTCTACTACCCAACGTCAGAATTGACTGCTGTGCATGTTTCTATCTGGTGAGAGGCTGCTCAATGTTTTGTATACATGCCGCTGCGAATATGGATGCTTGGCTGTTGCCTTTATTTTTTGGGTTATTTTTCCTGTCTACTTGGCATGTAAATACCACTGTTGGGTGAATATCGTTCTTTCTTATTTTAGCTTGAAATTCTTGGGCTTTAAAGCTCAGAATTATTTTGAATCTGCTTTTCCCAAAGACCGACTGATCTAAGAAATATAATAATTTTATTCTGCACTACTATTCGGCTGGGGAGCTTTGGTCAACCCACTCTGTAAATTGGTTTTCTAGAGCTAGGAACCAAAATATCGGGTCCTCACGGCCCTGCTTTTACTTCTAGAGTCTATGGTGCTGTATGAATACTAATACTAGAAGCTGAATGGGCTTGTATGCAGACTCTTGCACAGGCCTTCGTTTTATTTTCCTAGGAAAATAAATACGACAAAGGAAGGAGACAAACATCTAGCAAAATAAAGAAAATGACGGAGATTTCAATTTGGGATTTTAATGATTGGAAAATACTAGAGCAATGTGTATATTAACATATATGGGTTTTTATTTTCTTTTATTTTTTTAGTAATTTTTTAAATATCCTTAATAAACAAATATATAAATTCACTTATAATTACTTTCTTAACCATAAAAATAAATAAAAATATATGAGTAAACACGTTTAATAGATATATTTGATAATCATATTTTCATTTTTCTTAACAAATGACACTCCAGGCTGGATGGGTATGAAAATCACACTGGCCAATCAACAAATGCCACATAGACATTCTAAAAAAAAATGAAATGGACCCTCATACACCCTCCCCCATCCCCTGGCTGCTCTCCCCCACCCTCCGTCGCTCTCTCTCTCTAGAAATTTATTTCAGCGCAAAATCGTGATCTGCAACCACAGGTTCTTCCTACGTTTTCTCTCCCGCCCTCCGATTGTTGCTACGTAACTCCCATCTCCTCCCAAAATCGTGATCCCATCCCCCAAAAACTTTCCAGATATCTCTTCACAATTCATACATAATGGAGCTTTTCCTTGAGATGGGCATAGCAGATTTATTCCTCGAGTAAAGTGAGATGAGAACGAAGGTAATCTTTGAGCGTCAAGAGACGTATCCTGTCTCACATGTTTAGGAAATGAGAATGCACAAAGCAAGAACACAGGAAATGAGAAGAAGAGAAAGAACATGGAAAGGATCCCAAATGGTTCATGCCTAAGAACATGGAAAGGATCCCAAATAGTTCATGCCTTGTGCTTTCCACCAAGAACCTCGTAGTATGTCGTCCTCTTCATCCTAGACATCAGCAAACAAGTTTTCAAGATTAAACTAAAATTAAAGCACATCTTGTTGTACCAAATTGGAAGGTTAATTTCAAACTAATACTTCTCCCTTGTAATAATGCTTCCTTCTGTAAATATTTTAGAAACTCAAAAGCAATATTTTTATTTTTTTCATAGGAACAAATATTTCCAAAAATTAAAAAATGGAAGTGTTGAAACTTTAAAACTCACGCAACCTTGTTGCACTGCCAGCAGTTTCCTCTTGGTCCTAATCACTTCGTATACATGAACGTTTATAATTTCTTGAGGACAGTCTTGCACCCAACATTAAGAAACCTCTTCAACTTCCAGAATGGATCGACATAGCACCAATAGATCAAAGTATTTGGATCATCAAATGCCTTCATGAATTCAATTCCCTCCTTGCTCGCCTTTAGATTGGATCGAGTGCGAATAGGGGAGAGAGAGAAAGGAGAGGGAGAGGTTTCGGGTGTACGAGAGTTCATTTTAATTCTTTTTAGACTGCGGGGCACTTATTGATTGGCCGGTGTGAAAATAACACCCATCCGATCTGAAGGTTTTTCCTTCCTGGGTGAATTTGTTACTTTTTTTTACTGAGGTTGTAAAACAAGTCTGAAAAAGACTGTATACATATGCAAGATCACCAGCTCGTCCTTTTTGGGGCTCTTTCATTTGGGATTCGACATTCATAACAATCTGAAAATGTCTTGCTCTTTGATTATATATATCAAATATGGTGGTGAGGCTGAAAATATCAGTAGTAACTGTTCATCTACGAATCCTATATTCAAAGAAAAAAGCTAAACTCAACCGCCTCGGCCTTGCGCAAGCATAGGGGAAACACGACTGATGCGGTAAAATGAAAACGTACCATTTAGGAGAAAAAATGAAAACGCACCGTTTGACTCCAAACATTTCTCCCTAGTCCCTTTTGCATCCATCCAATTTAAGCTTGTATCATTGGCAAGGTTGTTTTCAAATGATCCACAATGATTCTCCCATTTCTTTGATTCCTGCATTCAAATGAAAAAAGAGCTAGCTTGTGAACGAACTTGGTCAAACGAAGGAGATTTTGGGGGAGACGACAAAGAGATAGGTTTTGAGACAAGGGATTCATCTTGATCATTTGTAGCTTGAGTCTTCTTCTTTTGTGCAACCAGAACCAACGAGAAAACCGGGTCGTAATCCAATAACCTATCGAAGTATGCAGTGTCGCTCAACAAATATCTCGACGAAGCAAGATGAGATTTTCTTTTTACCCCAGATCGTTCTTATAATATTAGCTGCCTGTAGATTTTCGTGCATTGGTCCATTGGCTTTGAAGAAGAGATTTTCTTGGTCTTTTGATTATGGAGCTAGTGGTAAGGTTTGGGATTGATGGGCGGTAGTTGAGAAGCGCATGGAACGGAGAGAGCTCTGGCGCTTCTTCTTGAATCCTTAATGATGGGCTAATGGTGGTCAAGGGCTCTGCTGTCGAGTTTAATGGTGGAGGAAGAGGAGTAGGAAGATGCTTGCTCCATGCTCAGACATATAACTAGCTGTTTAGGTTTGGGATGCACAAAAGATAACTCCTTTTCATCTTTTGGATAACGATACTCGTGGTTTTTTTTTTTTTAATAACGATTGATGTAGCATTACAGGAATCAGCCGACTCTCACCGCTTGCACCCCTCGATTGTACATAGAACAATTGATAATGTAAATATAAAAAAATATTAGTTTCAGTTTATTTTTAAAAATGAGATGAGATAATTAAGATTAAAGTTGAATAAAATATTTTTAAAATATATTTTTATAATATTATTTTTATATTAAAATTTAAAAAAAGTTAAATTTTTTATTTTATGTTATATAAAAATTTAAAAAAATTATAATAATAAATAAAATCAAATAAAAAATTTTATAACAGTGAAAGCTTCTTAATTAGCTGTGCAGAGAATGCACCGACTTTTCTTCTCGTTTGATCACAGCTCTGAGGTGCCTCTCCTCCTCCATCTCTCTAGATCACTCAGAGTAGCTTCTTGCTAGCTGAAGCAGGTACTACACAAATCTCTCTCTCTCTCTCCCTCCCCACACAGATCAGATCAAGTTCCGGGTCGGGATTCCTGTATGAAGTTCCTTCCTTTTCTTATCTTGGTGGGTAGTGCAGCTGTTTACCCCCAAAGTTTGAAACTTTTTCAAAATCCAATGGGTGCAATTGCCTCCAATTCACACTTTGTTACTCAATGCCCCCGACTCCAACGTACCTTAGGAGTAATGCATTTACAACTTTACTCCTACTCTTCAATTGTCGGTGTCTCTAGGCCATAGCTGAAAACGAATTTGAAGACAATACATATAGCGAAGGAAACGAAATTGTCTTGGCTTCAAAGCTAGGTACTCGATCTATTCTTCAGCACGTCCCTTCCGTACCGGCGTGCCACTTTTTTAAAGTAGAAGCCTTTACAGCTTAGACATCGATACATATATATGTATCGTCCATGAAATAGGAAAAATGTGGCTTTGTGACCCAACGCCATGGATACCCACATGAAAAAGTTTTGGTTGCGCATTATGATCTCTCGGATGATCATTTTTATGCTTGTCATTCGAAGTTCAAGTTCCACTATATTTGGTGCCACTGCCACTGGAGAGGAGCCACTGGATACCATGGTGGAGGGTGCTGAAAATTATTTAGCATTTCATACCAGAAGTAGATCACATGGGTAACCGTTAATTAGACAGCTTTCCTAGCTATTTTCGTACAGATGCACTGGCACGCACACACATGAAACATATATTTACGCTAACAGAACCTTTAATTTGATGAACATATGTGCGTGTTTGAGTATGAAATTTATGTGTACGGTTTTAATTCGTGTGTTTAGGATTGATGAGTGGGGGGCCATGGAAGACAATGCATGGCAAATGGTGGAGAAGAAAGGGAACCAATTTGTGGTTAACGACCGACCTTTCTATGTTAATGGATTCAACACTTACTGGTTGATGGTATTTGCTGCGGATCAATCCACCAGAGGAAAGGTCACCGATGCGTTTAAGCAAGCATCTTCAGTGGGACTAACAGTTTGTAGGACTTGGGCATTTAACGATGGACAATGGCGAGCTCTTCAGAAATCTCCTTCGGTCTACGACGAGCAAGTTTTCAAGGTACTCTCATGCTTTTGAACTTCACTTCCTTTTGCACCATAACATCAACTGCAAATTTAGCGGGCAGTTTTCACCTTCCACTTAAAGCAGCAGTGCCTGATTGTTGCCTTGAGAGATTGAGCAAAGATTCTTTTTTCCTGGGAGATTGAGCAAAGATTTTATTTCCTTAAAAGTTGTTGCTGATCAGCCTGAATTCATATAGGCCTTTTTGCTTCATTGGTTATAGAATGAATCAATGTCAGATCAACGATATGAATTGTGACTAAAAATTAATAGCAATTGATGAACGTTCATAACTGATATGGATTTCCTGTTTTGAGTTGTAGGCCCTGGATTTTGTGGTGAGTGAAGCAAAGAAATACAAGATCAGGCTCATATTGTCATTAAGTAACAACTGGGATGCATATGGTGGCAAAGCACAGTATGTGAAATGGGGAAAAGCCGCTGGCCTGAATTTAACATCAGACGATGACTTCTTCTCCAATCCTACTCTCCGGGGCTACTACATGGCGCATGTTAAGGCTAGTTCCTCACTACTATAATAATCATATTTGTTCTGTTGAAATTGGATATTAACCAAACTTGAAAAATTAGCAAGTGATAGATGTGCGTTGCATATATCTTACTCCCACAAAATTTGGCCTTGATCCTTGTATAGGAAATACATATACATCTTTTGCACATTTCAAACTCATTTTAATTGTGTTGATCTATTTTGATGATTTGATGTTATAGAAGGTGCTTCATAGAATCAATACACTCACAAATATAACTTACAAGGACGACCCCACTATCTTTGCTTGGGAACTAATGAACGAGCCACGTTGCACCTCGGATCCCTCTGGAGATAAACTACAGGTTTGTTTTACAACTTTGTATCGTATTCTAGGCAGCCTTTGAGTTAATATTCTCTTCATTGCCTCATTCCTTGAAGTGATTTAATCCCGCTGTTTTCTAGTCATGGATACAAGAAATGGCAGTTTATGTGAAGAGCATTGATCCAAAACACTTGGTGGAGATTGGTTTGGAAGGGTTTTATGGCCCCTCAACACCTAACAAAGTTCAGTTCAACCCAAATAAATATGCTCAGCACGTGGGAACTGACTTCATTAGGAACCATCAGGTTCTTGGTGTTGATTTTGCTTCTGTTCACATTTATGCAGACTCTTGGTGAGTACTCACTACATCAGGATCTCTCTGTTCACATATGAAAGCTCAAGACTATGGCAGTTAAACATCTAACTGTTCCATAGCATACCCGTATACAGTTGCACGGGTATACATATATGCTTGTTTGGACGTGATATGTTATGAAGATGGTTGATTTTTGTCCCAACTATTATGATAAGCTTTCCAGCTTATTTACATTCATTGCTCCACCTTTTTCTTCTTATTACGGAGATAGTTCTGACAACTTCTGATTGAGTATTATACTCAATTGACATAGGATTTCAAAATCAATTTCTGATGCCCATCTGAAATTCACAAAGTCATGGATGGAAGCTCACATAGAAGACGCAGAAAAATATCTTGGAATGCCAGTTGTGTTTGGTGAATTTGGTGTATCTGCAGAGGATCCTGGCTATAATCCGTCATTCCGGGAGAACCTTCTCGGCACAGTGTACAAGACCCTATTGAACTCTACGAAGAAGGGAGGGAGTGGAGGCGGGAGTCTCTTGTGGCAGCTATTTCCTGAAGGGACAGACTACATGGATGATGGATATGCAATTGTTTTATCAAAATCTCCTTCAACGTCAAACATCATATCCCTTCATTCCTCAAGACTTGCGGTCGTTAACTCCTTATGTACTTGGAAATGCCGTTGGGGCTGCAAGAAGAAGCAATGAACATGGTTTGGAGACATCCCTCTGGAATGAGGATGTGAAAAAATTAAACATGAGACAGAAAATGTACGAATCATCATGTGGTGGGAAAACAAAAGGGTAGTATGATATTTCCAGCATGCTTTGTCCGAATCATAAGCGCACCAGCATTGCTTTAATCGAAACCTGTCTTTGCCATCTCAGAGCAATGGCCTGGCCTGGCTTGGCTTGAGCTTTGAGCTTAGGCCAGTCACTGTTTATTGACCAAATATTATTTTATTAATTAAACTTTCCCAACAGTTTATTGGAGGGAGCTTTTACGTTTGTCTCTGTTTCATGACTGGGCTGTGTTTCTTTCTTCTTTTTAATCTTTTCGGCTTGTTTGTGAATCCATGGCTGTAAATCACACTGAAACGGAAACATTCTTCACTGTCATATTATGATTGTGTATGAAATTGGACCTTCGTATTGGTTTGGGATGTCTATTCTCCATTGTAGGGTGGTGGTTGTGTGGTTTATTATTTTGCATTTTTGTTTTGATTTTAGTGGCTGCCAGCAAAAATTGTATATGTGATTGTCGGATATAAGAAAGGTCGGCAAAATGTGTTTGTTAGATAATTAGATTGAGAAAAAAATAGTTGAGAAATAATAATTTTCTTCATCAATTAAATTATTAATTAATCTATGAAATGTATTTATAAAATATTTTTTAAAAAAAATTAAATTATTATTAAAATATATAATATTATATTATTATTTTTACTTAAGAATGGTTAATTCAATGTATAAAAAAACTCAAGTTTTAGTTAAAATTTAAACTTGACAATATCTAGGCCATTGCGAATGCTCTCATGCTACAACCAATTAACCATAATTCGAGTTTATTATCCATGAACTATATTTTATACTTACCAATAGTTCAATTTATTTACGAGCTACTTTTTATTTTGTAAAAATAAATTATTTCTATTAGATAATTTTAGATTTATCTATAAATTTTTAGTCTTTTTTATAATATACATTGTATCAATGTCTATACACTTGGCATAATATTACTTACACTTATAAATATTGAAGATAGTTTTCCAATAATAATAATCAAAATAATATAATAAATAGTATTAAATAAATCCAAATTTATCTCAGAGTTTTTATTTTTGAGTTTTATTACATATAAATAAAGTCGCGTACTAATCTGTGTATTAATATTGATTAATTTATATTTAAAATTTAAATTAATACTATTTTTAATAAAATTTAATTTTTAATCAATTATATTAAATTAATATAAATATTAATGTCTAGTTGTGCTGGTAAATATATTTTTCCTTTATTTTTAATGGAGCGGAATGTAAGCATCAACTTATTTTTGTAATGTTTTTCGTGGATGAACCAATTCTTGAACCGCTAGCTCTATCACGTTCGTTGTTTCCAAATTGCCAGTGAAACTCTGTGGAACTCGAAAGCTCCTAGGCTTCCACCATCACCATGTGTGACTGTCTTCCCTCGAGCCCACTACCCTTTTCTCTCGCCAAATATCGTAAATCCAGGCTCACTACATCCGCCTGGAGACCACAGCACGAACCGATTAGGTACATCCATGCCCGAAAGTCCCCCAGGCTAGCCATATCCCGTTGTGGAAATCCTAGCGAGGTGTTTGAATCCGAGGATTACGAGTCCTATGACAAATTGGGGTTTAAGGAGAAAGGAGAAAATAACTCCGTTAGCGGTGAAGCTGCTTCGTCGGCTTTCGATTTCCTTGAATTGAAGGGTGGGAAGGGGAACACGAGGAGTGAGGAAAGTGTGGAAGAAAGGGACTTGCTTGAAGTTGGTGAGCAGATCAATGGAAGGGTGGCACCGAGGAAAGGTAGACAAATGGTGCGGAGGTCGAATATGGTGGCAAAGCAAGTGATCAGCATTCGAAGTGCTCTTAGCATGGGCTTCGTATCGGAGCTTTGGGTGGACATCACATCTGTAAGCGATGATAGAGTGCATAATAGCAATTTAAGGCTTAAGCTGTATATTTGTGCCAGTACTTTGCTAATCGTTGCTGAGATATTTTTATTTTCAGTGGGTGGTTTTATTTGTACAAGTGAGGCCAAATTTGCTTTCTGGGGAATCAGAAACTTTTCTATTTGAGGATATCAGCCAGGTATATAATCAGTTTTGGGTTCATTCACTTGCTTTCTCTTTATTGCTCGACACAGATAAGTCTTGGCCACAGGTACGCTTGTCTTTTATCATTCTAGATTGTATTTTGTAGGTTTAAATCTAATAGTTTCTCGTGTTATGCCTATTAGTTACAAATTTTCTGCATTTTGATTTCATGGATTCTCTTCTCTGACTTTGTGGAATAAAATGGTGACTTGGTAAGGAAGATGATGAATATAACGAAAAAAAAAAAATTGGGACGATGATAAATATATGCCGGTTACTTTTGAATCCTACATGGTTTAAGATCATGGCCCCTTCTTGGTCATTTGCTCTGGCCCTTTCACTTTCTGTCTTCTGCATATCTGGTTTGATATGTCAAAAGGTGTGGCTTGATGGAATGGTTGCTATTAGGTCTAGTGCCATGTTCCTTTAAAGGCATGTGAAGCATTGTCTTTCACCGTACTGAATAAAGTTCCCTAGTTCTCAGAAAATGGATAAATGTATAGGTCTCCTGTTTGAAGGAACTTGGTACCCTTTAGATCTGCAAACCATCATTTCCTGTTATCTGTCTTTATTGTAGTTATATGGAGATTGTTGGTCATTATGTAGGTTATGTAATCTGTTAGCCTTTTCAGGTTGGTGATGTTATTCTTGTCAAGGATGAAAGTGTTATGGAGAATGAGTTTAAAATGGTTGGACTGGAAACCCTGGTATGTTCCATTGTTTCTTCTTGTATTCAACCTTACTAAAATAAACATGTTATTTGACATGATCGTATAAACCTCGTTTTCCTTCTCTTTGGAGGTGGGTGGTATTGGGATCCTTCATCTGGTAGGCTGTTCATTAGAAATAATTGAGGCATGAATGCTTATGGCTGAGCTGTAGAGACCTTTGTGACTTGTCCAACAAATGCATGGTCATTTGTGGTCCTAGCAAAAAAAAAAAAAAGAGTAAGCAAATAAAATCAAGTAAGAAAAAATGTCTTAGTCTCCTTCAGATTGTAAGAGATAAATTTCTTAATACAAGGACGTGTATGAGATATGCACAAAAGGTTTGGAAAACTTAATATCGTCTTGTGCCTAAATCAAATCATAGGTGAAACGATTAGGTAGAGCCTCTACAGAAGTTTCAGAATTTAAAGGGCTAAGCATTGCCAAAACATGGATGGCTCTCCTTATAAGATCTGGTTGGACATCTTGGTGAACATAACATATTCCGTTGTATTATAGTAATTTGCTCATTAACTCATTTAGTTCTTTTATTTATGCCAGTGGAAAGAAGTCAATTAAATTCTCCTTAGGATCATTACTTGTAATATTCCAATATGTAACTATGTGGGCTCTTGAGTTGTTTTCTTAATACTGAAGTTTGGGACCATCTACATCGATGGCCTCCTGCAAACCCCAAGTTCTGGGTTTGGCAGCAAGTAACGGAAGTGGTGTTAGCTTCTTCAGAATATTTTATTTTAGTGAAACATCTAATTCTTGATATTTTATTTTGTGATGCTTGCTAGGTAGGATACAAAGTTGTAACACCTGGTCGTCGGAATATTGGGAAGGTGAGTGATTTCTCCATAGCCGTGCCCCCTCACCAATAAATTCCTTGTCTTCGTCAACGACGCACTAGAAGTATCATTCACCTTATATCTCACATTTTACATTTGTAGGTTAGGGGGTACAGCTTTAACATTAATTCAGGGGCCATTGAATCATTGGAGCTTGATTCATTTGGAATCTCAATTATTCCATCCAGTTTGGTATGTGCAATAAAAAGGCAAATTCATATATTTGAGTGCAGATTGATTTCAATTTACTGTGTACTATTTGGAATGGTTTTGAGATGCATTTTTAGTTTTTCATATCCGGTATACATATCTCATAATCACAATCTAGGAAGCATGGATAATTCAAAAATAGTGAAGTGTTTGCAACCGGCATGACATGTATCAGATGTGTATATGGCTATGTGTTAATAATTTAAAGCTTATTGCCTCTTTTCATAAAATTGAATTCAAATTATTCCCTGTTCTTTTTAGTTGAACTTTGTAGTGTCCCCGTGATTGTAATATTGATAAAAGCAATTTCCCGATCATAATTCCATTTTACAACTGTTAGCAAGTCAACATGGTATGCCATAGATAAAACTAAAAAAAAAGTGTTTACAAATTTTAAAAAATGGAAACATAAAAATCCAAGTAATTAATAATATTAAGAAGATCAAAAGATTGAAAAGCAAAAAAAATTTTTTTAAAAAAAAAGTGTTTTTGACAAAAAAGGTCTGTTGAGGGGGGAAGACCCCCTTTCGCAGCCTGCCACTCCATGGTGGCCCAAATCTTTATTCCTTATTTCTTTTATCTTTAGTTTTTGTTAACAAGTTTTTTGCTTTTCTTTCTATTTTTGGGCACATGGCATGCCTAATGGAATTATGAAAGATGGATCAATTATCAATCTTACCACCACAGAAAGTAAAAAGTTCAATAGAAATGCACAGGGAGCGATTTGACTTTTAAGGCAAACTACAAGGACCAATTTTGTACTTAACCTTAACATTAAAAAATGAAAACTATGAACTCTTATTTTTTGGGAGTTGGACTCCATTTAATTATATGGTTGGGGTAGTGATAATGCTTTAAAAAAAACTCTGTTCTAAAGTCTATCGTCAAATTTCCTCATTAAAAAATTAAATAAATAAATAAATCTATGGTCAAATGCATCATTGACAACTATTTTTTATAATTAAAAAAAAGTTTTATAAATGCATCATGTTCAAATATTAGAGAAATTGGATCCAAGTTCATAATCTTTGAAAGACAACTTAGCTAATTATTTGCTGTTATCCTAGGTATGTTCTTGAATGGTTTATCTTGAGGATATCTTCGAAAGCTAAATAGCAATGACATTTATATCATGCACTTATTTCCTGTCTCTTATTGCCAGAATAATAGTTTTACATATGTTTTTTTAAGTCTTGGTGCTTGCCATTTATTTTCAAATAGAAGGTTGATATAACATATTAATAAAAATGTATGTGTATTGATTCGTTAATTACCATACCTAGTTTTTCAAGAAGTGTCGTACTAACATATCTTTGTTGTGTCAAATCCATGTCTCATGTCAGTATTGGTGCTTCTTAGTTGAAAGTGTACCTTCTGTTTGAAAGTTGTTACTGATGAAATGCAAATGCAATTTGCTTGTAATTCCAGGTTAGTACCTATGCTCTCTTTGTTGAGGATGTGCTAGAAGTTATGACGGATGCAGTTGTTGTGCATGAAGCTGCAGCCTCACGCATACAGAGACTAACAAAGGTAATTTTTCATGCATAAAAAAACTGCCAGTCTTGCTCTCTGATATGCTTTATTTGTGATTGGATACTTGCAAGATGATTAAAATCTTGCATCCCACCAAAGTGATTGGCATCCTTTTAATCACTGCATACACACATGTAAAGACATGCATTGAAGCACAAAAATTGTCACCTCGTCCATGATCTTGTCACTTAAATTTCCTACTGATCACTGAATATGAATATATTTTTTTCCTTTTGCCACAATGAGAATCGTGTCTTGTTTCTATGAGCTGCTTGGGAAACTTATGGAGTGCACCTGACCAGCCTAATATGCCTTTGCATGGCCTGTACTTCCCCTTTTTTTCCTTTTGAAATCATTGTAGTAATGATTTAAAGAGAGGATCACATATTATCTTCTCTAACAAAAAGCTTTTCATGAAGTTCCCCTGCCCAGATTATGTGTTTTGGTGGGTGGGGAGCTTCCCCAGTAGATGTTTATATATTTCTGTCTAATTTCCGAGAAAATCCTTCTATTTGCCTGAGCAGGGTTTCTTGGGCACCCAAAACGTGGGGACTTCCATAGATGACCTTGGAGAATATCCGTTTGAAAGACCTCCTAGATCTGAAGAAAGTCAGGGAATAAAAAGAAATCATAGTTACCAGAGATTCCAAGAAAATAATAGAGCAACTCAGGATGATTGGGAGCTTCCGATGGATTTTTTATGATCTTTATGGTTTTGCTGCCAACTCCTATGTAGATATGTACATAGACTCTTCCTCCTGTCTTTCCTTGAATGGCGTACCATGCATTTTCACTATTCCTGATGGGTTAAGTGCTTCATTTGGTTACGCAGTTCAGATAAGGTAAGATGTTTTGTTAAAAGTTGAATAAAATATTGTTACAATATAACTTTTTAATATTAGTTTTGTTTTGGAATTTAAAAAAATTGAATTATTTATTATATTTTGTGGGGGAATTTAGAAAAGTTATAATAATTATATGATATGAGATGAGATGTATTACTTCCTAAAGAAGTTTGAAATGAACGGATTGGAAGCTGTTGGGCATTTGAGGGACATAGTTTAACATGTTTTGTTGAATTAATTTGGTAAACTAGTATTGTATCCACGTGATAGTGTTGTAGTACACGAGATCATTATGTTTCTGGCCCTTTTTTCTTTTTCTTTTTCTTTTTTCATGGAGAAATGGGTGTTCATGTTTGATTGTTGAGAGCATCATGCTCTATGACAACGTGTGTGTTTTTAAAATTCCTAACTTTGTTTTCTGGGTATGTTAAAATCCCAACTGTTCTAGGTTCCAAGTTGAATCCAAAATACTCTATTATTTTTTGTAAAAAAACAAGAAGCCAGTGGGAAGAAGATAGCAGAGAGCTTTAACACTTGGGCGCCCATTTTATGGGGAGCATCGTTAGGGATGATATCACGATGCTGCAACCCTGTGAAAGGAAAGTCAAAAGAAATGATTGCCTCTGCATATTAAGCAGCGGTCCACACTCTAGTCATTAGCGCATAGTTGTAAAACTGTCAACTTTATGTTATCGGAGGTGATAATAAAGATATTGGAATTTGGGGGATTTTCAAGTGATCTGAATTTAAGCGAGGTTTTATTTATTTATTTATTTTTTTTTTTTAAGAGGAGGATTCTAATTTTATTAATTATTCTAATCTATAATAGAAAAGGTCCATCATTTTCTTTAGACCGGACCGAACATCCATAGAGACCAAACCGGTAGATATTGATCCAATTATTTTTTATTTTTTCTTATTTTTTTTAAATAAGTTAATAAAAAAGGTTATTTTAATTACTAAATTAAAATTAAATAAATTATTAATGTAGATTATGTAACTAACTCATTAAAAAAATATTATAATTATATTTATGATGTTGATAGTTACTATTTACTAACTTAGACTTTACTCTTTATTATCCATAATTATTAATAATATCATACATTTTACATATGTTTAGTGAATATCAAATAATTTTATTTTACATAGATTATTCATGTTTGCTTGCAACTTAGGTATTTAAAAAAAAATCACCTAATTATTTTAATTAAGTGTAAATAGTAAAATATGTATTAATGTATGATGTATTAACTATTTACATATAATGACATAAATTATCACATGATTTATGATTTCTTATTAATTGATAGCATATATTATTATATATTTTATATGATCAATGATAATAAATTAGATGAGAATTATATCATTAACTTATATAATTACTATATAAAAATAATATTTTAAATATATATATATAGGAGTTGGGTTCGATTCGATCCAAAATTTATAGATCCTGGGACATGACCAAATTTTTTCGGTCCACAATTTATGGGATCAAGACTGATCAGTCTGGAGTTCGGTCTAATCCAGTCTAGACCGAATGCTTCAGTTCAGTCGATTTTTCCGATCCTGACTAAACTTCTTACACCCGTAAAGGCTAGCCCTAGGATTTTTAAATTGAGACATTAGCCGTTTATTTTTGTTTTCCATTTTGAAGGAAAACCCTAGGCTTACATGGTATTATTCTCGTTTCTCTCTCTAAGCTTTGCAACCGTTTAACTCTCTAAGTCTCTAAGTCTCAGTCCATTTCTAAACATTTGCCTTACACGATTTGTAGTTCTTAAAGCCTTGATTCTCGAAAGCTTGCAGCTGTCAGTCCATCAAAACTTGAGAGACTAAAATTGAGTCTTGAGAGATTGATACCAGCTATGAGAAACCCTAGAAAATCCAACTAGCGATTGTATTTTTAAGGAGTCGATTAGCCTTTTTTCCCGATTTCTGGGCATTTTGTTGGGAAGTTGAGAGATTTGGAATCAGCTATTTCCTCCGGTTCTCTCCTAACACTTTCTAAATTATACCAAGTTACATAATTTTTTGTTTTAAAGTATTTTTTGATTCATAATTCCATAATGATGTAATCTAATGTACCATAGCCATAATATATGAGGCCCTTAAGGCTTGATAATGTAACTTTGTATTTTATTATTAATTCCTTATATTTTAATGTTTGTATTTATTTTATAATTTATTTTGGAAATTAAAAAAAAAATACCCATCTTGAGTTGAGTCGAGCTCACCTAACTTCGAGTCAAACTCAAGTTTACATCTCAAGTAAACGAGCCAAGCTCAAACAAGATTTTGGACTTGGCTTATAAACCAGCTGAGCCCAAGCTCAATAGTATTTTATACGAGTCAAGATTGTATATCACATACTCACTCGAGCTCAGCTCGAATACAGCCTTATATAGAGTAGGACTGTTCATACGGGCCGGATTTTATCCGGCCCGGCCCGGAAACCGGATAACCGGATTTCCGGTTACGGGTTTCGGCCCGGAATATATCCGGGCCGATACCAGTATAACTAAAACCGGTTTTATCCGGTTCGGGTACCGGATGTTAAATCCGAAACCCGGATTTAACATCCGTTACCCGGGTTTTTATTGGGGGCAAAGAATCTGAAGGCTTAGGGCATATTCGTGGACTTGGATATGGGTTATTTCCCAAACCTACACTTAAGCCTCCAGATTCTTAGATCGATTTCTCTCTCTCTCTCTCTGCAAGTTGCGCTGATCCTCTCTCACTCTCACTCTCACACCGAAACCCTAGCCTCCTCTACCTTCATCGCCTTCGTTGCCTCCGTCGTCTCCATCTCTCTCTCTCTCTCTCTCTCTCTCGCGTCGTTGCTTTCATCACCTCCTCGCTCCGTCGTCTCCATCTCTCTCTCTCGCGTCGTCAAGATTCCGCGACCAGGTGATGGAAATTTCTGTATTTTCTGTAATGGGTTTGAGTTTTGGACTGTTAAGTGCCGAAACCATAGCCTTCCTCAACCGAATGCCAAAACCCTAATACTTTTAGATCTACTCTTAGATCTAAGACGTGGCTTTGAGTTGTTTTTGCTTTTTTGTTCTAGATCCACGCTTAGATCTGATCAATAATATGCATTATATTATCTATTTATTTGTAGATCTTGGGATGCTTCATTTGCTCTGATATCTGGGTTGTTTTTTTTATTTTTTATTTTGGGTTGTCATATCTCTACTTGTTTGTAGCGAATGGAGCCCTAGTGTTAGTCTTCAGTTCTAAGTTGTCTCTAAATCCCAATATTGTGTTGTGCGAGCTTGATAAATCAGATATCTCAGAGAAAAGTTTGGGGGGTTTTTTCACTTTTTTGATTTGGGTCTATTTTGATGACAATGGTTAAATGAAAGAATCTTTGAGGAATATTTTTTGGGGTTGGATCTGGATTTACTGAATCTTTGAGGAGTAGTTTTATGGGTTAGATCTAGGTTTATAGAATCTTTGAGTATATATTTATGTTTTATGGAATAGGGATCCATGGGTTTGTTTGTTTGCTTTGCAGAGGTGTATAGAAAATGCACCCTCGTGTCCGTAGCATATGTATAGCTTTAGATAGCAGAGCATAGCTCTTTGTTTCTTTTACTTGCATTGTTGTGTCTGTCTTTGTGGTTATGCTTTGTGCAAGCAAGAAGTTACGGCCTTTGCTCTGTACTTCTAATCCTTTATTCAATAAAATCAGTTCTCACATGTACTAGTTAAATTTCCCCTTGAGCAGGCATATTCTTATTACTGTAGGTCCCAAATTTAATTTAGGTAGGCCATGGCTTTAAAACCATTTCCATAGAGATTTTCTTTTGATTCTCATCTTGGGCAAAAAACAAAAACCTATTTTCTTACTCTTGTTTGGCACTTGGCAGAAAGTAATTCAAATCACTTGTGGATGGAGGCATACACTTGCTGTTAATGATGTTTTTCTCATGTAATCATAGAGGTCTTGAGTGTTGATGGATCTAGTGGACAACAGATAGAATCCTCCAAGGCTGATCCATCATCAGGTGCTGCATTCACCTAAATACTTCTTTTTGGTTCGTAACTCAACTATATTTTTCTTGATTTTTGGATGAAAGATTTAGAGTTTATGTATAATGGTTTTTTCCCTTACACTCATAAAAAAAAAATCACATTTATTTTTAGTGGATGTTTATATGGCACCATCAATGTAGAAACAAAGTTTTTACATTTTGAGGAGTATTCGATTGAGATGGGTTTTAGAGTTTGTTTGGGTGGATTTGGAATCTTAGGATTAATTTTGGATTTGGTGGGTTAGAGATCTGTGATGATTTTGTGTTAGATCTGTTATGATTTTGTATTAGATCTGGCCTGGCTCATCAATTTAATGCCTTTTGAATGCAGGGTCCTCCAAGAAATCTGTTTATTGGTGGAAGTTTCATCCAAGAAGTTGTCCTATTTAAATTTATTCATTTTTCCCATGTTGTTGTAATAAAACCTGTCAGCTGTCCTAGAGGCTTCTTTTTGCTTACAGATCTAATCTTCACCATATGGTTTCATGTAATATTTAGTGGAATTTTATATTTTGTAATGTAATTTAATATGTAGTGGATTGCATGCATTTAAGTTTTTCATTTTTATATATTTTATTATTTTGGACAATGCTATGCTTTTTAATAATATCTCTTAGAAAAATTTTCAAAAAATATAGGTTTTTTTTAAAAAAAAGGTATGATTTTCATCACTTTTTTTTAAATTTCTGTAGTAAATATAGGCTTTTACATAGAGAATTATGATTTTGAACATGGATTTTTCTTAAAAAATTTGTAATATAATATAAGTTTTTATTAAAAAAAATTTATGCTTTTAAAGCCTTAAGAAGAAAAAAAAAAAAAAACGTGTTCAACTGCAACCCGGAATCCGGGTTTTACAAAACCCGGGATCATCCGGGTTTCGGCCCAGATCTGACCCGCGATAACCCGGGCCGGGTTTCGGACCGGGTTGCAGACCCATGTTACGGTTTGGGTTCACCCGGGTTGGAACCCGGATGAACAGCCCTAATATAGAGGATGATGGATTCTTTTCTTTTCAATTTTAAAATCTAACAAATATTGGAAAACACAAGGACATCGAAGATGGGTATCGAAATGTGCGCAAGTGTTGTACAATCATTTTGAAAAATATGAGGTTCTCTATTAAAAAAATAATTTTTTTCATGTATATCTTGTACTTATGAAAAATGATTTGTACAAGTTCTAAATAGACAAGTTTCATGCAAGTCCTTGTAAAAAAGTGGACTATATCTTAAAAAAGTGTAAAAGACTTATTTATTATTGAGACCTAATTTTTTACAAATAACTTATATGAGATTTGTCTATTTGAGACTTCTACCTAACATTAATTTACATTTATTCACTTTTTCAAAGTGATTGCGGCGCTTACATATTTATGACTATAACTATCATTTCTAAGAATATGAACCCAATTTTAAGTTTACTTATAAATATTGCAACGCTAATGCTAAAACACTTATTAATAATTGAGGAATGCTACACATCATCCCACACCACACACTTTATATATTAAAATATTATTTTTTATTTTTATTATTTTTTATTTTATTTTATTCTTGTTAAACTAATTAAATTGTTCTATGTATCATCTACACACTACATATTTATTATAGAAAAAATGAAAAAAAAATAAAATAAATATAGTATGTGAAGTGTGAGGATGATAAAAAGAATTTTCCTTAATAATTATTATAGCCGCCGCTCTCTCTTCTTTTTATTTTAAAATACTAGCCGTTTGCTTTGCGCCTGCCTTCAAATTCAAACCCACTCCCCTCTTCTACCTCTCCTCACATCTCTCCAACCAACAGCCTCAACCCTCACCAATGCAAACGGCTCGTCTTCTTGTCCCAGGAGATCAGAAGCTCCGGCCAAAATCCGGCCGGAGACCTCTTCAACCCAAGAACTCTCCGGCTAACCCTGTCATTGACACCCCACTGTCCAAGCCCAAACACGAACGGATCGAGATCTCGCTGGTCCTCCCAGACAACCGTGCTAACAAGGAGAATCGTCCGACCTATGCGAAGATCGACTCTCTGGACGGATCGCTTGCGGAGGAGCTCAGCGCGATCAGGAAAAAGCTCGAGAGGCTGAGGTTGGACCGAGAGCGGACGGAGAAGATGCTCAAAGAGAGGGATATGATGTTGGAGCTGAAGGCCAAGGAGCTGGAAGAGCGAGGCGAGATCCAGAAGGAGCTCGAGATCGAGGTTGATAGGCTGTACAGACTGAATCAACTCCAAACTCATTCTATGGTAAAGCAGGAAGCAACGTCTTCCAAATTTGATGTATTCCCTTTTTTAAAAACTAAATATCACTAACTTTGGAGTTATTTGGACCAGCTTGTTACTCCAATGCGATCACTCAGAGAGAAGGAACAAGTGAAGAAGATCAACGCAGGGGAGTCACCGGTAAGTTACTTTCCCGAAATCTCACGGTTTTTTGAGAAATTTCTCATCGTTTAGGTTACAGTGATGGAGATAATTTAAAAAAGAAAAATAATTTAATTTTTCAGAAACAAAAATCAGAAGATAGAGGAGAGGAGTCAGAATCGGTTGGTGATAACACGATGCAAAGTCCTGAATTCAGCTTCGTCGGGTCCTCCGAAACAGATAAATGATACCATTGTGCTTGAATATTCGGCCCTCAGCGATGCTCTGATCTGTTTCATTTGAGTAGTGATTTCCCCCATTAATGTAGGGTTTGAATGAAGTTGTTTGGAAAGAGAATAATATAAATATATAACGCCTCGTTGTTAATCTGTTTTGGCTGACATTTCAAATCGTCTTGGCCTTCTTTTTTTGATTGATATCCGGTGGCCGGAGTAAAATCCCGACTATCCACACATTGCTTTATAAAAACTAATGTATGCATACATTATAAATTTTAGTTGTTCAATTTTAATGATAGCTGAGTGGCCAACATTTTAGCATTTTTTAAGTTCATATGAATTCAAGGATGATTAAAAAAAAATCCTAAATAGCATTACATCGGAGACTGCCCGCTCACGCCCCACCTGTCTCACTTCAAGTAAGTGACGAAATATATCGTTTTAATAAGTGGGAAATGCTTCATAGCATGAAAGAAGACTGATGAAGTGATTAGGAATAATTATTAGGTAAAAATGAGATAAAAATTTTGAAATTAAAAATATTTATGTTTGTGGTGTACCGATATTGAAGTAAGATAAGATAGGAGGCTCTTGCTATCCAAATTATAGGACTAAATATGTTTTCATTCTATCTTTTTATAGATCTCACTATTTTCAAGACTTTCTTAACTCTATATTTTTTTTCCTTGTGCAATTTTCTGTGTATCTCAAGTTTGTGAAGCTTTATGGTGTGTTTGAATTGAAAGTAAAAAATGACAAATTACATGTTGGTGTGTGGTGTGTCAATTATAAATAACATTTATCTTTTCTTAACATTATATTTTGGGGCTTTGCTACTCATTAGGGGTGCTACCTACTTGCACTCTACAGGGTGGGGTAGACCCCTTCTCGCCCCCAACCCCGAAAATGAAGGGTGGGTTTAGTGGGCACGAGATAACCCCCCCCTAAAAAAAAAGACTGCTACATACAGTCATCCCATACAGTCACCGCAGAATCATGACGTCATCAGTTGCTATTTTAATTTGGGAAAAAAAAAACAAAAGCAAAAACAAAACCGAGCTGATTCCCACTTCTTGGTGATCTGTTCTGCAATCTCATCTTCGTACTCACATTAGTTTCATGGCTTCGTGGTGCTCTAGCTCGTCCTCTACTCGAGCTCGTCCTTGGCACTGAAGTGGTGTCGTCTTCTACTCGAGCTCGTCCTCGGCACCGAAATCTTCAAATCTTGAAGTGGATCTGTGCTGGTATTTTCGTGGGTCATAGATCTTTGTGTGGATCATCTTCAAGAGGCTGTAAGAGGCCGTAAGATCTTCGTGTGGGTCTCTTCTTCGTGGGGGTAAAGCTCTTTTCTTTACTTGCTTATGTTCCAAGAATTTGTAGAATGCTATCGCAAAGCTCTGGTTCCTCTATCGAGGCCTCCCTCAGTTCTATTACAACTCAAGTATCGCCCTTGCTGGTTGTGGAAGTTTTAAAGAAGCTGAGCAAAGCGAGTGCTCTTGCATTGTATTTCTTCCATTGGGCTTAGAAGCAAAAGGGGTTTAAGTATAATACAGAAAGCTACAATGCTTTGATTGAGGCTCTAGGCAAGATCAAACAATTCAAGTTGATATGAGATTTGGTGAGTGACATGAAACGTAAAGGGTTATTAAGTAAAGATACATTCACATTGATTGCACGTAGATATGCAAGAGCAAGGAAGGCTAAGGAAGCCATATAGGGGTTTTAGAAGATGGAGAAGTTTGGATTGAAGTTGGAAGTGTCAGACTATAGTAGATTGATCGATACTCTAACCAAGTCAAGAATTGTAGAAAAAGCCCAGGAGTTGCTTGATAAAACCAAGAAGAGAAAGTTCATGTCAGATGTTAGACATGGGTATTTGGCCTCCTGCACAGATGTTTGGTAATTTGAAACAAGCTCTTCTTGATGGAGGAAAAAAGGATATTGTTCTTATTGCTGCCCTTAAATGAAGAAAGATTAAAATAATAATATAAAAATAATGAATTTCTTCAAGGTGGTTGGCTACTGAACTCTTGATAGTTTATCATGTTTTTGTTGCTAAGTAGATGAGAACGATAGTTTTATTATATTAAAGATGAAGAAATAAACAAGGCTGAATCAAAACATGCATGTGGTCAAAACAATGCGTATAGCATTTAAACAAGTTGTTTGCGTGACGTTTGCAACAGGCGACTGTAGGGTGCTACCTACCTGCACCCTATAGGATGGGGTAGACCCCTTCTCACCCCCCTCCCTCCCCCACAACGAAGGGTGGGGTTTAGTGGGCATGAGGTAAACCCCCCCCCCCCCTCTCCCTAAAAAAAAAAAACAACAACAATAACAAAAGGCCAACGTGCACAAAATTTACAAAAAATATAATGATACACAATAAATAAATAAATAAATCTACAAGTACACAACAATTTCAAGATCATTTGCCAAGAAATAATCACAGAGAAAGAGAGATCTTAAACTCAGAGAGGGATTGAGAGTGAGGGAGAGAGCCTAAAAAGGAGAGACGGTATTGAGGGCCACAGTGGGGCTAAGAGTCACTTGGGGGGAAGGGGTTTGGTTGCCCACTTCGCCCAGGCAGGCAAGGCTTGAGAGCCCTACCACCCCACCCCTATTACACATCATTCTATATCATATACTACATATTTTTAATTAATTAATTTATTTTATTTTATTCCTACTAAACTAATTGAATTTTTTTACTAGTAAGTTTTTTTTACTAATAATCCTTATACACACATACTTGCTAAAGAAAAAAAAATAAAAAGAGAAAAAATCATGTGTGATATGTAGTGTATGGACGATAAGTAAAATTATTCTAAATTTTAATATTAACATCTCTACCTTCTTTTCTTAATGTGTTCAATTGATAATCAATATATATAGATTCTGATGAAATTGACTGTTGCTGACGTGAACCAGGAGTTGAAGTCCAAAACGGGACGAAATTGGTAGAGAGTTGATCGGTTGGCAGTAGGAAATTAATGAAACTGAGATTGGCCGGTGTTGAGAAATAAATCTCACATTATCTGTAGACAAGATTTTGAGCATGTTTATAAGCAAGGAACATACCTCTCTTGTTGAATCGGTTTTATGAGATGAGTTAGGTTTATGAATTTTTTTTATAATATTAGAGTCTATCACATGACGAATAGGGGCCCACATTGCTTATCCCGTGACAAGGACCATAAAAAATACTGGCTTGCACGTGAGGGATGATGTTGAGAAATAAATCTTACATTGTCTGTAGATAAAGTATTGGGTATACTTATAAGTAATGAGCAAATCTCTCTTATTGAACTGGTTTTATGAGATGAGTTAAGTTTATGAATTTTTTCAACCTTAAGTCTCAGTTTGAAACTGATTCAAACTAGCAAATCGGCCTATATAATATCTATATTTTTATATATATTTTAAGTAAAATGATGTTGCTTCATTTAAATTAAACGTCGTTATTTTACACATACTGTTTACAAAATAAAAAAAAAAATATTAAAATGAAACAATGGACCTCATTTGGATATGAGGTTTACTAACCCTCACCCCTCCCTTTTCTTCTTTCAATTCTCATTTCTCTTAGAGTCTATCTTCTCTCTCACGCAGTGATGTCTGCCACCATGCCGCGCATCTCTCTCTCTCTCCCCCCTCTCTCACACAACACCATCAACCTCTCTCTCATCGCAACGCACGATTCTCTCTCTTTTCTTTCATTGCGGAATCACACTGAATCTTAGCATGTCAATTTTCTCCTTCTTAATTGGTCAATTTTAAACATGTATAAAACTAATCGGTTCAATTTCGATTTTGGAATTGCATTCGTCGATTTTCATCCTTAATATATACTGTCAATATACATGAGTAATACCACCACACCGTTATTTTACTATATAAAATATGGTATATTTATCACTATTTAATCATTTAATAATAATAAATATATTATATCTTATATGGTGAGATTAAAATCAAATTACAATATAGTTAATTTTAAAATAACAAAATAGAAATATTCCATTTTGAATATATAGAATAAACTCAAAACTTTAGTACAATTAATGTAATTAGTCACAACGTACGATCCTCTGATTGTGAGATGAACCATATCGGCTTCTGAAAGAGGACCGGAAAAATAGAAAAAAGAAGTCAATAATATCTAAGAGGAAACACAATTTGAGAAAGAGAAATGGTATTTGCAGTTGTGGTTCTGTAAGTGGGGTACAATTTCTTTTAAAAAAATGAATTAATATGAAATCTACATGACTAAAAAATTAATTTTTTAATTATAAATCTCATTTTTTTAAAAATAATTATACAATATTTACATATATATATATATATTTATGTAATATTACTATCAGAGAAATATCGATAGTATTTACGAATTGACACAAAAATCAATGGAAACGAAATCACTGATTCAGTGATACTTTTTTGTAACGCCGATTACGTACTGACACATCTTCGGATTTCGGTCTAATACATATATATATTTATATTTTCTTTTTCACTTTTTCGTGCGATGTAACTTCATTCATTAATTAATAAAGTAGAATATTTTTAATAAGACTTTTTATTCCGAATAGTCGGTCTTACTGATAAAAATATAACATCTGTATGTATATCTTTCCAATCAATCTTAATTGGTGATTGATTAATCAGTACCGACTCCATTCCTCATCCTCTCAGCCTAGATTATATACCCATATCTTTGCTTTGGATTGGATGCCTCTTTAGTCTTTAATGGCTGCCTTCGATTTCAGCTATACTTCTTTTTTACAATGTGATTTACAATTTCGAATCGAACATTCAAGATTTAAGATGTCATGACACGGTATCCAAGTTGCCACAGTAAAGAAAGAAAGAAAGCTGCATGATCATTGATCACGATTCACGAGGACACCTGGAAATGGGAAAGGAAATGGTGCTTACCCGTCTGTCTCTGACTCTCTTTCTACTGCACACAAATCTCAAACTCAACCATCATCCAGGAGTCAGACCCCACATCTGATCTCCCCTACATCCCCCCGCCCGCCGTGTCAGTTCGAGTCTCCAGCCTGAATGCGCCCATTGTTAATATCAACATTTAAATTGGTTATTCTATCAGAGCCGATTTGGAGCTGTCGGTCTCTTTTTCAGTCGATAGCAGCCGCTAATCATATTTTGACATATAGATTATTTCATATTAAGCTAAAACAATGCATCACACTAGATTATTCTTCTATGACTACTAAGACCCCTTACATTCGTTGCTTTGTGAATTACTTCTTTAGATCTTCTCCTGCCGTCGTCGCTCATCTCTGTTACCCTTCCACCGTCGTTTGTTGGGTTAATTTTCTGATGATAAGTTTTCGAACTTGCTCTTCTATATATATATACTACAAAAAAAAATGATATTTTGTAGTCAATTTATTGCGGCGAAAATAATATTCGCAGCCAATTTTTTCACTGCAATAAATTGGCCAAAAGACCGTTTTTCTTATAGATATTATGATGTGTTCCGCCCATCTCCATCTCTAACTTGCTTCTAGAGAATTCAGATAAGCTACCTGCATGTAGAAACACAACCTCACGAGACCACCATCTCCATGCATAGTTCTGCTTTGCACCATTTGAATCATCGAGCTTTGCCCAGCTCTTGAACAAACTATGAGCCTCTTCTATAGCAATTACCAACCTCCCTGCACCATTATCGCTCAAGCCTCATCCATTGACTTCCAAAACCACGCCACTAGGAATTGAACCACCACGCAAGCCTCACCGTGCACCACCAAAAAAACCTCTCTCAACCCTATTTTTGGTTTCTCAAAACAAAGCATCTGTAGAAAAGATACCATAAGCCGTGCGTCGCAGCCTCTCGAAGCCTCCACTAAAGAACAGAGATCCGATGAAGTGCCAAAAGAACCAAACCCGTAGGGAAACTCGAAGGGGAACAAAGACCTTGTCGCCTCAGTGTCAGAGCAAAACCCATTACCTTCGCTCTTGCATTTATTATTTTTGTCAGTGGCCAAGTCGTCATCGGTGAGAAACTCTAGTGGTAACCAAAACTCAGCATCATCTAAACTTGTAGACATCTTGAAAATCCTTTCAGAAAAAAGGAAATAAATAACATAGTCACTGAAATACAACAAGGACAGGGGCTTTTGATGGCCTCAGTGATGGGAAGGAAGGGGGTTCACTTTTGAGTTAAGATTTAATAATCACAAACCCAGGTGACCGGTTTGTTGGATTTGCTCCATTAAATGCTTTTGCAGCTAGATTTTGGTTGTTGAATTTCATTAGAGTGTGGTGATGGTTGTGCTTGACTTTTTTGAACTAGTTGGGGAGAGGAAGGGTTGGTTTTTTGTTTGTCTTGCAGTGGGAGAGAAATCAGAATTTGCGTGCGTTTCTTTCTCCTACAGTGGGGCACATGATAGATAAAGTGTTAGGTCTATGTGGAGCTCACACTTTGAAGGGCTGTTGTTTGGAGTAAAATAGCCCAACCGATTTTAAGTTTAACTCTATTCTCATCTATATATTAAACGCCATTCCGATCGCTACTTCCAAAAAATTAGTCAGAATAATTACGACATAACGCCTTCAAACGGTCTGTCTATTCCAGAGGCTTTAACAGCCACCAATACAATCACATCACGTTAGCAAATTGACTCTACACATCTGATAAAATCAAGACTCCAAAATTCTACGCATAACCCCTTTTAGCACTGTGTTAGAGACCTCGGTCTAGTCTCTAAATACTATAGTTTTCTAGATCCGCTTTATCCAATTATGACTGAATAACCTATCTTTCTTGCTTGCCTTTTACTTGAGTTCTTGACTTGAGTATGAGATTTTATGAATATGGATGATTTATGTTGTGGTTGTGAGTTGAGATCTTGATGGAATGAATATGGTGTATGAAATGATGATGGCCGAATGGTGAGATCTAGTGTTTATGGTAGGCGCCCCCTTAGGTGGTATTTTGGTAATTATGAAAATGAGGTTAGGGTTTAAGGTTTCCTAAAATATAGGGAATCCTTATGGAGGCTAGAGCTTTGTGTGGGAATTATTGAGGCACTAGATCTAGTTTAGATCTAGGGTTTTATGATGAAAAAAATTAGATATAGGATAATAGAAGGTTGTATAGAGACTAATATAGTGTTTGGATGGTAGGAAAGTGAAGGAAAAGTGATAGGAAAAGTCCAACAAAACTAGATCTTCTTGTAAAAGTAGATCTAGTGTGTTGGAATGGTTTATCTATCAATGGAATGGATGGAACGTATTGTATAATGACAATTTCAATAATAATAATGCAAATAACAAATAAATAACAAGAATGCAACTCAATATTGGAAAAGAGAAACAAATTTGCTCATAGATTGATAATTAAAACAACACTCGTCCACAAACGTCAAGGTATTTAATATCTATTTGGGATTCACACGGGTTGCACCCAAATAGCCCAAGTGCCATGCACCGAAGGAGATCTCAAGAACAAATAAACCGTTCACAAAGGAATTTGTCAAAAGATGATAAAAAATGGAGCTATGGTGGCTTTTATATAGGCTTACAATGTGGAGACTCCTAGTCATACTAAAATAAGGAAATAATTCCTAATAGTATTAATATAAGGAAATAAATACTAGAATCAGAAAATAATTTATATTAGTACTAGCATAAGGAAATAATGAAATAAATACTAGAATAAGTAAATAACATAAAATAATAAAATAATAATATAATTCTGTACCATGAGCCATGGGCATTGGCTAGCTAGTCATGGTCAGGCCGCATGGCTGGTGCCATGGACGCTGGCTGGGCTGGGCTGGCAGACCAGCCCACTAACCTCGCCAGCATGCTGCTGCATGCTGTGCGGCACGCTGGGTAGGCCAACAGCCTCATTGGCATGTTGGCTGTGCTGTTGGCTGGCTGCTGCACGGGCTTGCCATGGCATGGGCCATGGCATGCTGATGACTCATTAGTGGTACCGACTAGGCATATCAGTAAACGTGTCGCAGTTTGGCCCGGTGCCACTTTATTAGAGGGTCAAACACACTGCCACATAGCACCGTCGAAAGTTCCATCACCCACCAAGTGAGAAACTTGAAAATAATTTTTGAGGAAGAAATTGATTATTGTTCTCATGGGGGCGAGCACTGATTATTCACAAACTTGAAAATATTTTGTGGGGAAGAAACTGATTGATTATAATTGTTCATATGAAGGGGGGCACTGATGCTAATTAGAAATTTGAAAATAATTTGTGGGGAAGAAACCGATTGATTATTGTTCACATTGGAGCACATGAGTTTGATCAATTAGGAAGAAGCTAGTTAATCTTCACATGGTGGCACTGATTAGGAAAAAAACTTGAACAAGCTAGAAAACCAATTGAAAAAGCCATAGGTTCAAAATATTATCAATATTATGGATTAACATCGGTATCGATCAAAACCTAGAAACAACTAACATGAACATCAGTACCAATTGAAACCCAGAAACAACCAACATGAACAAAATTACAAGAGAATAGTGTGCATAGGGATAGAGAACAACCACGGATTTAAGGGCTTCGTCGTCGATGGCAATGGATACTCGTAGTAAATGGGTCATCATTGCGACAACATCGAATCCTCACGACAACAACGACTCCTGATAGCAACAGTGACTACAAGAGATTCATGGTCTATTTTTATGGTTGGAGCCCACGAGTCATGGCAAGGCGACTCCTCATGGCAACGACGACGCCTCACGTGGTTTTAGATTTTGCAGGCTGAGAGACTAGGGGCTTGCAAATGGGAGGCTCACGGGTTTTACACCAAGGTTCTCATTCGGTCATTCCTGTTCGTTGCGATTCTATAGTTAGCTAAATGGAGTGCCTATGTGGCATTCACCCATTGGTAGGCTGTTTTTTTTTTTTTAAAAAAAGCCCGACCGTATAGAAGATTTCCTCTAATTACAAAACAATTTAATTGGGCGTTGTTCTCATCTTTATTAGCAGCAGCAGTAGCCAATGCGACTGGGGACTGAATCTGACCTTGGAATGGCCTGACTTATGCCATTTCATTGGTTTTGGTCAATCTAGCGCCATCAGTACCGTGGTGGCTAGCCACCACCTCATCACCGGAGGTGATAACGGGACTTGACGTAGTTTTTTTTTTTTTTAGTTTAGTTATTTAAACAATTTATACAATTTTAACATTTTGTAGGTGGGTTTATTGTAAGCTTTGATGGAGAGATGGAAAAGCTTGTCATCCATATACATTCAATGATCCACTGAGTAAACGCATTAGGGAAACTATCGGCGTTGAGAATTCCAGGAATGAAATCCTAGCGAACTCTTATAAAAGCTTTCATGAGATCCAAATTTAGAGTGCATTGGGGAGAACCTTTGTCTCGGTGGTAATTTATCAAGAGCTTCTTAGCTAAAAGGATGTTGTCACCTATCCCTTTTAAGTTAGATAAAGGCACTTTGCTAGAGACCTGCGAGGTTAGGAATGACAATTTTTAATCGAATAAACACAATCTTAGCAATACATTTATAAACATTGTTACAATAAGAAAATAGGCTCTCTGTACAATCATTGGGGGGTCCCGCCTGTACATGGTACGCCTACCTCTCTAAAGAGTCGATCCCAACTTGAGAAGCAAGGGTCTTGGAGATCAGGAAACAGTTCAACAATACACAAAGAATGGTTGGAGTGCCCAAATGACTCAAGACCAAGCAAAGGGATAATGAATCTGTTGGAGAGTTCATTGCAAGGTAGTGAGGCCCCTACTTTTGGATGTCCCCAGAAGTTTACTTATCCAAAAGCTCCTCAAGATTTTTATTAACAACTTCGGGCACGACTTGCCATCGATACTCCTGCCTCAAACCTGAAAAGACCTTCATGACTAAAATAAACAAGTTGCTAGTCGAGTGATCCTTTCACTTGGCTAATACACAAAAAAGCATAGTAATTGTGAAATCAAGGTTTTTTTTTTAATGATAAAAAATAGCAAGTAATGTTTTTTTCTCACCAGAATGGAGAAGAACTCGGGAGAACCCAGACCCATTTCCAACTCGACAACTAGAGATAGGCGGTGTAGCCTTTCAATTTAACTTTATGGGATAAAAACCTACTCTACTTATGTCACTATTGTGGGTTGAACAAGAGCTAGGCATAGAGAAATTTAAAAACACGTTGGTGTTTGTTTTTCAACCACACTTTGTATTACAAAATATACCTATTTATACACTGCTAACGTTTACAAATAAGGCAAGTAATTACTGTCAAATATTTACAAATAAAACCGAGAGTTACACTGCTGTATACACGAGATTGCAGGTGACTAAGTATGGAAGTTAAGCTAATTTTGCTCCTTGATTTGTGCAAGATTGAGATCAAATGTGAGTAATGATCGTGATCATCCATTATAGGTTGGTTTCGCATTTGAAAATTTTCATCTTAAATTCAAAATTTTCATATCATTATTACAACTTTTTCAAATCTCTATACAAAATATAATAAATAATTTAACATTTTCTTAACTTTTTCAAATTTCAAAACAAATATATTAAAACTTAAAATTCTCACCTCAAAATTTTTTACAACCAAACCGAACCAATTTAGTGGCTATTAGTAAGGATATGCACGTCTATGTCTATACATGCACCTCCGAGTGCAACTATCTTTATCCCTTCTCGATCACGTCAAAGAAATGAAAGCCACGCATCTATGTTTACGAGCTAGCAATTCCAGTGCAGGTCCACAGCGCCATGACGCAAAAGGGTGCTGCTCATACCTTAGTTTGTAAGCAATAAAATATGGATTCAAGTAAGCAATAAACCATGAATCGAAAGGAAACGATCCTATCTAATGTTAAAGGAAAAGGATTAGGACATCCAAATACTACAAATTCCAGCGGCTTATTTTTTAAAAGTTAATAAATGATCGATGTCATTGAAATAGAATCTCCTAAGCAACATGTGGTTATTTAAATATTTTTATACTACATACTATTTATAGATATAATTTAATTTAAAATATAAATTTTAAAATTTAATTTTTTAAAATAAATTATAAAATATATATAATCAAATAACAATATTCATTAAATAACAGCTGTGCGCATCCGTGGCCGACAGTTTCGTTTTCATCCACAGAAACACACAAATGAAAGGACTGTCCCGGCTAGGACAAGCTTCCAAAGGCATTGACATAATGACGTGTGTTTTCAAAATATTTCGGGAACTCGAATTTGATGTCGTCTTATAATCAACTTTTCTTTATTTATTTATTTTTTATTACTTAAAACTACTTTTTCGCGTACCCTAAATATCCGATCTCACCATCTGTGTGATCATCTTTATCTATTAACAGCAATTATTTATTTATTTTTTAACCTATTTTATATATTTCAACACAAATCTCAATCCATTTCATATATTTATTTAAATATATTTCAATAAAATTTATAAAATATTATTATTTATAGATTGACTTAAATTATTTGAAATCACTATAGCACTTAAATGCAGCCTTAAAATTTAAAAAACTAAACTATTAATTTTTCCAATTTCCACTCACATTGCATTTAACACATTAACTCTTTGTTTATTGGTATAAAATGAATTTTCTTATTGGTATCAATCTTTGAATTGTTTTTAAAATAAAGTAAGAGATGATAGGAATAATGAAAAGTCACACATTTAAAAAAGAAGATGAATATAAGATCACGGTATATTATTATATAGAAAATATTTTAGTCATAAATGGATTATATAAAAGTAAACCTATAAAATAATGTGACTTGATATGGTACATCAAATTATAAAGTTATTTTTATTATAAAATAAATCTAACAGATTTCATAAAATCATATCAATCTGTGGATTTATTTGATATAAATTTTTTTTTAATATCTGTAATAGTTCTCCATTATGTATTGATGTCTATTAATCATTACTCCTAATTAAAAGATGAAACATGAGGTTGAAAACTTCTAAATTAACAAAGCTCATTTTGAATTAGAATATTCAAAAGTTTTGATCAAATTTTAGAAGAAGGAGATAAACACACAAATACACTTTGTATTTTGTAAAAGAAGTATTAAAGAAACACGTATGCTTTTAATGTTTGGTCTTTTGGTTTTTCTTCAATAAAGTTATAAATAATAAAACTGCCCATTAAATTAAAGAAGTTGAAAAGCAAAGATAAGAAGAAAAAGGAAAAGAAAAGAAAACGAAAAATACAAGTAACAAAGAAAGGCGTAGGCCAAAAAGGGACGAGACGATAGTGGAGAGAAGAGGGAGGTGAGTAGAGTGAGGCAGGCAAAAGCCAAAATATTCGTGTGGTTTACCGCCCGTCTCTCCATTTTCTTCCTACGAGTTTCTCGGCTTTCGCGCAACCTTTCGATCTCCCCCAGTTTCAACATAATCACCCCCAACAGCTTTTCGATTCTTTCTTTCTTTCTTGTTTTTATTTTTATTTTTTGAATCGAGCCCTAGATCTTTTCATGATAACTCAGGCGAGATGCCCGATCTACGGTCGCTCTCAGGGTCCCTCATAATTTCGAATTCAGTGCATTGAAGGATATCGGATCCGATCCGATCTCGTCAACCAGCTTCGTCTCATCAATTCCTAGACGATAAGGCTCTCTGTTTTCTGATCCTCGGCAGGTACGAGTTCTCGGGCTTTTCCGAGTTTTGCCTCTCTTTCTCGTTGCTTCCTTCAATTGGGTCCAATCTATCACATTTCCGTCGTACTTTCTGTAGCCTGTCTCTGAAATCAAGTTTTCTCATAATTTTTTAAAAGAAAGAAAAATTGCTGTTAGATTTGCTTTACGGAAACGTAGTGATTTTCTGATACATCCCAGATTTATGTCGAAGTTTGTCTTACTTGTTTTTTCAGTTTTGGCATTTGCCCAGGCAACCCTATTCACGGGCCACGGCTGCTGCTATTTGCATCAAGAGGAGTTGTCGACGCATTGAATTGAATCGAGCCGTTACTATTTCTTCTGTTAGCTTCTGGTCCCTTTGCGCGTGCGTGTAAGCGTACCGTTATCTCCATCATCATCGCTATTCTTTTTATTCGTTTTTTGTCGTAATTATCCGAGCTTCGTCAAACTACTACGAGATTTGGGGCTTGAGGTCCAACCGGTTTACGCCGGACATGGATTTGGAATTGATGGAGTCTTGGTGTGTTTGGGGCAGAATTTTTACCTTTTTATGAATTCTGATCGTCATCCGCTCCGTGAAGTCGGCTCCTTTAACTGTCTCTGCGCCGATGGTTCCTTCACTTCTTCGGTTTTCGACGACTCTCTGTGCAATCTATTAGACGACGTGGTTTCGGTCGAAGAGGATCAGCCACCCCTTGAGGATTATTGCACTTGTTCTCTTCCGCATTTCGAGTCCGCGGAGCCTCCGGATTTCGAGCAGTTTCCATTGGAATGCCCCAGACAGGGTAGGAGGAGACGCCTGGTGTCTTGGGGTGCAATGGAGCTGCATAATCATCACATCAGTAATAATAGCTGCAATTCCAATTCGGTATCGTTTGAAATCTCTGGTAATAAGTCTCAGAAGAGCGTACGCCACAAGAGCGTGCAGTTTGAGGATACTTTCTTGTTGCGTGAAGAGAATCCGAGGTTAATCTATATAAATGATCCGAGGAAGACCAATGACAAGTATGAGTTCTCAGGCAATGAGATTCGAACGAGCAAGTACACAATCATAACTTTCTTGCCCAAGAATCTGTTCATTCAATTCCATCGCCTCGCCTATCTGTATTTCCTGGCCATTGCTGCTCTCAACCAGCTGCCACCTTTGGCGGTGTTTGGAAGAACGGTGTCGCTTTTTCCTCTTCTCCTTGTTCTCTGTGTGACAGCCATCAAAGATTTGTATGAGGATTGGAGAAGACACAGATCAGATAGGAATGAGAACAACCGGGAAGCTCTGGTAGAGCAGTCTGGTGGATTCCGATTGAAGAAATGGAAGAAGATACAGGCTGGCGAGGTGTTGAAAATCCTTGCTGACGAGACCATTCCGTGTGACATGGTTTTGTTAGGGACGAGTGATCCTAGTGGACTTGCCTACATCCAGACTATGAATTTGGACGGTGAGTCGAACTTGAAGACAAGGTATGCTCGGCAGGAAACAGCTTTGGCAGTATCTGAAGGGGGTACAATTTCAGGGCTCGTCAGATGCGAGCAGCCAAATAGGAACATATACGAGTTCACTGCCAACATGGAGTTCAAAGGGCAGAAGTTTTCCCTCAGCCAATCAAATATAGTTCTGCGTGGTTGTCAGCTGAAGAACACGGAGTGGATAATAGGTGTTGTGGTGTATGCCGGACAGGAAACGAAAGCAATGTTGAACAGTGCAGCCTCCCCTTCCAAGAGAAGCAAATTGGAAAGTTACATGAACAGGGAAACCCTTTGGTTGTCTATTTTTCTCTTTGTAATGTGTCTGGTCGTGGCCCTTGGAATGGGCCTATGGCTCCTACGTCACAATGAAGAGCTTGATACCTTGCCTTATTACAGAAAGCGATACTTCACACATGGGAGGGATGATGGGAAGAGAAACAAATACTATGGGATACCTATGGAAACCTTTTTCTCCTTTTTGAGTTCTATTATAGTGTTTCAGATTATGATTCCGATATCTCTTTATATTACAATGGAGCTGGTGCGTTTGGGCCAGTCATACTTCATGATTGAGGACAAGGATATGTATGACAGTAGTTCTTGCTCAAGGTTCCAGTGCAGGTCATTGAATATAAATGAGGATTTGGGTCAAATACGCTATGTTTTTTCGGACAAAACCGGGACACTCACTGAAAACAAAATGGAATTCCAAAGAGCAAGTGTATGTGGGAAAAATTATGGGGGATCTTTGCTTATGGGGGATCCACTGCAAGAAAAGAACATTGCTGGTAATGACACAGTGCTTAGCTTCTTATAACTTTTTTGTTTGTTTGTGAAAGATCATGCTTCTAGTCTGGTCAATTTTTTATTCTTGAAAAGAATGCTGCTTGAAATTGTTGTAATGAAGTTTTTTTATTTGTTTCTATGTCAAAGGTAGGATGTTTCACTGTTATTTGTTTATGAAATCTGAGATTCAAAACTCTTATTTCTTCATGATAGTTTTTGCTGTCGTCTCAAGGACTTATCTCAACTTGAATGGATACTTCTTATGCAACCAGGGGTCATTGACACAAGAATTCTTCATAACAAGTTTACTGTGTTGGGCCATATTTGTTGCTCTTCCCAAGATTTTTTGCTTTTCCAGTTGCCAAGTCTTTCCTTTTGAGCATGTAGTTAAATAACCTAAATCATACCTTTTCCCTAATTTGATATTAGACATCTATTATTCTATATCATGCTGCCTCTTGTCTGTATTCCACATGGTTGATGTGGCAGTTCACTTTCTACTAGCTCTAAGTTGCTTGGCATGACCAGGTTTAGTTTGTTTGAAATGTTGTTGGTTAAGTACTAAAACAGTCCTTGGGTCTTACGTGTTTATTTTTTCACTCTTTGATTCAATTTTATTAAATTGCTTCTTGGGTTTGTCCATTTTCTCAAATTATGACCTCCATCATATTATTTATTCATTTTATTTCAAAAAATGAAACAAAACAGAATTTGATAAAAAATGAAAACAGAAAAAACTAAATTCTTAAATGCTAGATGATAACATCATTTCCTTTTTCAATTGGTGAGGTTATATGGTCTTGTGCATAGAGATGTATGTTCTCCATATAATCTAGAAGCTTCAGTGGCATCTGACTTTTTTTTTTTAATTGAAATGGGAATATATGTATTTACCACCGGGGGAAATTTGTGTCAGTTTTTAGTGAGGTTTCGTCTGAGTCTTCAAATCAAGTTATGCCACATGACATTTTGAATAGAAAGACATGAATATGAACAGTTGTTCTATTGAATATTGATAGATCAAATTGATTAGATATTTTGACTAGTTTGAACATTTTAATTTATTGGTCTTTGGTACCATCATTTTTATCATGATGATAAGCTAGATCAAACTAATGTAATAGATTTGATATTTTTAAAGTGCTGTTAATTGTCTGTTTTAATGGATTTGGGAGATTCATGCATGATCTTTCATCTTGTGAGTTTGTAATTTTTTTGCAGTAACACAGAGGAGATGGAAACTTAAATCTGAAGTTTCTGTTGATTCTGCACTTATGGCATTGTTGCACAAAGATGTAGTAGGAGATGAAAGGATTGCTGCACACGAGTTTTTTCTCACGTTGGCTGCATGTAATACTGTGATTCCCATTCTTACCCATGGTACATCTTCTAGTTGCATAAATGGTGAATTTCATGAAGATGTAGAGGCTATTGATTATCAGGGGGAATCTCCTGATGAGCAAGCACTGGTTTCTGCAGCCTCTGCTTATGGATATACCCTTTTTGAGCGCACATCTGGACATATTGTGGTTGATGTCAATGGTGAGAAACTAAGGTAGAAAGCCTCCCACTGATGACATGCTTGCATTCTAGCGTCGAAGCTTTTTTTTCTTTTTTTTAAACAAATCTTGTATAGTTCTTGAGCAGTCACTTCACTAAATATTGTTGTGCAATCTAGGTTGGATGTACTGGGGCTCCATGAATTTGACAGTGTACGCAAAAGAATGTCTGTTGTTATCAGATTTCCTAATGGTGCAGTGAAGGTGTTGGTGAAAGGGGCTGATACTTCTATGTTTAGCATTTTAGCTAATGGCACCGACATGGATGATCAGATAACAAATGCCACTCAAAGCCATCTGAGTGAATATTCATCGCAAGGTTTACGCACACTTGTAGTGGCTGCCAGGGACCTTACAGAAACAGAGCTCGAGACTTGGCAATGCAGGTATGAGGATGCTAGCACTTCATTGACTGACAGAGTGGTGAAACTACGTCAAACAGCAGCTCTTATAGAAAGCAACCTAAAACTTCTTGGGGCTACTGCAATTGAGGACAAGCTACAAGAAGGTGTTCCGGAAGCCATTGAGGCTCTCCGGCAAGCTGGAATCAAGGTCTGGGTTCTGACAGGAGATAAGCAAGAAACAGCAATTTCAATTGGTCTTTCTTGCAAACTCCTGACCTCAGATATGCAGCAAATTATTATAAATGGCAATTCTGAGGATGAGTGCAGAAATCTTTTGGCTGATGCTAAATCCAAATATGGTGTGAAATCATCGAATAGAAGAAATCAGAATTTGAAATGTAACAAGAATGCTGAAACAGGGAATCTTAAGGTACCAGTCAATACAAAATCATCCAATGTGCCACAATGGCATGCAGGTAAGGAAGATGGAGTCCCAAGCGTGCCACTAGCACTCATAATTGATGGAAACAGTTTGGTTTATATTTTGGAAAAGGATCTGGAATCTGAGGTAAGAACACTTTGTTTTCCCCTTCATAAAGGATTTTGTAGCCTCATGATATGTATTTTTTAGCTGTTTCTGCTTGTCCTTATCATTTGGATACAACTTTACTTTCATACAAGAATTTCTTTAAGCACTCACAATCCTGTTTGCTTGCATCTATGAGTTTTGCTAAAATTTACTTCCATCTCTGTACAGCTTTTCGACCTTGCTACTTCGTGTAGGGTTGTGCTATGCTGCCGTGTTGCACCCTTGCAAAAAGCTGGAATAGTTGATATGATCAAGGGTCGCACTGATGATATGACGCTGGCTATCGGTGATGGTGAGTTGTTATAACAATAATTTCTAATTTATTTTTTCAATTGAGTAATTAAGTTTATTTTACATGCTCTCTTCAACAAGTATTTGTGGCTGCTACATATTGTGTGTAAAATTAAGAAATTTTCAGTTTGTGTTATTCTTCTTTCATTTTTCTGACTGATGACATTTGCTAGGGGCCAATGATGTTTCAATGATCCAAATGGCGGATGTTGGTGTTGGAATATGCGGTCAGGAAGGCCGTCAAGCAGTGATGGCATCAGATTTTGCTATGGGACAGTTTCGGTTTTTGAAGAGATTACTTTTAGTGCATGGACATTGGAATTATCAGCGTGTTGGTTACTTGGTTCTGTACAACTTTTACCGTAATGCTGTCTTTGTACTGATGCTATTCTGGTATGCATGGTTTCTTTTTGGTACCAGTGGATTGCTTTGTATATACTTCATACTTGGGGGGAAAACCGTTTATCTGCCAAATCTTATCAGTTTTTATCTCTATCCCCTCTCCCCTGACATAGCATTGAATAAAAATTAAATAAATAAAATATGGGCACAATTAGGCAAAATCATCTTTCCATTCCCCACTATAATAGAGAACAAAGATTCCCTTTCAGAAAAAAACATGACTTGAGCACTTCAATGTGGGCTTTGGTTCCTTGGCTACTGAAACCCTCTGATTCTAATAAAGGATAGATCTAGATTTTATTTATTTATTTATTTTTTACTTTGGAAAGCATAGAACTTAGAAAAGATTGAATCTAGATTTTAGAAACCTTTGCAAATTCTTTATCACTTTGTTGTTTAACAACAATAAAAGATAAAACTGACACAATTATGGAAGGGTGTAAATATCTGAATTGGATGATATGGGGTTTCATCTATTTTTGCCCAATTTGGTTACCAGGAAAGGATTAGTAAATCTGAAATACATACTTTTTCCCCAAAATGGTCGTTATACTCTTAAGGTTCCATGTTAGGGGTTGGTCATAGGGGTAGAACTCCAATATTGTAGATTAGATATCGCATCTCTTGAAATTAATATGATTTTCTTCTCCATTTGTAGGTATATACTATGTACAGCTTTTTCAACAACTTCTGCATTAACAGATTGGAGCAGCGTATTTTATTCGGTTATTTACACTTCTATTCCTACTATTGTTGTTGGCATGCTGGACAAAGACTTAAGCCATAAGACACTATTACGGTATCCAAAACTCTATGGTGCTGGGCATAGACAGGAAGCTTACAATTTGCGTCTCTTTTGGATCACAATGGTTGACACACTGTGGCAGAGTCTTGTTCTCTTCTACATACCCTTGTTCACCTATAAGGAAAGCTCAATTGACATATGGAGCATGGGCAGTTTGTGGACCATTGCAGTTGTTGTTCTTGTGAATATACACTTGGCAATGGACATTCGTCGCTGGGAAGTGTTTACTCATGTTGCAGTATGGGGATCAATAATCATCACATATGCCTGTATGGTGGTATTGGATTCTATACCAGTCTTTCCCAATTACTGGTCAGTTTTAGCTTCTATCATTACACTTTTAAGTGATCTTATTTTTCAAAGCTTTCTAGAACAGAGCTAATATTCTTCCGAATCATTGGCAGGACAATTTATCATCTGGCAAAGTTGCCCTCGTATTGGCTCACCATTTTGCTTATCATAGTTATAGCAATCCTCCCTCGCTTTCTTTTCAAAGTTGTACATCAGATTTTTTGGCCTTCAGATATCCAGATAGCTAGAGAAGCTGAGATCCTAAGACGACATAATTATTTGGGGTTAAAGCAAGATCACAGTTCCAGTTAAACGCTTCAAACCTCAAACAGACGAGGCTCATTTTGGAGGGCTTCCATTGGGGTGATCAGTCAAATGGCTTTCTAGCAGAGATTGGTTGTAAAATTTAACGATAATGTGTTTTAACTTTTCTGATGTTTTCCCCATGGTCCATGCAATTGCTTATGGTTGTAAAATCCCAACTGAACCATTTGCCTGGGGCATAACTAGTTCTAATGGTAAGTAATAATAGTATAAAAGAATTTAGGTGACATTGATTTATCTTCTCTGCAAAGACTATCAAGTTGGGCTTGTAGCGGAACCTTGCTTGGGTTTGGTGACAGAAGAGTACAAATGGATGAGTTCATATGTATTGCTGGCCCCGGTATGAATTTAATGTTTTGTTTTACAAGTTTTATTAGATGTTACAGGATTGGCCTCTAGAGTTGTTTGATAAAAAAAGACTGCCAAATGTGCAAATGATATGTTGCCAATTTGTGTTTTGACTTGCTCATTACTTCATGCCTACAAGTACTATATAATTATATGACTTGTCAACGTTTTCTGCTTCTCATTCTCCAGATGGGTTGTGGAAACCAACCGCAGGCATGGAAAACGGACAATCGGAGTTGGGCAACAAGTGGATTAACCAGTAGAGGATAGAAAGCAGATTTGAAGCCAAGAAGAGTCTGTTGGTGGTTGAAGAATTAGAAGGATGCCGGTCAGGGAGGAAAAATATGTTGTAAAAGTAGGCGAGAGAGGCCCTTGAAGATGGACCTTAAGCAATATGGTCGGCTTATACAGGGGCAGATGTTGGCGGTAATAAAATAGCAGGGTGGTGATTCGAAGTTTATCATGATGTTAAGGGTCCTCTAAAAAATAGGGATTTTTTTTTTTTAAAAAATGATCAAAACAAAATAGGAGGGGGACATTATGGCTGTGTAAAGATTACGATTGACTTTTAACTGCTTTAGAATGAATGAGAAAGTGTGCAAGAAGCGTGACCTAAGAATTCCTCAGTTAGAGAGCCACTAGTATGGTGTAAATCCCGTCACAGGCTGCCACGTAAAGATTATGGTCAGCCATTTCTGTATCCATCGATCATGCCCTTCAGGAGACCAAGGCAAGTCTATCTAGCCCTTTGACTCTTGCGAGAGTGATTGCTTTTTTAAATTCGCGGATACATTAATTTGATTCAATTATATAAGAAAAGGGGGTTGGAGACTCATCACAGTAGATATAGCGTGTGAAATTAAAGCAAAAAAGACAATGTTACAGCTAAATTGGTTTAAGGGGCTGTGTAAAGGCCCAGAAATTGGTTGTTGTGTTGAGTTGGATGGAGTTTTTGACTTCTTTCTCCTCTAGATCATTAGTCGTAGAAATTGGGAACGTAAAAAAATATGATATAGATAGGATGGGTCCAATGGCTTTGGAGGCAAAATGTGGGCAAAATACACGGCCAGAGAGACGCATGGGCTCATGGCTCATGTGCTGCTGATGGTAGTTTGGGGGGGGGGGGGGGGGGGGGGGGGGGGGGGGGGGGGGGGGGGGGGGGGGGGGGGGGGGGGGGGGGGGGGGGGGGGGGTTGAGGATGGACGGATTCGATATGGAGCACAGGGTCATGAAAATGCACTAGGCTCATGCGCCTCGCGGATGGAGGCGGAAGTGGAGATTGACAGCCTTGGGAGCAGTAGTTGTGTTTGATGTAGAAGAGTGCAATTTTTATAACATTAACCGGTCAATATTCCCACCTTCCAATGTGCTGGTTCTGTATGTGGCATGGGCTACGTTTCTGTCTTATAAATCCGATAGAATATTTATTATCAGTTGGACAGGGTGCAATAGCATACCATTAAAATGTTACTGTTCAGACTGGCTCTTTCTTCCCATTTTTTTTTTGCCCCAAAGATACTTAGCCACCCGGGAAGGATTGCTTGATATGCATCTATATAAATATATATATATATATATATATTTTGTTACTGGTGATGAATTTGATATGCATCCCATAACCCCTGCTTCTCACCCATGATATCTCACTCTCTCTCCCTACCATTGGGGAAGTAATATAAACACAGTAAATCTTTTTGGAGTTCTTTCTATGTACTTATTATTTCTATCCAGGAGTAGGAGGAGGTCCGTCCATGAAGGATGATGATCCATCACGACACACAATCAGTCCCCATTCCACTAAGGGCTCCTTTGAGATTATGCTAGAACTCTTTAAAAGTGTTTACACTGTTTTAAAAGCTCTTTAATTAAAAAAAATTAAGTTATTTAGATGTTATATATTAAAATACTTTTCATCAAGGTAAAAAATATATTTAATTTTTTTCAAATGTGCTTTTTTGAATAATGCAAAATGTTATTTGAATTTTATAAGAACTGTTTAATGAACGAAAATATTAATATAATTTTAAGATAATTATAATTTTTTAATTTTAAAGGACATAATTATAATTCTTAAAAATTTAAGTAACTGTTATTTCTATTTTATAAAATATTTTTTTAATTTATTTTTAAACAAACGTAATATATTTAAAAGTGATTTAAATATACGATAATTAAATAATAAACAACTTTTTAATAATAAAAAATATTTCTTATTTTTAAGTTATAAAATATAAATCTAAATTATATTTGCTTATGTAACATGTACGGAATGCTTATCCAATATCAGGAGAGTAGTCAACACCGACAGCCACATCCACGCTACTACTTTCCAACTTCTCTTTAAAGATCAATTATTTTTGTCCTATTGACCACAATCACCCCCCCTTCCCGAGCGGAGGTATCCTCCTCAACCAGCCACACTGTCAAGGTCACAACCGTCTTTTCGTTTGTAGAGTTTTAATAAATAAAAAATAAGCAGTGCTACAGGCTGGCTCCGCTGGGAGTTACCGTTAAGCAAAAAATAAATTTTATTTTTTTGTATTTTTTTTCAAATTATTTTTTAATACATTTAAATATTTTAAAAAAATATAAAAAATTCATAATAATATTAAATAATTTTTTCTTAATCATAAAAAAAAAAGAAAATTTTCCAACAGTGGCCCCAGCGGTGGCATTAGAGTTTCTCATAAAAAAAAAAAAAATTTATGTATAATTATTTTTGCATAAATAATACAAATAAATGATAAGGAAACGTCGGGGAAGCAATTGGAACTTGGGGGTGGCAAATATATATAATTTGTAACTAATAAAGGGTTTCCTACGTGGCTAGCCGATGACGACAACAACGTGATATCATTCCATGACATCGTTGAAAATTCGCAGAGAGCCAAAACCACATTACCTACGGCCTCTAGATTGCACGCGCCTACCACTCTTTAGGATCAAACGCAGACACTGAACAAAATTGCTCTAAATTGCGAGTTGGGTTTTAATTCAAAATCAAAACGTGAGGAATTTTCCAAACAACTTTCCTCTGAATTTCTTTGCGCCTGACTCTGTCTCTTTCCCTCTCTCTCTCTCTCTCTTCCTTTACACCCCATTTAATTATCGTCACCCTCTCCCAACCCCAAATCACACGGCAGGCACAATCTTATCACCCTCACTCCTGAGTTCTCTCTCTCTCTCTCTCTCACACACAGCGACGCAGAAATGGAGTGCTGTTCTTTGACGGAGAGCTTACCCTCCAAACCCGAAAGAGCCATCGAAGAACTAACTCAAGGCCGTCAATTTGCCACTCAGCTACGCTCTCTCCTCAATACCTCACTCCGACTAGATGTCTCCACCACCGCCGCCGCCAATGATCTTCTAGCCAAAATCCTCAATTCCTTCCATAATAGCCTTCTCATTTTGAATTCCGACGACGAGGTTTCTCTGCTTCTTCCCGATTATAACCCTGCCCCGGCCCCCTTGTCCACCGAATCTTCCGAAGGTAGCTGTAGGAGTAGTACTCTCTCTACCCTTAAGGATCGCAGGGGATGCTATAAGAGAAGGTCACACAATTCCCATCATCTATTAGTTGATTCGCCAAAATTAAATTTTCTAACCGTCTATCTGATTTTCCTATAAATATATATTTAAGTTTTCTGACAAATAAATGCAATTTCTTACGCTGCTGCAGGAAGAACTCACAGTCGTTGACAAAAGACACTCCTACTCTGTTGGATGACGGCCTTGCTTGGAGAAAATACGGACAAAAACTGATCCTCAATGCCAAATTCCCAAGGTATTATTTCATTAATTATCCAGTTCCAATTATAGAAATCCGTCTCTATGTCGCTGTTTCTGCTAATTCTGGGAAATAATTTGCTTAATGTTGAACAAAAATCACTTCTTGTCCTTTTATAATCTCATCTTCTGAAGTAATCTTTGTACCAAATGTTCTAATCTTGGCACAATTTGTTGGCAGGAACTACTACAGATGTACTCACAAATATGACCAGGGATGCCAAGCAACCAAACATGTGCAAAAAATCCAAGAGGAACCCCCAAAGTACCGGACCACATATATTGGGAATCACACATGTACAACCTTACACAAAGCTCCAGAATTGATATTGGATCCCTCTCCCTATCTGCTGAGTTTTGACAGCACCGTCACCAACATACAAGACAGCCCCTTTTTCTCATCCTTCCAACCAATCAAGCAGGAGCACAGGGAAGACAAAACCCGCAACGATGATGATATCACCCACAACCCTTCATTCTCGTCAGATTTCCGCGTGTCCCCCGATCGGACGGCGTTCGATTCATTAGACGACATCACGGCCCTGTCGGAGTCCGATAACGGGGATGTGATGTCTAGGTTTATGGTGGAGCCCGTTGACTTTGACGACGATGCTTTGTTCTACGAGTTTTGAGCGGTGCGTTTTCCTTGAAGGTTCCATGTATTTGCAGAGAAAAAATGTATTCCTACATCCAAAATGTCAAAAAAAAAAACAAAGAAACAAAAAGACTTGGCTCTGGCTATTAAATAGATGTAGGTAGCCTATGAAAAAATAAAGGTATCTAGCTCTCCCTCCCTCCATGTACAAAGTATGTATGTAAACCTTTACAATGTAACATTTTTGTATGCTTTTTTATTTTTTATTTTTCTAAGCATTTTGTATGTCTTTTATTTTATTTTTTATTGTAACCTTTGGCCTTTTTCTTAATCTACATGTGGTGTTTTTTTTTGTTAGTATTTAATTAAGAATGTCATATAATACAATAAAGCGATTTTATGAAGTGTTGATGATACAGAGAAAATGGAATAAGAATTGTGTAAAGAAAAGATAGGAACAGAGAGTTTCTAAACAGAGAAGCATTTAACTTGACTGGATTATGAGGCATTTGATTTACACGACGATGTTCATACTGATTGCTCAGTTTATTTGTAAGGAAGGACATCTTTCCTTAATAATGATTTAGAAGTTAAGGAAATATGCATGCTTTTGGTCACACGCTGGCTTCCTGAATCTTTTATTTTCGGTGAAATTCCGAATCTTCAAAGTAAACTGACTATAATTGGCATTAGGTTAATAGGTTTAGTGAATATGATAGACATATATATATTTATATATATATAAGAGCATCCTGATGATGATGGGTCCTTATCCTTGAGACGTCATCGGTAGATGCCAATGAGGAAATGTAGATGGATGCTTCGCAACAATCTTGTGTCGTTTAGAAAGCGGAAAGTGCATGTTTGAATGTGAGATGTGAAAGGCAAAATGTTGAATATTCAGTGCAACTTTAGTGCGAAATCTGGACGGACCCAAACAAACACTCATTTCGAACCCAAAAATTGGATTGGTAATTGTAGAATGTAGACCTTTTTCACATTACATGGTGTTTTGGTATCATGCAGTGAAAAGTGAGCGTTGCTTTACAGAGAGAGAGAGAGAGATAACAAACTATTCATTTCACCATCAAATCCTTTGACAGCTATTTTGTTTGTTAACAATGGCGGCATGGCACCCAACCCTGGTGCTGGGGAAAAAGACGACTTGAGAAGATGATGGATCCTGCCTCTGGGCCTCATCCACAAAATCATACAAATAAAAATAAAAACAGATATGAAGAAATAACTGAGACATTATTCCACTGTAGTACGAATAAATTCGTTGGTCAAACTCATCTCTTAAAACCGATTCAAAGAGATAGGTTTGCTCAAACTTTATAAACATGATTAAGACCTTGTCTATAGGTAATATAAAATTTATTTCTCAACGCTTTCCGTCACATGTAGGCTAGTATTTTTTTCTAATCTTTGTCACGAGGTAAGTAGTGTGGATCCCATTTGTCCTGTGACAGGTTCTGATACTGTGAAAAAATTCATGGGCTTAACTCATATCTTAAAACTGGTTCAAAAAGAGAGGTTTGGTCCAACCTTATAAACATGTCCAAAACCTTGTCTACATACAATGTAGAATTTATGAGTTTTGTTACGTACAAATAAAGTCGCGTATTAATCAGCGTACCAATATTGATTTATTTATATTCAAAATTTAAATGAGTATTATTTTCAATAAAATTTACTTTTTGACCAATCACATTAGATTGGTGCACATATGGGTACACAATTATACTTGCAATTAGATTTTTCCAAAATTTATTACTCAACACAGCATTACAACTTCGCCTCTTTTATACATGATCTGATTAGTTTTTTTGTCTAATTTTTGCCATAAGATACTAGAAGCTACCTAAAGATTCCAGAAGCTATCAGAATAAGATGATGTAATTTTAGCACGTTTATTCACTTTCACTTGCCACCCTGTTCAGTTCATCACTTGTATATAAAGGCTACACATGTATTCTTAGAGTGACGATTATTCACATCATCAATACAACAAAAGTTTCTCTATTCTTAAGAGTGACGATTTTTCACATCATCAATACAACAAAAGTTTCTCTATCAATTGCGTGTTTATATTTATTTCCTCTGCTTTCTTTGTTTCTACTCTCTCTAGTTTTTGGACTGAGCTACAAGGTTGTCCAAGTTTTATCATGGTATCAAAACGGCATCTTTAGCGGATGATAATTTTGTAAATTCCTCTCTTTCCTATTCCTTTATATGGTGACTTCTTCTCTTGGTTTTGTGTATATAGTCACTATTTCCTTCACTATGGAGAAAATCACGAACAAAGCTTGTTTTGCAATAGCTTCCTAGAGAGAATTTTCACGCATGGAAGCACTGGATGTCCATAGCTCTCAATGCCAAGAACAAAATCACGTTCGTAGCAGGGACTTTAACAAAGCCAGATGATAATGACATCTTGGTGCATGCTTGGATAAGGTGCAACGGCATGGTACTGTCTTGGCTTACAAATTCTATTTCTAAACAGATAGCTTCCAATATTTTTTATATGATAACTGCAACTGATGTGTGGAAAAATTTGCATGAGAGATTTCCCCAAAGTAATCTCCTTAGGTTTTTCAACTTGGAAAAGCTCTTTCCGCACACAATCAAGAAAAAACTGTCATTGATTATTGCGGCTCTGGGATGAATTATTGAGTTTTAAGCCATTGTCATGATGTGGATGTGCATCTATGAAGACTTTAGTAGAAGATCATGAAGAAGAGTATGTAATGCAATTTTTGATGGGTCTTAATGACACTTACCAAATCTTATTACTGGATCATTTTCCCTACATTAATAATGTGCTCTCATTGATTCTACAAGAAGAAAAACAAAGAAGTTTCTTTAATTGGTAACACACAACATATGAACATAGCCACTGCTATGGTTTCTAAAACCAGCATTGGTAGTCCCAATGTAAAGGGCACTGGGAGGCAATAAAACCACATAAAAAGTACAAAGTGATCTGTAGTCATTGTGGATACACAGGTCATGCTATTGATAAATGTTATAATAAAATCTATGGCTCCCTGTTTGGTTGGAAATCCAACAAGATCAAATCTCTTGTGACTGGTATACTGAATCAAGTGAGTGTTGATCAGCGTACCCAAGGAGCACTTGATTCTTCTCAAAATTTAGCCATACAAGAATAATGTTGGCACCTGCTAGTTTTACTCCAATTTTCATTAGATTCTAAACCTGTGGCTAACCAAGCAGCTTTGTTGCAAACAGGAGCAAACCAAGCTAGGATAGGCATGAAAAGTGGGTAGTGAAGTGATATAAAGCTGAATTTTTCAACAACCACTGACAGAGTCCAATAAAAGGGATTAGATCGGCTGAGATAAGAGGACTGGGAGATGACTTAATGCAAGAGTTTCTTTGACCTTAGGACAGAAACTTTAGTCATATTTATTTTCTCCAGGTAACAGGGGTCATCGACCCCATTTGTACAGTGAGTTATGAGAGACTGTAAATACTTCTATTTATACTGGATTTACTCTCCAAACGATTCGTGGACATAGGTTCTGTGTTGAATCACGTAAATCAGTGTCTTATTCTCCATTTATATTTGTTGTATTTATTTTTTATTTATTGCAATAGACATACGTAAGGACACTAGATCACCGTTCCGGACCATGGTCGTGGACTTCAAATGACATCGACCGAGATCGATATACTTCTAGAGTCTTCTTGGGAAATGGAGGTCACAGGCTCTTTTGTAAACCAACCAGTAGCACCGCCTATGCCGCCAACTAATCCAGTCGCTTCCTCGGGGGAAGAAGCTGGTCCATCTAATCTTGTGTGACCCTTTCCATATCACGATGCTGATCATCCTCTCGGACAAGCTACTGATTATTGCCTTGGTAAGCTATTGCCTCACCAACTAGTTAATCAGACGCGAGCCCCTCCTTAGGCAGATTCCTCCTTCTGCTTCTCAGCCTACGAGGTGTTAGCAGTCAAGGGATGTTGGAAATTGGACACTTCCTCGGCCCAGCATGTTGAGACCGGAGCGTGACTAGGGAGCGAGTTCTTAAAAACTCCCAACATGAAAACACTCGATCCATTCTGACCTCGATATGTGGAATCATCTTGCACCATATGTACTGAAATTGTTCAGGAGACATGGTCTAAACTAAGGAATGAAGGGAAGACCCCCATTTGAATTCATTTTCTGGTACATTCACCCCCTACAACTTGTTTTTTAGTATATGCCATAGCTAGGCGGAGGAGTGAGACACGTGACACCCATCCTACAATATCTGATTATCCACGTACTCTCGCTATGGGATTCCATACTAGCGTAAGCCCAACTGCAAGTGAGGGAAACCAATAAAATAGCCGATATCTACTACCACAAATCATTTTGAAGTCAAACCCTCTTGAATTAAAAATAAGGGAAGGGAGTGCGATCACTATATCTTTTCTTTTTCTTTATCTCTCCTCTATAGAAAGAGGGGGTGATACGTGGCGTTGTATACTTGATTGTTTTGTTCAAGGAGATGTACGTAAGTCGGCATCACATCTTTGAAGTCATCTAGCACTTAGAGCACTTATGAAGGGGCAGAGTTGTGATCTTTATCATTAGACTCAACCCGTAATGTGGCCAATTAGGTTAACTCCCCTTTTCGAAGGCCCTTCTTAAGTTGAAGAGTCGAGAGAATCTTGCCCTTGTACTTTTGTCATTTTGAATCGGAATAGGTACAACCCAGTTCATCTGATTACTACAGGGATGAACCCTTCTCAGCCCCCTAACCTTTCTATTATATTATTAAAGTGCTAGCGCGCCCCTTTCTCTAAAGGGGTGTAAGCACTTCACTCGCTAGGGGATGGGATTCATTCACTTGCATTCTTACTAGTACTAGACAAGAACAATGAGATGAGTAACTGCTTTCTGAATCCTTATTGATTTGAGTCATAGAGCTCTATATATTTCATAGGCAACCCACTAAACCTTGTTAGTTATTATGGAGAGCCTTCTTTCATTCATATTAAGGCAGCTCTTTCCTTCTGATCTAGGCCCAGCCTTGTGTATTCTTCTACCTAAGAGAGATCAACAGCAGCAATCTATCTTCATCAACCTTTTCCTTCTCTTTGATAGTTCCTGAAGGGCTCTCTTACGCATTTAAACTAGACTTTTTATATCCTTTTCCTGTTGAGTACTGTGGATTCTGTCCACATCGCTCGAGTTGAGGCATTAGCCGCTCGAGCGAATTCAGGCAGAGTCGAACGCTCGAAGTCAGCTCGACAGTGAGCTCGAGCGGTTGCGGGAAAGGGAGTTCGCTCGAGCGGAGGCATTAGCCGCTCGAGTAGAGTTAGGCAGAGTTGAACGTTCGATGACCGCTCGACAGTGAGCTTGAGCGGTTGCGGAAGGGAGTTCGCTCGACGCGCGCTCGACACGCTGCTCGAGCGAATATTGTATTTTTTCTGCTCTAGGGTTTTTTTCGCCGTTTAAGTATATATATGTGTTTTATACACCTATGGCCGGACTGTACAACACTGTTGGTGAACAATATTTTGCCTCTCCATTGTAGTGTGATTCCTCAAGCAATAAAATCCTCTGCAGCTCCCGTGGACGTAGGCAATTTGCCGAACCACGTATATCTGCGTGTCGTGTGTGATTTTCTCTTTCATATTCTTTATTTCCACTTTATTGTCATCGTTTTCACAACATTTCCATGTGACCCCAGCCCGACTAACAACGATGTTATTGGATTTCTGAGCCATAAGCGAAGGAATGCATCAGTAGAACCGGGGGATCAAGAAGCGTGGGTAAGAATATTCAATCAAAACCGGGCTATCGACCTATGGGCAGGGGTTCTGCAAGAAAGGAGATGCACTAGCTACTTTACTTGGATATACTTGGTTTTATTTAAGAAGATAATACAGATTTTCCAAATGGCACTCTAACTAGGCGAGATGGTGGGGAAGCTGCTTCTGGGATCATACGAACTAGAAGGAATGATGCTTGCATAGTTGGGGCTCTACTTCTACATGTGGTGCTACATTCTCTGCTTTCACATTTTAGTGTTCGTTTACTATCCTACTCGACTCCTCAACTCGTGCTATCCACAATCATTTCAAAATCTGAAAAGCTAGGGAGAAGGGTCGGTACAACTTTTCAGCGCTAAAGGACTAACCTCAAAATCACTCTTTCGTCGTAGTGTGACCTGGAACTGATGCAGGGGATCAACAAAGCTTATATCTTATATAATCGACTAGATTTGTATGTAACCCATGTTGGGGACGCTTCCTTAGTTGAGCAGTGGTAAGCAAGGAAAGGGGTGAAGCCGGACAGAAAGTTGGAACTGACTCCCAAAAAAGTAGTTGAGGTGAAGGCGGGAGATTGCTGTTAAGGAGATATGGCATAAGTTGCTACAAACCCGGTTAGTTGAGGCACACCACATATCACCCCCTTTTTCTATAGAGGAGAGATAAAGAAAAAGAAAAGATATAGTGATTGTGCCGTAAGACCTTGGCCTTTCTACTTGACTAAGTAGTATTCCGCTCGTGCAGTGGTTGTATGGGCTAGGAACATGAAACCATTCTGTTTCAACAGAGGTAGGAGAAAGGGTTGGGGGCAATGAAGCAGGTGAAGTGGTTGGGTTTTGCAATTTGTTCCTCTTTTTCTTGGGAGGAAGAGGCACGTCCATAACTTCTTTAGTAAAGGGTGGATCTAAAGGGAGATCTACTTCATATTGAACTTCAGTTCCATTCACTTATCTCAGGTGACATTGCAGTTGTGCTACGAGCATATGGTTGTTGAAAAGTATGCTTCTCCCGTCTCTATCTCGAAGAATGCTTGTTGAAAAGTATGCTCGGTTGTAGGCTGCAGTGACGATAAAGGATCCGGCATATGCAATCTTTAGAGGATAGACGTGTCAGACATTGTGGTGCCACGTATCTATCAGCCAACTCGGTCTTTCATGTTTGCACTAAGCATATAGAAATGGATTTTCACTTTGTTTAACCAAAAAGGAAGAAGGTAAGGTTGATTCAAGACTAAGAACAATGGCACCGATTACAATCACAGTAAGAGTTCAACTAATCTTATTTATATACACGATTTCTTGCATTCAGTTGAATGTGAAAATTCCCTCTCATCTCATTTGTTGAGTCAAAAGGAATTTCTTGAGATGAATCCTGGCTTGAATTCGAAGAAGGTAGAGAGAGACCTGTCCACAAGCTTGATGTTCAAAAGCCCAGGATCAGAGTCCTTCGCGCTAGAACTTGTAACTCTATTTTCATTGGTCGCTCCTTGATTAGAGCATGGCAATTCGATTAAGATTTGGCAATCAATTAAGAAGGAGCTACCTGAGCTCAAGAGACAACTTTTATTCTCTCCCTCGGGTTTTGAGAAGAGCAGCTAGCTCGCAAAGAGAAGTGAAAGAGAAGTTGAATCATAAAGATCAAGACTGTAGCCTACGCCTGTCCATTCCTTTCAAGCCGCCCTTAGACTAGTTACACTATTCAACCGAACTCGTTGGCTTCGCTTTCTATTTGGTTGGAACTTGGTTCAAGAGCCTTCTCTCATAGATTCCCTTCACCAAGTCATCGCCAACAATCCGCTTTGGGGGGAGAATCGATCTCAATTCTTGAAATTGGGGAAAAGTCTCCTACAAGTGTGATATTTCTCAGTCAACTGGAAATTTGAGAACTGTAGCAGCTCTTGCAATCGGTCGGTAGGTCCTTCTTATAGTTCAAGAGTTCTAGTATTGGCGTTGCAGAAGAGCTAACTGACAAGAAGAAAAAGAAAAAGAAAAGAGATAACTGAATGGACTTTTGATTGATATGAACCAATCCCCTAGCAACAAACTTGTATGAAGGGGCCCCCATGGAGACGCAGGAGATGCAGGAGCCGCCAGCCGGACCCAAACCGTTATTGTGGGTCGAAAAGGACTATTTCTCCCATTCTAGCCTGTTCCTACAAAATAGGTCTTAAATCCTCCATTGATGGGTCTCATTGTTTCTTACTACAGTTGATGATTTTTCTAGATACACTTAGGTTTACCTTATGAATAACAAAGTTCAAGCTTGGCACTTGATTCAATCATTTTGTTCAATGATTGAAACTCGATTCGATACCAAAGTTCAACATCACAGATTTAATAATGGCGTTAAATTTTACATGCTTAATGTGACGCCCCCAAATTCCGCTTGGGATTGAACGGACATTTGAAGTATCGAGACATGCAACACAAGGTTACCTGCCCCCGTTCATGACATATAAGATGCAATGTTCCTAACATGCATCTAGCATTATGTAATATTCGCAGCGGATAATTTTTTTTTCTTTAGCAATACTATGCACCAAACTAAAAATTATCCCAAATACTTGAAACATATTTCATACACAAAGGCATACTAAAAAGCTGTGATCACCACACTAGTCTAAAATGGTTGTGATCAAAAGAATACTTGAGATACAACTCCAAAAGTATAAGTATTAACCTAAGTTAAATACTATACCATCATCAACATCGCACCGTGGCCTAGATGACCGTATTCAGTTGGTCAGATTCCAATTCTCCTTTGGGTCCTGTAACAAGATCTACCATTCGGGGGGAATGGTAGTTGGGACTACCACAGTGAGATTTGATTACAAATCTCAGTAAGTTAACATAAAACTTATACACAGGTTAAAAATGCATGCATGGCAGTAAAAGCATAAATGCATAATTATAGTCATACATAAACATAGTATAACTTGACATATAGCATGACTTAACCAGAACTTAAGCGTGAACTGAACTTGACTTAACATGGCATGAACTTAAGCTTAAAACATAACATGAACAATCAACATAACATGAACGTGAAACATAACATGGACATGAACATAACATAACATGAACGTGAGCTTGAACGTATCATAAACGTGAACATAACATGATGTGAACATGAACTTGGAACATAACATGAACATGAACATAACATGTACGTGAGCATAACATAACATGAACTTGATCTGAAACTTGACTTAACATAAACTTGGAATCTTATTTAATTGTCTTGATTAATAACGTGCATTAATACGTACTCCACAGTTGTTGTGGCCCCACGTATTCAAGTAACATAAAACATAATACGTACTCCACAGTTGTTGTGGCCCCACGTATTCTACATGTCACAATTGCTGTGTCTCATGTAGTGTATGCTCCACAGTTGTTGTGGCCCCATACTTCATGCTCCACAGTTGTTGTGGCCCCATGAATTCACATAACATAAAATATAATACGTACTCCACAGTTGTTGTGGCCCCACGTATTCTACATGTCACAATTGCTGTGTCTCATGTAGTGTATGCTCCACAGTTGTTGTGGCCCCATACTTCATGTAACATAAAATATAATACGTACTCCACAGTTGTTGTGGCCCCACGCATTATAAGTAACATAAATATAATACGTACTCCACAGTTGTTGTGGCCCCACGCATTATAAGTAACATAACATTAAATATAATACGTACTCCACAGTTGTTGTGGCCCCACGCATTATAAATAACATAAAATATAATACGTACTCCACAGTTGTTGTGGCCCCACGCATTATAAATAACATAAAATATAATACGTACTCCACAGTTGTTGTGGCCCCACGCATTATAAATAACATAAAATATAATACGTACTCCACAGTTGTTGTGGCCCCACGCATTATAAATAACATAACATAAATATAATACGTACTCCACAGTTGTTGTGGCCCCACGCATTATAAGTAACATAAATATAATACGTACTCCACAGTTGTTGTGGCCCCACGCATTATAAGTAACATAAAATATAATACGTACTCCACAGTTGTTGTGGCCCCACGCATTATAAATAACATAAAATATAATACGTACTCCACAGTTGTTGTGGCCCCACGCATTATAAATAACATAAATATAATACGTACTCCACAGTTGTTGTGGCCCCACGCATTATTATAACATAACATGTCTTATCTTTCTTAATGCATGTGATATTATTTAATATCATATACTTTTCTAACATGGCGTATACTTGTAAATGGCATAATATGATTTAATCATAAACATTTCATGGCATACATGTATCATATGGCATACTTAACATGGCATACTTATAACATACATCATTGTATGGCAGAAAAGATTATTTAACAGATAATTATTCATGAGAGATTAAATCATACGTAACAGATAAACATGTAATGACATAGCATGACATGGCATATACGATAACATACATACATAAATTGTAGTTCTCTTACCCATCACACATACACAATAAACTGATAGTAAGTTAGAGGCTAACTTACCTCGATCGTCGCGTTCTATGAGAATAGAGCGCGAGACACGAGGAACTGCACAACAGCTGGAAGAGGAACACTCGAGTCCTTAAGATTTTCACTTCTGAACTCAATTGCCATATTGTAAGCACTTGCAACACCACGGCCAACTTGAGGTTTCACTATACTCGGAAGAGATAAATTGACTTCAGAAAGCCTTTGCACTAAAACAAGTTCATTAAAATTATCAATAACAACCAAACAAACAACTCATTTCTCAATCCATATACTCTTAGCCATAGTCAACCACAAGATGACACCAGTCATCCCGGACTATAATCCATATCATCACTGCTTCGGGACACTGTCATACAGTTTCCCAACATTACACCATACGCTCCACACTTCTCTGCTACGCCATTCAACCCTTCGTGACACGCCATCCGATGTATCACGACTTAATACAGAGTACACTCACGTGAACTCTCTTCCATCCACACTACAATACCCATCACTGCGATACACGTCTCACGGTGCATCGCTACGCGACACGGAGTACGCGCTACGCGTACTTCCTTCGCTACAACTCTCATCAACACGATGCACATCACACGATGCATCGCCATACAACACGGAGTACACTACATGCGTACTCCCTTCCTTCTACGACACACATCACTACAGCGCACGTCGCGCGGCGCGTCGCTGCATTACACAGAATACGCTACACGCGTATTCTCTTCACACAACCCGCCGTATCACATCTACGGCATCCATCTCACGCCTATACTTCACAGCACAGTCCACAAAATACACAATCAAACTCAACACTTCACAACCACACTTCGCTTCACAACTACGCAACGAACTCCACAAATACAACTACACAATCCACAAACCAACCAACTAACTATTTTAAACGTAAAATAACTAGAGATAGAAGGTTATACCATCGACGGGATAACCCGTGCGTCGCTCGTTGTTCGTCACGAACATGCGTCGGAGGAACGTACGTGGCGGTAACACCGCGTACGGTGGCTGTCCACCACATAAAGTGGTAGTTTGGAACCGAGAAAAGCTAAGCGTGGCCTTGGAAGGTTCATGGTCGCCTTGTGATGGTCAAAGGTGGCGGAGCACGGCGGCATCACGCCGTGAACAGTAAATCCGAACGGTGAGCGGAAACGCGAGGTAGCGAAAATTCATAGAACTTCATGGCAAGCTAGGGATAGGTAGATGAACATGTGGTGGAGCTGTGGTAGCGAGGTGGTGGTCGGACGGTGGCTAACGGCGGCGGATCGGCCGTTTGAAACCATTTTTGGCCTTGGAGAGTGTAGGAGAGTGAGAGCTCTACGAAGCTCCGTTGGCCATGAAATTTCTTGGGGAGGTTCATGAGGATGAGAGGAACAAGATGGTGGTGGTGAAACACCACGGGTGGCCGTGTACGGCGGCGCACGGTGGTGAAACCGAACGGTTGTTTTTAAGAAACCCATATGAGAAAAGTGAGAGTTTGGGAAAAAGAAAGACATGGGGAGGAAGCCCTTGATGAGGTGAGTCCAATGGTGGTGCTTGGTGGTTGATTTGGCCGTGTATGGTGGTCCAAAAATGTGAAAAACCCCTAGAGACCCATATCTTTGAAGGGAGAAAGAGAGAGAATGAGAGGTCGGTTTAGTACACCACCGGCGTGGTTGTGCTCGCCGGAGGGAGAGGATGAGGCCGGAGTGGGAGGTGGGGTCCGGCGGCCGGAGGTGGCGCCGGCTGGGACCTTGAAACCGAACGGCCATGGTGGCTTCCTTCATTCCGTCGACCAAGAGAGAGAAAGGGAGAGAAAAAAAGAAAATAAAAAGAAAAAGAGAAAAAGTGAAGAGAAAAAAGGTAGGGCCAGAGTATATCGCTTCAATTCTACATTTCGGGATCCTCAAATAAACCAACAGTGAGTTAAAACACTGATTAAAAACGCGTAAATGTTTTATTTTAAATAAAACACTTTAAATAAAACACTACGATGAATTAAGGTAGAATATTATTTTATAAACTAAAATTTATAAAATAATATTTCCTCATCATTATATAAAAATGATAAAGTACCGTTAATTAATCGAAGATGATAAAATCATTTAAATTAATAAAACACTTAATTACTACACTGAGAAGAATTAAGATAGAATATTATTTTATAAACTAAGGTTTATAAAATAATATTTTCTTCATCATTATATAAAATGATAAAGTATCATTAATTAATCAAAGTGCATAAAACACTTAAATTTAAATAAGAATTTTCAACGTAAAATTAAACCTCTTAATATCTTAAAACAATTAAAATATTTAATCTAAATAAATATCCACAATTATAATATTTTCAGAGCTCATTAAATTATTATAATTGTGCTACTTTAAAAACAAGCTTATCTAATACTTTGAAATTCGATGGATAAGATCCGGAAAAACGCCATCGAGGTACAACGCTTAGGATAAAACTGTTCATGATTTTACAGCTGTCGGTGAAGAACAAATTACGTGATTTACGGAAAAGATAATCTATACGCGTGATTCCAGATGAGGGTAAAGACGAGAGAGATGTGATTGCTGTCGGAAAATAATCCAAAACTGATAATTTTAGCGGGCTGTTACACTTAATTTCTATGGCTCAAAAGGAGTATTACACAAGAAAACTTATATTGAAACACCCACACCAAAATGGAGTGATTGAAAGGAAACATAGGTTATGTTGAATATGGCATGCTCACTCAGATTCCATTCCTTTCTTTCTTTGAAATTTTGGGGTGAATATGTTTAACATCAACCTATTTGATTAATCGAACCCCAAAACCTCTTCTTGACAATAAATTTCCATAGGAAAAATCTAGCTGCAAGTACAATTATGCACTAATATGTGCACCAATTTAATGTGATTGGTCAAAAAGTAAATTTTATTAAAAACAGTGTCAATTTAAATTTTGAGTATGAAAAAATCAGTATTGATACGCAGATTAATACGTGACTTTAATTATATGTAGCAAAACTCATTTCCATATGAAGTCCTTCTTTCTATTGCTCCTTACTCCCACTTAAGATTTTTGGTGGTCTTTGTTTTGTCTCTACAATCTCCAAAAACATAAATAAGTTTGATCCTTGAGCCACCAGCTAAGCTTTTGATCTCGGCTTCCAATCAATCTTCATTTCCTGGGTTGTAGTTTTTCGTAAAGCTATCTACCATTTTCAATACATTTATTCTCCCTCTACTTCTCCTTCTAATTATTTTGTTTGACCATATTCTATACCTGAGGTTCTTCCTACATCCTCTCCACCTTTTGTTTCTTCTCTTCCAGACTCCAATCCTACAACATCTTCTCCTTCTAAATCTAATTAAAATACTACCATTCAGCCTTCCTCTTCTTCTCCCTCCCATTCTCCTCTCATTTAAGATAAAGTACCTTGGTGAATTAAAATATCTTATTGGACTGGAAGTAGCAAGATGAGCAATTGACATAGCATTAAACCAGAGAGTATGGACTACATATCCTTGAAGAGTTTGGTTACCTTGCATCAAAACCCTCTACATTTCCTATGCGACAGAACCTTCGGCTTAGTAAGGATGAAGGCACTCTTTGACCAGATCGTTCTAATTCATACCTTAGGCTCATAGGCTGACTGATTTACTTGACCATCACAAGACTAGATTGGCTTACTTAGTTCAGGTGCTTAGTCAGTTCATGGACAACTTGTGAGATCGCTTGATTGCTAGCTAACTTTATATGTTGCTCATCCTAAGATTGCCCTGTGACAATCAAGTAGCCCTATAAATTAATGTCAATCCAGTATTCTATGAGAAAATTAAACACATTGAAATAGACCGTCGCTCAGTTCGTGACAAAATTCAGGCTAGTATCATACACAGTTCTTCTGTAACTGACTAACTTGAGATGATGTAATTTCAGCATGCGTTCATTCACTTTTACTTTCCACGTGTTCATCACTTGTATACAAAGGCTCCACATGTTTTATTATTAGTGATGTTTTCTCACATCATTGACAGAACAGAAGAAAATCTTCTCAATCAATTACGTGTTTCTATTTCTTTTCTTCTCTCTCTCTCTCTCTTTCTACGTATTTTCCCCTCTTCTTCTTGGACTAAGCTATAATAGCTGTCCAAGTTTTATCCAATTACGAGGAGTTCAATCCTTTTAATTAACAAATGGAATATGGGGTCCTTGATTTTTATGTCCGGAAAATAATGATAATATAACTATTAAATATATTTATCAAATGTATTTATTCATAGATTTTTATTTTTTTAATAATTAAAGAAGTGATTATTAATAAATTTCTATTTTTTTAAATTTTTTTCTTAATAATTAAAGATATTTAAAAATAAATAAAAAAAACTCATTTGTACTAAGAAGAGCATATTTGGTAGACACCCTTCATTGTCCTTCGATGTCCACTTGGAAACATGATGTCCTAATCAATGATACATATACGGTCAGTTTCTTTGTGAACGTGCGAATACATCTCAATCTAGACAACTTCAGTCTCTTCGGACAACTTGTCGAGAGCTTTGTTGTTACGCCCACAAGTGTTCCTAAGAATAACATAGTTTTTTCCAGAGGAATAAAATAGCTTTAAAGCCAATGAATTATTGTATTCTCTCACTCACTCTCTGTGATGTCTTCTTAAATTACAAAAGGAAACTTCCCTAGCTAGACGTTGCTGATCATCATCATCATCACCATCGCCATAACCACCACGCGGCCTTGGGTACGATAATTAATATAAAGGTTTTGAGTATCGATTGTGGTAAATCATATTCTTAATTAATTTGATCGTTTAATTATTTATAGACGTCGACGTTGAAGCAGGGTAGGAAGTGAAGAATCTTCAAGCTAAGGTCATGGGTGTGGGTGATCATCCGCATCCTCATCAGTATGCTCACGTCCATCATCATCATCATCATCCTCATGGAGAAGATTATCCTGCAGCGAGTTGTTGTTTCCGAGTCTCTTCCAATACCAATTTCTTATTCAGTTGTATTGGAAGATGGTTGTTGGCGATTTGTTACCCAGTCATGCGTTGCTTTGGATGTGTGGATGATCATGAGCATGCATGGACAGTCTAGTACTATTATAATATTAATTAATTATAATATTAATTAATCATCCCATTCTTATCAATATTGTAATATTAATATTGATGTAAGGTGGTGGTGGGTTTTGTTTTGTAACTTACAACAACTTCTAAACTTAATTATATTCTTCGTTTATTTAATTTATAATATGAATGCTGCAAAGTTAATTTGCATGCAATTAGTTCAATTCGATTTTATTTCTTCAGATTTTATTTTTTCACGTACCATTAATCAATCCATTACTCTTGGTTATAAACATGTTTAAAATTTTAGATTTTTATTTTTATTTTTTTTATATAAGGTTGTCTACTCGAAGAATCGAGTCATATATTATCAGAATATCAAGTTCTTGGCAAAATTTTAAAATGTTTAATATGACTAACAAATATTTGAAATAACCCATGGTGGGTGGGCAACCAAGCATATCTTCCTTATTTTTTTTTAAAGAATATTTTAACTATGGTAATTTCTATACATTATACTATTATCTCATTTGTATTCTATTAAATAAGATGTAACATATTTACTATAATTAATTATTATTTATTATATACTTTTATATAATTAAATAGTAATAAATATATTATATTATATATAATAACATTCAAATGAGATAGCAACGTGGTTTATAACAATACTCACTATTTTTTATAAATAGAACACATTATATAAAATCATGCTAAATCGCATTTTGGAGTTATAATTTTGGATCAAAATATGGGTGTCAACATCAATGTGGACAGCCTTTTGCTTTAAAATTCGTGTCACCGGCGGTTAAAGTGTTTTACTTTTCAATTGCGTCCCTTCCCTTCACTTCCGCCTCTTACGGCACAAGCATCGCACAACGTGTTATTTGCTTTTTCTAATTTGTTTTTTAATGTTTTGAAAAAAGTGTGCATACGTATAAATCATTTTTTTATGATAAAAAGAATTCATGAAATAAGCTTTTATTTTTTAAAAATTTTATATACAGTCACTTTTTATAATTTTTTTTTACACTTCAGTGATATAATTAGTTGGGTATTAAAAAAAATTTAATCTAACTAATCATATCAGTAGAGTGTATATAAAGTATACAAAAATAACTGTACGTAACATTACTTTTTATTTTTATGTATAATAATATTAGCTTTGATATATAAATTAAAATGGAGATAAAAATTAAAAAAAAGAGCCCACATCGAAAATAAAACTTGTGCTAAATGAAATCAAACAAACAAACATGGCTACTGATATATAGGCTTTCGGGAATTTTGATTTAATTAGAACTCCTCAATTTATCCAATAGAAGAGTTTCATTAGAAGACTTGGTAGAAGTGACCAAAGTGTGTTGGTTGTTCAAAAGCCCAAAGTGACACCTGTGTTGCATGCAATCACGTATCGATTTTCTCTCAAATCTTAGAAAATAAAAATAAAAACGTCTTCAAAAAAAAAAATAATAATAAAACCATCACATAAAAGGCAACTTTTAAATTTAAGAGACCTTTTTATTCAATGGGAAAAGCTCCCTTCCCTCTTGAACGGTATGGTCTAATTGTACCGTTTAGGTAAAAAGTTAATTAATGATTAAGAAAATAATTTTAAATATATTGAAATATATATTTTTTTACTTAATAATTAAGTAAGTGGTTAAAATATATTAAAAAAATAAAAATTAATAATAAAAAAGAAAAGGAAAGGGCGGCATAGCAGCCGGACCCTTATTCAATTAATGGCGGTTTGGTCTTTGACTCACAAAATGTTTTTAGAGAAGAGGGTGTAATTTATATATACCGAGAGGATTGAAATTACAATTGAGCATAATTGACACGTCTTTCAATTCCGAGCCTCCTTCTCGTAGTCGATTCTCCCCCTCAAGATACTTTTTTCTCCCAACACGCACAAACGAACATCCCCCTTTGTACGCTTCTTTCCAGTTTCAGCTCAAGACCCGGATAGCTTTCACCGTAAATAGTAGTCGATTCTGATCTGGGTTCTAACAAAATCGAAACTTTAATAGAAAAAAGAGCTTTAGTTTATCAGATTTGGTTTTATTCATTGTAATCGAGTTTTCGTTTTGTGGGGTTTTTGAGGTAAGCGCAATAAGTTGTATTTCTTGATCTGGGTTTTTCTCTCTTAGTTGATTGGTTGAGGGTGACAAGATGGGGAAAAAGCTAGGGCTTTTGGCGCTTTTTTGGTTCATGTTGTGCGGTTTTGGTGTGGCAAGGTTTGTGGTGGAGAAGAACAGCTTAAGAGTTTCTTCACCGAACTCGTTGAAGGGTGTATATGAATGTGCAATTGGAAATTTTGGAGTTCCTCAGTATGGAGGAACCATGGTTGGCATTGTGACGTACCCCAAAGCCAATCAAAAGGCATGCAAGAATTTTGATGACGTAGATATCTCCTTCAAGTCCAAGCCCGGAGCCCTGCCGACCTTTCTACTCGTCAATAGAGGAGGTCAGCCTTTTTTCTTTCTAAAGTTCCTTATAAGAGATTATGTACTTTGAATTTATTTGTAAAGTATTATTTTTTTCTTCCCTTTGAATGTTGAGTTACCCAGAATGAAAGATTGCCAATTGGGGTTAAACTTTCCCTTTTTGGTGATGGTTTATTCTGTGACCCAATTTATCTTATTGAGGTAATGACGTAGGTATTTGAATCTCATCTCGATATGACTGTTAGGATGCTAATTATGGCATGACAGATCAGATGCTGTCTATGTATTGTATAATCTTGTCACTCACACATTTATCTTGTAAATATATTAAGTTGACAACTGGAGCTTAGTTTCTCTTCATCAAGGTTCTTATAAGGAAGTTTTTCCCCCATTGATTTTAATCTTTCCTTCTAGTTGACTGAAGTCCGGGGTACAAAGTTTTGAAATTTGTCTTGGGTCTATTTGTTTCTGTTTTTTGGATTGAATGTATTACTAAATTGTCATCGTATATACATGCAAATGAATATCTTGCTTATCCATCAGTGTTATTTTATGGCATAAGATCTTTAAATCTTACCGTATTTCTTATGTTGATTTTCCTAGGGCTGGGACTAAATTGAACGGCTGCTTACATATTTTTTGTATTTGTTTTTTGAATTCTTTTGAATGGAAGTTTTCATCCATAACTTGGACGTGCTGGCAGATTGTTTCTTCACCTTGAAGGCGTGGAACGCACAAAAAGGTGGAGCAGCAGCTATTCTTGTTGCGGATGACAGGATTGAACCATTAATTACCATGGACACTCCTGAAGAAGAGAATGCTGATGCTGATTATCTACAGAACATCACCATTCCTTCAGCACTTATTAGCAAGTCTTTGGGGGATAGCATTAAAAAAGTTATATCTAAAGGAGAGATGGTTAACATAAATCTTGATTGGTCTGAGGCTCTTCCACATCCTGATGAGCGGGTTGAGTACGAGTTTTGGACAAATAGCAATGACGAATGTGGGCCAAAGTGTGACAGTCAGATTGAATTTTTAAAGAGCTTCAAAGGAGCAGCTCAGATACTTGAGAAGAATGGGTACACACAGTTCACCCCGCACTATATAACTTGGTACTGCCCAGAAGCTTTTATTTTGAGCAAACAGTGCAAGTCTCAGTGTATCAATCATGGGAGGTACTGTGCTCCAGATCCTGAGCAGGATTTCAGCAGAGGGTATGATGGAAAGGATGTTGTGGTTCAAAATCTACGTGAAGTTTGCTTTTTTAAGGTTGCAAATGAAAGTGGAAAGCCATGGCTTTGGTGGGACTACGTGGCAGATTTTGCAATCCGTTGCCCAATGAAAGAGAAGAAGTACACTGAAGACTGCTCAAATCAAGTTATCCAGTCACTTGGTATGTTGAAGACTTAATGTAGATGCTTGCAATCAAAATATCAATTTATGTTTCCTTGGCAATCCATGTACAAGGATCTTGCACATTAAAATCATTATATGTTTTCACGTTTGTTACTTCACCTCAATCGCTCCATTTAGTTCTGATTTTTCTTGTATGAAATTTGTCAAATTATGCTAGATTTTTGGTTCAGAGTTTATTGTCACCACGAACCATCTGTAATCAAGTTGTTTTCCAGTGACATCTTCGATGAGTGATATGTGCTTTTCTGTGAATTGAATCATTCAACATATTTTGCCAACATTCTAGTGACTAATGCTGGCATTATTCATTACCTTAATTGTTCATTCTGTGTTGAATTTAAGTTACAACACCTTATTGAAATCAATCTTGGCCTTTGTTTTTGCTATGACACTATCTTTTTGCTTCTTATTTTGTGTGCTTTTGTCAATTTATGAACTCCATTAATTTGGATATTTCTGCTTGCACACAATGCCTCGGAATGTCATGTTATATTTAATTTTATAGGGCTCTTGGAAATGCATTTACTTCTCATTGTGATTGGTTTTTGACATTCTCTTAATTTATTAGGTAGTAGGTACTAGTAGATGAGAGCAAGCTTATATTCCATATTTAAAGACTTATTGCATATACCTAAAGAATTGAAAGCTAATGTCATTAACATTTTCCTGTGATTTACTTTAACAGGGGCTGATCTCAAGGAGATAAAAAAATGTGTTGGAGACCCTACTGCAGATGTGGACAACCCACTTCTTAAAGCTGAACAGGATGCACAGGTAAACATTTAGAAATTTAGAAGGCTAACAGTTCACAATGCGCTGATGGCTCTCTCTTCAATATCTACTTTTTCCATACTATGTTTCACTCATTTTGCTTTTTCACAATTCTGGTTTTCAGATTGGCAAGGGTTCCCGTGGAGATGTTACAATATTACCAACTCTTGTTATAAATAACAGACAGTATAGAGGTTTGACGCTGCTTGTTCTGGATCTTGTTAGCTATTTACTGCATGGATGCTTTGTAATCTTTGATTTTTTCATATAGTTTTTATTTTTTTATTTGTTATTTTTTTAAATTTTGATTGTAATAATGGCTTCAGGGAAGTTGGACAAAGTAGCAGTTCTCAAGGCCATCTGTGCAGGTTTTGAGGAGACCACAGAGCCTGCCATTTGTTTAAGTGAAGGTCTTCATCTACCCTTGTGGGTTGTGTGGGTGTGTGTTGCCTTTCAACAAAAGAGTGGTTGTTGTGGCATCTATGTACCATACAAAAGGCAAAACAAATTAATTTGGTTTCACTTTTCTGAAACCTTCTTTGTTCCATTGCACTTATGTGGGTGTAGGTGTGTGTGTAGCCTTTTAATGAAGGAGTTGTTACTGTGGCTTCTATTTACCATACAAAAGGCAAAACAAGCATCTTGGTTTCATTTTTCTGAACCCTCTTGGTCCCATTTCTATAATGAGTTGATAAGTAGGAACATTTTATTCCCCCACATCTCCTATTCAAAAGCTATTATCAGAAGTATAGAGCTCCCTGAGATAATATTTATATAGAGAAGCAAATCAGCTAGATGTGTGGGTAGGCTGTATTTTATAGGTTGGTTTGGGAATCCTCAAGGATGTTCTGCTTATTCTGTAATCTCAGGTCTCAGACTCTCAACTATTCCATTGAAAATGGACTATTTTCAACATGTTATTTATTTGGATTTTACAAATTGTTTCTCTCAGATATAGAAACAAATGAATGTTTGAGCAACAATGGTGGTTGCTGGCAGGACAAGGCCACTAATATAACTGCATGCAAGGTATTTTCATTTTCTCAACGTTTGTGGGGGTGTTTTGTGGGGTTTTGTTTTTTTATATGAACTTTGATGGCTTCACTTGTTTCTTGGTCCTTATTTGAGTCTCCCTATGCTTCTAGGACACTTTCCGAGGAAGAGTATGTGAATGCCCCGTTGTCCAAGGTGTAAAGCTTGTTGGTGATGGTTATACTCATTGTGAAGGTAAATTTCCCCCCTGATAGAGTGCTAGTTTAGTTTTGAAATAGACCTGATAGATCAAATTCAAGCAATCTGCAAGGAAGCTATTTGTTTGTTAGTGATGGAAATAGGTTCCAGTAACTATAATTCAAGTCTCTATGGTTTTTGAGGACTCTGGAGCTAGGAGCTTATTTTGAGTGGGCAACCAACTTGCTTCTTACCTGTCTCTTCTTGAATTGACCATTTTGTATGCATAGATGACCCCTTTAGGTGGCACATTCATTCAAGGCTTACACTCAAAAGCTATTGGCTAGCTTCAACAAACTTTTTCCATGCTCATCTTTAAAATTTCTGGACAACAATTCTTTTGTTGCCATGAACTCACATGGCTGGCACTCACAGAAATTTAAAGATGACCGTCAAAAAGTTATGAACCAAATAAATGTATGGATGGCACTGGTAATGACAGAACTCTTAAAACTGTAGCACAATTTGCTCCCTGGTAAATGTGGCATTGTGGTTTCTTCCCCTTTTGTGGCAGGGGTGGGATTAGTAGGGTTATATTTACATGACTCTTACTTATAGGGAGTGGAAGAACCTATCAGAAAAAAAAAAAAAAAACCTACATAGGGGGTGGAAATATCTAGAGACTGATGTGCATGCAAGCTGGCCCGGACACCCATGGATATAAAACAAAAAATATATATATATATATATCTAGAGACTGATGTGGGGGCATGTACAGAATTTTTGTGTTGGCTTTAATTAGGTTGTTTCGGTCTATGAGAAAACTGCTGTTTTTCTCTTTTACCTATCTATTTCATTTCTACTTATGCTGTGATTTTGCTTGGCTTGACAGCTTCGGGAGCTCTACGTTGTGAAATCAATAATGGAGGTTGTTGGAAGAAAACTAAGGAAGGCCGGACTTACTCTGCTTGTGTTGTAAGTTATTCAGCTTTAGATACATAGGGATTTATAATTTCATATTGTCCTGTCCTCTTGTTTCTTATCTAATTGAATCTCCAATGATTAAACAGGATGACTCAAAAGGTTGCAAGTGTCCACCAGGATTCAAGGGTGATGGAGTTAATACCTGCGAAGGTATTTTTGCTCTACAATTAATAAAATCCATTATGAAATTCATGGTTGAGTTGATGAAGTTGTAGGTTACCGAAAAACCTCAAATTACTTGGAGGCTCCTCTGGTCACTTGTCATGAAATTTCCTTTTATTTTTTTTTTTATAGGCAAATAAGATTTTATTGATTGTAGGAATAGGCAAAACCCCAAGTACACAGGCACTTGTCATGAAATTTCCTTATAAAATTAAGGTCCAGTCACTGCCATACATACATAGTTACAATACTAAAGAATTATAATAGAATGTACTTTTGAAAGCATATTTATGATAGAACCACAGACAAAGCAAATTTAGGACGACTTAGGTTTTTAGGTTTCAATAGCAATTCAGTAATTCCACTTTGGATATTTGTGTGTTCTATCTATGGGATCTATGGCCCACTGTCAATGGCCTCTGATGGGCAGGGGGAATGGGTGATTGCCTTCAAGATAGTCATAGCTTTGCCATTGCCACTGGATCAACTAGGATTTTTTATGCTGATTCACTAATATTTCTTTGCTGTTTCCTTGGTCCAGATGTTGATGAGTGCAAAGAGAAGTTGGCTTGCCAGTGCCCATCTTGCAAATGCAAGAATACGTGGGGCAGTCATGAATGCAGCTGTAGTGGCGGTCTACTGTACATGCAAGAAAATGACATATGTATAAGTAAGTATCTTTAAGTGCTTTATTTGTTTTTTTAGGACATTCACAAGGCTGGAAATTCATCTTTATGTCACTATACCATGATACTCTTTAAGCTATGTTTACCAAAAAATATTTGCATGTAGCCACAGTATGTTTGCTACGGCTGTGAATTGCATTAATAAACCACGATTGAAAATGCACGTTAGTTTTTAAAGTTTTTGTTTGTTTGATTTTGTTGTGTTGGTACGATATTGCTGTAGGATTCAAGATTAACCTGATATTCAAGTGATTTATTTTCTGATTCTTGACAAATCGTTTGTCATTTGTTACAGAACAGTTGATTTCTGATTTCTCTTTAATTTGCCATTTGTTTTCCTCTGGCTTCTTATCTGTTGGAAAATCCAGGTAAAGATAATACCACGGTCAGCTGGAGTTTTGTTTGGATTATTATTCTTGGCTTGGCTGCTACTGGGGTTGGGGGATATGCAGTTTACAAGTACAGGATCCGGGTATGTATGCTGTTTCATATAACCTATGTACATTCTGGAGTTCCTTTGAGTAGTCCTTGATTTAGAATGGGGTTAAATTAAAACATGGGAATGTCCCTTTGTCGGGGGCCAGATTCGGATCACATGATTGAATTTATCTAGGGGCGTACCTTTTTTTAGTGATTCTAATTTCCAGTGTTAAATGAATTTCTGCAGAGATACATGGATTCCGAGATACGGGCAATCATGGCACAGTACATGCCCTTGGATAATCAAGGAGAGGTCCCTATTCATGGGAATGTCTGAAAGCGGAGAGATGTTGAAAGGTGCAACTGAGACACGATGAGAAGATTCTAGTCACCCAAGACTAGAGTTGCATATACGCATTCCCCATGATCAATCGATTGTAGGGGGGATTGCAATGTTACCAACCTTGTGACTAGCAACAGCTTTTGTGTTCCTCATCATTTCTCTGTTTTTCTTCATCAATGTAACCTATACAGATTTATTTTTCAAGAACCTCTTAGAAATATTCCTCCTTATCATGGAGGCGAATATAATGTATTTTTTAGGCTTGGCTTAAATAGACACGATGCACTTTTTCCAAACCCGACATTGCTTGTGATGGTTGAACTCAACATCTTAACGAAAATCTAGTTGGAAGCGGATGTGTGCTTGTGTACCAATCAAACGACTAAATTCTGTTGTTGAGTGTATATTCATGGAATAAGTAGAGCAACATATCATGGTAGCATAGCACCTTTTAAAGCCCGTTGGTAATGAAATCGTTGCATTTTGAATGAGTATATTGGGGTACATTTCCACATTTATTCAGTCATGTACAAAGCATGAGTTATTTAGGAGACAATTTGATACTATAGAATGTCATATCATAACCTGATATGCATAGAATGCTACCACCACCCTGCTGCACAGGAAAAGCAATCACAAAACCAAATCTACTCGATCTACCATTATCAACTTAGCCGTATTAAACTCATATTGCAAAATAACCTACATCACTCAGCTTGCATTCCTTTAATACATCTCTAAACACAGCCATTTGTCTTTCACTCCGTGTAGCACCCCAAAACTTCTCACTATGATATACATAATCCGTTAAAATCACCAATACATAACCACATACTTGATTTCTATTGATTGAGACATCTAAGCATATTTCACCCTTCCATTCTTTTCTCCACCCCCAGGTGTCCATACTCCATATATAAACAAGTTAGCATCCATCCTTCCCTCCCCTCTCTATCATGTATCCAAGACTTAATGTGTCTCATGGGAAAATTTTGGATCTCTAAAATAACTTGGGTTTTCCACGAGAGAGCTAATCCATCACCTTTGCCCAAACCATCTACACAAAAAATTGAGTCAAAACCCAATTTGTATTTAAGCTTCTAAACACTAGTAGTTTGTATTTTTGTTTTTATTAAGAGCAAAGAAGCTAGGCTTCCTTTCCTTAACCATACGGCCAAGGTCTTAAAATGTCACTTGTCTCTTCATTAAGAAGCATGTCATTATCATATGCTCAAGAGACATGTCAATTTTTTTAATCCAGTTTGGAGGAAAACTCGTCTTGTTCTTTCTTAAGATGTTAATAATTTGTACTTGGTAATTTTCAAGTTTTAACTTGTAAAAAGGTATTTTCGGGCCTTCGGCTACTAAAAGAGAGGGATAAGTGTATAAAAATGCATAGAGGAGGTAGAGGCAGTCAAGTTTCTGTTAAAATGCGTTTTTTTGGGGGGGGGTTGTGTGATCTGAAGACTGCCCAAACAGTTGGCCCAAATATACACACATGTAGATTGAAGATGGGACAAAATATATGGAGGCAGATCCAAAATGGGTTTGGGCCCTGATTTCATATGCGGCCAAGATTTGATTCCCTTGAGGTTTCTGCTTTAGGAGCCGGGATGAGTGAAGAAGACTACTGAGTATATCTACTTTTAAGCCATAATGTTGTCTACCTACTACTACTACTAATTTAAACTTGTTTTACACCCAAATTCTGCTGTCAATCTGCCTCTTTTGAATTGTGACCTCTCATATATTGACATTTTAAAAAGAGTAATCGACTCAAACTCGTCCTTTCAAATAATGTAAAAGCAAAGAAACTTGACTTGAAAGACAATAATATGGGCACGCGCATTTACTCCCCATATCATATCATTATATATTAATTAAAATGACTATAATTAGAGTTATAACGTAGCTTAAACGAATGCTAAAAGTAAATGCCCCCATATATACTCATACATGTTGTTGTTGTTGTTATTCACACCCACCACCCACCAAATCAATTACCATAATTTTTTTTTATAAATTAATATTAATTTATTTAATTATTATAATTTTTTTTAAAAATATTTTCTCTTATTAAATACGTTTATAGTTTATTAAAAGTCCAACAATTCTTATTAGATAAAATTAATGAAGCGCCAGTTACGCCGCTCAAAGCCTGTCTTCGACAACCCCCGAGAAAACGCATTCAAAGCAAAAGGACTGTCTGTGTGTGGAGTGAGGAGTGGACATACATTATTTTCTACGAAACATCGGTAACATAACTGGGGCGTGGAAGGTGCCCTCAAAGCAATTGAAAGTTCTTTATTTATTTATTTATTTATTTTTATTTTATTCACTCACTGCAAACAAGGTCAATGAGATTGTCGACCACAATTCTTGCTCTCAAATCCAACCATGTTAAAATAATAAAATATACTTCCACTTTCATTTGATTTAGAGAGCAACGTGTTGATTTATATATAAGTTTTACTATATATAAATAAAGTCGCGTACTAATCAGTGTACCAATATTGATTCATTCATAATCAAAATTTAAATTAACATTATTTTTAATAAAATTTTTTTTTGACTAATCACGTTTAATTAGTATACAAATTAATACATAATTATTCTTACAACTAAATTTTTCCTTTATATATATATATATTTTATTAACTTTTGTCAAAATTTTATTAAATATAAATTTAAAGAGACTAACAAAAATGTTCTTGCATTTGATATGTTATCAGTGTTGGATATAAATAAAGTAATACTAAATACATATATAGATTATGCAAAGCATGTATTTAAAAAAAACATATTAAAAATAAATAAATGTCTTAGGTTCTAGTTAAGAACATAGGTAGATAAATGGAATTTTTTTAAAAAATTATTAATGTGTTTAATGGGTAAATAAACGATTTTATTTATTTAATTTTTGTTGAAAAAATCGTAGTTAATGAAATGTGCTGTGGCCAATAGGAGAAAGTAAAGTTAATGCTAAGTGCCAGCGTGGAGGATGCTGGTTTGACCGAAATGAGTGCCACGGCGTGCCACAGTAGAGAAAAGAAAAGAGGAAAAAATTAACGATGGCAGCGGAAGACCCTCCACTCTCTTCAGCTTTTTTAAATGCTTTTGCTTTTAATGCCCTCTCTCACCCTCTCTGCCCTCCTCAGATCGTATGAGAAGAGACTTTACGCCCACTCTCAACTTTCATACGGCTCCTTCGCTCCCAATTCTCTAGCTCCCTCTCCCCCTCTGACCAAACTTCTCCAGTCCAGCCACATGTGCCAGGCTCCGGCACCATTTCCGGTGCCTCATCAGTGACTTCCAGACACAAACTTAGTGTTCGATTCTTCGCCCGGATTATATATTTTTAAATTTGTCCTGATTGGTCTTTCTGTTTTTAAGGTCTTCACCATTAGTATGAGTTGTTTATACAATGAATTTGCAGTTGTTCCTTTCTTTTTGCCTCCTCTCATTGCATTGAGCTTCATTGTGGTCTCTGTACCGACGGTAACCTTCCTAAGTCAGTGAGTGAGATTGAGGTCATTTGAGAAATGCTCCACGAAGCGGTCCTTTTACTTCTGTTTGCTGCTGCTCTCGTGCGTTCTCTAGACCCGGTTCTCAACGACGATGTTCTGGGCTTGATTGTATTCAAGGCCGGTCTTAAAGACCCAAAGGGCAAGCTTGTTACATGGAACGAAGACGACGACAGTCCCTGCGACTGGGTCGGAGTCAAATGCGATCCCAGAACCAACCGGGTCTCCGAGCTCGCCCTGGACGGGTTCTCTCTTTCTGGGCACATCGATCGGGGCCTCCTGAGGTTGCAATTCCTTCGAAATCTTTCTCTTTCCAAGAACAACTTCACAGGGACTATAAACCCTGATCTTGCTCGCCTTGGGAGTTTGCAAGCTGTTGACTTGAGCGAGAACGAACTCTCTGGGTCGATTGCAGAGGGTCTATTTCAACAATGTGGGTCCTTGAAGGCGGTTTCTTTTGCTAGGAACAATCTCACAGGAACTATTCCCGAATCTTTGAGCTCGTGCTCGACATTGGGGTTGGTTAACTTCTCTTCTAATCAGCTTTCTGGGAAATTGCCCACCGGAATGTGGTTTCTGAGGAGGCTTCAGTCGCTTGATTTGTCAGATAATTTGCTGGAGGGAGGGGTTCCTGAAGGAATTGGAAAGTTGTATGATTTGAGGGCGATAAATTTAAGCAAGAACCGTTTGTCCGGGAAGCTTCCCTGGGATATTGGACGTTGTTTTCTTTTGAAGTTGGTTGATTTCAGTGAGAACTTCCTTTCAGGGAGCCTCCCAGAGTCAATGCAGAGACTTCGTAAATGTGCTTTTATGAGTTTGCGGGGAAATTCATTTAGCGGAGAGGTTCCAGAATGGTTTGGCGAGTTGAGGCGCCTGGAGACTTTGGATCTTTCGGCAAATACATTTTCGGGTCGGGTTCCCATTTCGATAGGAAATCTTCAATTATTGAAGAATTTGAATTTATCCATGAACCAGTTTACAGGGAGCTTTCCAGAGTCTATGAAAAATTGCATCAACCTTTTGGCCATGGATGTTAGCTATAATCAGTTGGCAGGCAATCTTCCTTCCTGGATTTTTAAGCTGAGTGTACAAAGCTTTCCGAGTTTTGGGAACAGAGGCAGTGGAAATCTGCAATATTCTTCGCTCGCATCAAGAGCTGCATCTTATCAAGGTCTTCGGGCTTTGGATTTATCTTCGAATGCATTTTCTGGTGAAATTCCAGCTCAGATTGGTGTGCTTAGTACCTTGCGATTCTTGAATGTTTCCAGGAATCATCTTTTTGGTTCTATTCCGGCCCGCATAGGAGAATTGAAATCTTTATATGTTCTTGATCTAAGCGACAATTGGCTAAGTGGAAGCATTCCTTCTGAAATTGGAGAAGCAGTTTCGCTCAAGGACCTGAGGCTCCAGAAGAACTTCTTAACCGGGAAAATCCCTACCCAAGTTGAGAAGTGCTCATCTCTAACATCGTTGTAAGGCCTCTCTTGCTATCCTATTTTATGTTTGGCTTCTTCTGTCGTTAAGCTGATTGAGAATCTTTGGACCTATGTGATAAGGAGACAATGCACTACAAAATTTATGGTCTGAAAAAAAATTAAACCTGTCTACAATTTTCTCTTTATCATTGCTTAGGTAGCATATCTGATTTGTGGGAAGACCAAAAAAAAAAAAAAAAAAAAAAGTTAATCAAAGCAGTTTTCTGTCTTGTACCTGATTCTTCCAAAGGTTCTGCCTGCCCGCCCCAATAATGCGTATACTGACGTTCTCCCTATGCACTGCTGAAAAAAAGTCAATTCTTGTAGTAGCCCTAATTAGAACTGTCGGTAAATAGCAAGCTAGAAGTGGATGCAGTAGACTTCATTCGGACGGGCAGGTTTGATTGCCTCGTGTAAGTTTGTTTAGATATGCATATAACGGGGCTATTATTACTACCATATACAGAATCTCTCCATATTTGGGAGACCCTGAAGAATTTTAACTGTAAATGAGAAATATGGTCTTAGTTTTGGTGATCTTAATTTTCTATGCATCTTATTATTTAATGTTTCCCTTCCTTTGTGTGGCGACATTAAGGTCGTTTTGTACGTTTTCACTTGTTAAAAAAAAAAATTCATTCTGTACTTTCAAATTGTAAGGTAAGGAGCACACATTATTTACTAAAATAAAAGGTAAGGAACCCTCATTGTTCTAATATATTCCCTTCTTGTTCTATTTGGTATACAGGATCCTATCTCAGAACAACCTCACTGGCCCAATCCCTGCAGGCATTGCAAACCTCACTGATCTTCAATATGTAGACTTATCTTCAAATGAACTCTCTGGAAGCTTACCCAAAGAGCTAACAAATCTTACCCACCTGGTTTCTTTTAATGTCTCCCACAACCACCTCCAAGGTGAGTTACCAGTGGGGGGCTTCTTCAACACTCTCTCTCCCTCATCTGTCTCTGGTAATCCATCCCTGTGTGGTTCTATTGTCAACCGCTCCTGCCCTGCTGTCCATCCTAAACCTATTGTCCTAAACCCCAATTCTTCCAACTCTCCTACTGGTTCTTCCTCTCCAAATCATCATAAAATCATCCTCAGCATCTCTGCCCTCATTGCCATTGGTGCAGCTGCATTTATTGCCCTGGGTGTAATAGCTGTTACTGTCATGAATATCCATGTGCGGTCTTCAATGTCACATTCTGCTGCTCCACTCACATTAACTGGGGGTGAAGATTTCAGTTGCTCCCCCACTAATGATCCAAACTATGGCAAGCTTGTCATGTTTTCTGGTGATGCTGACTTTGTCACTGGAGCTCATGCACTGCTGAACAAGGACTGTGAACTTGGTCGCGGTGGATTTGGAGTTGTTTACCGAACAGTCCTTCGAGATGGACGTTCTGTTGCAATCAAGAAGCTAACCATCTCAGGTTTAATCAAGGCCCAAGAAGATTTTGAGAGTGAAGTGAAGAAGCTCGGAAAGATCAGGCACCATAATCTTGTGGCCCTTGAAGGCTATTATTGGACTCCATCTTTGCAACTCCTTATTTATGAATACATCTCTGGTGGGAGTTTGTACAAGCATCTCCATGATGGACCTGACGGAGACTGCCTCTCTTGGCGACAGAGGTTCAACATTGTTCTGGGTATGGCAAAAGGTTTGGCCCATTTGCACCGAATGAAAATTATTCACTACAACCTGAAATCAACAAATGTTCTGGTAGACAGCTCTGGTGAGCCAAAAGTAGGAGATTTTGGCCTAGCGAGGCTGTTGCCACAGTTAGATCATTGTGTGTTGAGCAGCAAAATCCAGAGTGCTCTTGGCTACATGGCTCCTGAATTTGCATGTCGAACCGTGAAAATCACCGAGAAATGTGACGTGTATGGATTTGGGGTCTTGGTTTTGGAGGTGGTGACAGGAAAAAGACCTGTGGAATATATGGAGGATGATGTGGTGGTGCTATGTGACATGGTGAGGGAGGCATTAGAGGAAGGGAAGGTGGAGGATTGTGTTGATGGGAGACTGGGACATAATTTTCCAGCAGAGGAGGCAATTCCAGTTATAAAGCTTGGTTTAATATGTGCCTCTCAGGTTCCATCAAACAGACCAGACATGAGTGAGGTGGTCAATATTTTAGAGCTCATCCAGTGCCCTTCCGAAGGCCAGGAGGAATTAGAGTGAATGTAAGTTGAAAAGATTAAGAAAAGGTGACATATAGTTCATTTTCTGGTGAAAATGAATCCAGTTTGTTTGTTTGTTTGAAGCAATAGAAGAAAAAGAAATGGATTGTAGAAGGTCTATTTCTTCAAAATCTTTTGGTTGTATTTTTATTATTATTATTATTGAATTTGTTCGATGGTATTACCGGATTCCTTCTCACCAGTTTGATATGGAAGTGGCACCCATTAAATATTATGAAGATCATACTTGGTTTTAATCACCTGTCATTATATTGATTGAATCTGCATTCTGTTTTCGGAATGTCCAAGTGATTTTTAACCTACTTGTGCAGTTGTTTGAACAGGGTCTTTTTCGATCATTAATTGCAATAAATTATACAGAAAACCATTGTCTTCCCCTTTTAGAAGCAAAAATAATGTCTTCTTTTCTTTCTGACATTCAATTCAAAATCAGCTGCAAAATAGGATAATCTAGAGAAGGAATTAAATAAAGAGCAGAAGAGTAAACATAAATAAAAGTTAAATAAACGACAAAAAAAACTAGAAGTGGGGTATGCATTGCATGATATATCATGTCATGCGGCTGAAGCAAAAAAGCACTATCGTCATTTTATCACTGCTTTATTTTGTTTGTTGATCTAAGCATCCGCAATTCTCTTGCTTTCTACGTATCTCCTGCACCCACAGGCAAGACCGTGTCACAGGATTTGTTGCAGAGTTTATGATGGCATCATGCTCATTTCTCACGTATCCAATACCCATTTTGATGCTAATTATATATGTATCATCTAGCAAAGAAAAAATGCATGGTTTGAAGTAAGATTATACTGGGTTTCTGCAGGCAGGATTAATAATAATAATAATAACAATAATTAATGCTTAGATGTGAAGCTTTATCAAACAGTGTTGGAACCCGAGGAAAAGGAAGCTAATGAAGTGGGTTTTGACATCATTAAAGAACATCACATGGGGGTCCTCAGAAGCACTCATAAGCTTTTTGAATGGTAAATTTATATCATCTAGTGCTCTGCTGGACAATCATGCCATTGCCATGCCAATGCTCCCCCCCTCAACTTTTCATGTTCTTGATTGATGATGTCTGGTCTGGTGGAAAGTAAAAGAAAACACTAAGTCCGATACATTAGAATAGAATGTTTGGTGCGGTGGTGGTTGGATTTAAAGTCGAGTTATATACAACATTTTTGAACAGGTTTTAAATATATCGAGTTTCAAGGGAGTCAAAAAACAGGTGGAAAGTTCTAAAATGATTGAATGTCGATGTTCCATACCATTGTGAACGTTGCAAATATATACATACATTTATTTATATGTGAGAAGCTAAATCGGTAAAAAAGTAAAAAAAGAGACTGAAGTAATGGCTCCAAAATGATCAAAGAACAGACATTGACATTGTCATCCACCACGGTTCATACTATTACCATGGATGGAAGAATACGGCATCTTCAAGGGTTCGATAAAGGTCCTTTTTTTCCTTTTAATGAATATTTGATCCAATCACTTACGTACATTGTCAGATACTCGGACTCAAGTTGTAGTGCGTCCTCTTTTTTTCCCTACTTTTTTATTTATTGCTATTATTTTAGATTATCTTGGAATTCCATCTCAAAGTCTAATTACAAGACATTTGAAAATGAGATCAAGTACTATGTAATCAAGACAAGAAAAGCAGGAACGTATTTCATTTCCGTTTTACAGCCTTCATTTTGGGTTCCAAGTATGACATGACAGGGTCAAGAAAGTTTTATATTTGTTGTACATTTGAGTTTTTTAACATCTTGTTCATCCTCTGCTACCTTGCCTACCTTTAGCCAAAAAAATTCTTCTGTCCGTCAACTAACTAATCATTCCAGTCATCTTCCCATCCATCTCTATTTGAAGATCTAGAAGTTAGGCCATTCGCAGAAGTGCTTCCTGCATGACGTTCTCCTGGTGACCTCACCGCATTATCTTCATCCCAGTCATCGTCCCAACCCTGATCCCAACCTTCTGCTGTTTCCACATTGATAGTTGAAACAGACTCTCTGGTAAACCCATTTCAAGCTCTTGATATGGGACTCCACCGTGGTGTCTCCTCTTCCTAAGTTTAAAGCAAGCCCACGTCCCTCCAAAATCTAGCACAGTAAGAATCAACAAGTAAGCAGCATTTACTGGTGCCAACAGTTCATCAAAAGAAGGAAAACGCATGTAAACGTTTGCCTACAAGAGGGCGCACGTCAAGCTCGCAGTCACCATTTCCAGCATTTAATAAGAGTTTGGAGCTTTTGCCATTAGTTAGAGTGATCTACAAAACAAAGAAGCAAAAGTACGGGTTTTTTAGTCAATCATGAAAAGAACTCGAGTCTAATCCATTAAAAACATTTGATCAAATGACAACAAGATCTAGAACCCAATAACAAGCGTTTGCTCATCTGGCCAAATGAGAGCACTATCTTCCATTGCAGACTTCAGTCAAAAACTACCGGAAAAGAACTATTTCCCTATTCATCCTAACTTTTCCATTTCCTTTCCCCAAATCTTAGGTAATAAATTAAGGTAAAATCTTGAAAGATGGAACATATTTCTGGTAGGCATACATTAGTTACTCAGACACGTAAATTCATCAGACAAATAGGTTTATTTCAGATCATGCAGGGAAAAAGATGGGAGAGAAGAACATATTCCCAATTGATGCAGCTTACAGCCCAATATGGCCTTCAAATTGAAATCTTACGCACAATGAAAGAATTGTCATTACGTTCTGTGAAGATCAGAGGAAATAACAACATAATCAGGGTAATCAAGAAGAGAACAAGAGATTGGCAGAGAAGGATCCATATGTTTTTAGTTTGATGTTTGGGTATTTCCAGATTCTTACTAATGCTTTCCCAGAAAGATTCACTTTCAAAGTACTCTCTCCTTTGTTTTGGACTAGAACAAGGACCCTGCTACACGTTAAAGGGAGAAAATTAAATTAGTTTTCGTCTCTTCAACAAATATGTGGAGATAGAATTGTGTTGAGCAACATACAGCTCTGAATTTACAATGCCAATAAACATAATGCAAAAAAAGACGTTTTGATAGGTAAATAAGCAGCATAGAAAACTGAGCAGTAGATTTCTTTGACTGGGCATAGCTGAATAAATTGCTTTTTTAAAGTGATCTAAGATTTTATTAAAAAATGCAAAAGGCCTAGCCTAATTACACAAGAAGTATACAAGAGAAACATCCAACTAGAAATAGAAAAAGAAACAAGAAAATCATGAGAACTCATCCCCTTAGAATCTATAAAGGCTGCCCAAAAGAACAATGTATTGAAAAAGAGAGTTGTGTTGACAGGGTAAGACAAAGGCAGCCATCCCACTAGTTTCAAGGAACAAGTTTTATCTTGTCCTGTAAACTAAAGGCTTTGAAGGATAGTATAAGGACTTGGAATAAGAAACTCTTTGGTGTGGACCAACAGAAGAAGTCTCTCTTGGAGGAGTTACAAGGTTTGGATGGTGTGAAAGACGGTAGAGCATTATCTGAAGTACAGAAACTAAGAAAAAACCAAGTGATCAATCATTGATCAAGAAAGAGTCACTTTAACGGAGGAGCTGTTGTTTTAAAACTTCCTTTGCCTTTTATTTTTTTAATCTTCTGATCCCCTTCTTTTCCTCCCATGTTTCATTTGTTGCAGAGCACAAGCAGTGGAAGTTAATGGATTTTTTCATTCTGCTGTTGTGTTGACAGGTTAAGACAATGGCGGCCATCCCACTAGTTTCAAGGAACAAGTTTTATCTTGTCCTGTAAACTAAAGGCTTTGAAGGATAGTATAAGGACTTGGAATAAGAAACTCTTTGGTGTGGACCAACAGAAGAAGTCTCTCTTGGAGGAGTTACAAGGTTTGGATGGTGTGAAAGACGGTAGAGCATTATCTGAAGTACAGAAACTAAGAAAAAACCAAGTGATCAATCATTGATCAAGAAAGAGTCACTTTAACGGAGGAGCTGTTGTTTTAAAACTTACTTTGCCTTTCATTTTTTTAATCTTCTGATCTCCTTCTTTTCCTCCTATGTTTCATTTGTTGCAGAGCACAAGCAGTGGAAGTTAATGGATTTGAAAAAATCCATTTCTTGCAAAAGATATTATGGCGTGATGAGTTGTCCTATTTGAAAACATGTAGAGCATATCTGTCAGAAAATAGCTTTCCAGAAGATATTGGAAAAATGGCACTTTTAAACAATCCAAATGACCCATAAAAGGGGGAAAAACTCAAAATGATGCAGAGGCTATGATCAACAAGTCACTGGACATGAAAACACCCAAAAATATAGGCATGAAGATTTTTCCGCAAGTAATTTCACAGAGATAAGCCATGCATAATGCCATATGTGTGACCATCATGTCTTCTGCCCGTTAAGTGAGAAACACATGTGACACCAAGCTGTTAGCAATAAAAGGTTGACTACGGCTGCCTAAATTTTATTATCTAGTGAGCCAAAGCTTAGTAAGAGAGCGTGGTTTTGAAGTTTTAAAAGGGCGGAAGAAAAAATGTATGGTTTCTCATTCAAAACCAGATAAGCCTCAATTTTGATAGCAGTTAATGGTGCATGATTTTATGTGCAGTTTAAAAAGTGCATTTGAGGCTTTCTCAATTCATTGAATGGTAAAGGTGTGGATAGATATGCAGTTTAATGTTTATTGCTACTCTTACATACAAAAAACAAAAAACTGATGCAATAGCTACTTATAACACCTACATAGACAAACAATAAAGTTATACCCTTCCCCTTTTTATAAATAAGTAAAGCTATATTGGGGAAAAAGAAGAAGAAGACGTAATCTAAGTGCATGAGTAGGATACAGGATGTGCACCTAACCAGAGATAGGGAAGAGTAGTAAAAATCAATATAATTAGAAACAGAAAAACAAGATTGGGCATATCCTTGGTTTTTGTGGGCATCTTCTCACAATCCTCAAAAGTCCAGTCATTTCTTTCCTTCTAAATATACCACATATCACAAGATGGGATTAGCTTCCATAAGTAGCCATCTCAGAACTATAAAAAATGCATCTCCAACATGCCAAGGGGTCTACCGCTATAATACAGGATACAACAATCAAGTCCAAATAACCCAAAAATAATGTTCCATGACACACTGGCTACCTCACATTGAAGCAAACGATGGTTAATAGTCTCCCCATTCCTTACATGTACAACACCAATCCACCATACAATGTGCCTCTTTTTCAAAATTATCAAACAAAAGATGAATAAAATTTCTTGATGACCTATCAAAAAAAGATATCAAAAGAAAGGATATTCCCTATAGTCACTACCCAAACAAAGAATGTCACTCTCAATGTAGCATTTTTTTTAAGAAGTCAGAAGATCTTTATTACTAAGCACAATGGTGCAACCAACTACACAGGTAGTATACAAGAGATATACCTAACAGGGCCTCATTCCTCCAATTTGCTTCCAAGGGAAAGATGATATGCTCTGAGGAGATGATGCTAACATCAAACTTCCCTTGCTTATAGACTGATTCCAACAAAGCCTATCCACCCATTCCCTTCACAATCATGTGGAGTACAAGGCATCTTAAAAAGAAGTAATAATCCCCACGTCCTAATCATGTAGCTCTCAAATAAACTCAACATCCCATTAGTAAGTACCGTTGGACAAGATTAAATGATCCACCACTGAAGCTGCCTTAAGCTGTGCTACACTAAAAAATTCCAGAAAAACCAACTTTCGAGCCTTGTCCCGCACCACGCATCAGACCAGAACCCTATCTTAGAATCATCCCCCCACCTAGTGAGCCAAGAAAACTCCTCCAACCCCTCTGAATGATTTTCTAGAGACCGATACCATATGACCTATTACTTGCAAAAGAACACCATCCACACCACTCACACCCATCTTTCGCATCCAACACCATTTTCTAGTAACTCTCAGGTTTTGAAGTATAATGCCTCACAACAAAGCATGATCAGAGTGACATGTTTCTGCAAAAACTATAGCCTTGAAGGATACAATGAGGCCCAAAATTGAATTCAAACCATATTTACGGATTTCTTTGGTTTTTAAACTTACTTTTTTCTTGATTCTCTTGTATCCTACGTCAATCTCTATGATGGGAAAACCCACGAAAGGGAAGACAACCTTATAACCAGTTCCAGCTCGATATACTTTGGATTAGAGCATTGCTCAGTTGAGTTATACAATTTGAAACAAAGCCTCCTCTGCTATGATAAAAATATTTAGTCAAGAAGGCATTACTTCAGTACCTAACGTATGGTTAACTTTTAACCATGAATGTTTGTTGAACATCATAGTATTCATAATAAATACAAAATCAAGTTTATATTTGTATCTTGTGCAATTCCATGAGATCGAAGGATGCGTTTATTATTCCAAGCAGACAGAACATAATGTTTGAATACTTTCGTAATCCAAACTCAGAAGAAACACAATTGACTATATTAAATATAACGAAGGGCTATGGATTTACCACCTGGAATGCTTTGGATGCAGGCCGTCATAGCCTCCCGGTTGCATATCTAAGCGACCGGCCCATCACAATTCTCATTGCTCTCTATTTGCAAAGGATCGGTCTTCTCCTCATCTTTCTTGTTTAATCTGTTCCACTGTTCTTCCCCGTGTTATTGTCACTACTAGTATTATTGCTACTACTCAAATCCTTGGGACGACCCTTGGGATCCACCTGGGTTGACTTGTCAAGTACCAGAGGCTTCGGTCCTTTATTCTCTGACCCATCGGTTGGCTAGTACCCGATTTCTTGTCACCAGGAAAAGGACCCGGCGACGGAGAACTCTTTAAAAGAGAAACCGTTTCTCAACTATTATCGTGAGTTTGTAACCCCAAAAACAAAGCATATAGAAAGAGATGAAGAGAATTTGCTTACTCGAATGGATGTGGCGTTAGCATCTTTAGGCGCGGCACCCACCAGCTTTCTGAAACTCGAGAGCAAGGAAGCATCGGAAACATCGACAACGATCTGAAGGAAGAAAAAAACTGAAAGAAACGCATTTTTTTCCCATTTACGACCCGCTTTCCCGGATCAGGAAAAAACATTTCGGTTCGAGCAAAGCAAATCACTGCACCCGACAATAAAAATATAGGGAAGGGAAAAAGATTTACGTTTCAGAAAATAGACAGAGATAACTATCTAAAAGCTCATGATTTTGTTGACACCTGGGTGTTGATGTCATGTTTCGCTATCCAAACAACTCCACCGTTCTCCGATCGTCATGCAAGAATGAAAGAGATCGGGCTTGGGGGTGGTGAGGGTCACTTCAATGCTTAAGTCAGTGCAAGTGAAGTCTTGAGGGTGCTTAAGGTTGTGTTTGATACTCAACACTTCTAAATATATTTTATTATTATTTATTATTTTATTATTATTTATTTACATATTTTTTATTATAATTCATTACTTTTTATTACTATTTAATATTCTATTATTAATTTTTACTTATTTTTTCTATAAGGTCCTGCAAGAACTTATACTAAACCAACCAAGAACTCACGCACAATGTACTAAGAATTCAATCACACACAAGAACACTCACATGGAATGGCAATGGTGAATCTTGCCTAGAATCTTCGAAGGATCCTCAACCTCCAAGAACTAGAATTCACAAAATCTTCGATACAATCAACTAATGCACTCCTGCTTATATACTGCAGTCATGAACACTTAGCCGATAATTGTTTCTTCAATTAAAACGCAGACTACAAAGAATAAAACGCCACTAAGAATTACAAGACTACTAAATACCCCGTTTCATTAATTCAAAACGCAACACGTCAAATACTAAACGACTTCATCTCTTTTAAACATATTGTTTCACTACAGCTTCCATTCAGTTAAAACCGTTACTGCAATCAGCCATTCTCACTGCACTTCTCTTGAACTGCCTCACCTCAACTCCTCTTCCAGCCTTCCCACAAAACACCCGTGACAATCTCCACCTCTTCAAGGCCTTGTGAGCCGTGACAATCATAAAACAGTCCCCACCAAATAAGGGTACAAGGACCTCAGCTTGTATAAGGATTCCCATGAGTTATCTTCCAGTTCTACTCCAACCCACTTCACTAATACCTTAGTAGCTGCACGATTGCCATCCTTCTTCATTCTTCTTTCAATAATCATTTCAGGTTGAGGCTGGATACTACCTTCAGCATCAATTGGAGGAAGAGTGGCCAAAGGTGTAATCTGATCTCCTAGTTTTTTCTTGAGACAAGAGACATGAAAAACTGGATGAATTTTCGATGTAGAAGGCAAATTCTACTTGTAAGCTACTGAGCCAATCTTCTAAACAACTTGGAAGGGTCCATAAAACTGAGGGGCAAGTTTCATATTATGCCTCATAGCTACTAATTTTTGTTTGTAAGGCTGAAGTCTAAGAAAAACCCAATCTCCTTGCTCAAAACATCTTTTTGACCTCTTCCTATCAAGCTGACCTCTTTCTATCAGCAAAGACTTTCGTTCTGTCCTAAGCCTTCTGTAAGTTGTCTTTTAAAAAAGACAAAATCTATTCTCTAGTCTTCAAGTGGTCATCTACTGTAGCTTTAACAGTAATACTTGCTACATAAGAGAGTAATATAGGTGGTGGCATCCCATATAAGGCCTGAACTGAAGTAACTCCTGTGGAGGAGTGCACAGATGTATTATAATGTCACTCAACCATTGGTAACCAAGTACTCCAACTCCTTGGTTTATAACCAGTATAGGCTCTGAGATAAGCTTCCACAACTTCTATTTACTACCTCAGCTTGACCATCAGTTAGAGGATGGTAAGCTGAGTTCATATTCAAGATGGTACCCTGCATTTTAAAGAGTTATTGCCAAAACAAGCTTGTAAAAATCACATAATGATCTGAAACAATGGTTTGAGGTAATCCATGAAGTTTGAAAACTCCAGAAAACTTTGGGGAATAGGCAAGGGTTGAAGTAACCCTGCAGGAAGCACATTTTCAGATTTATTTACTTGACAGGCCTGACATTCTTTTACCACTTTCCTGATGTCTTTCCTAATACCAAGCCAATAAAAATCGAGCTTAGCCTTCTGTAGTGTCTTATGATACCCACAATGACCAGCTTTTGGACTGTAATGTATATGCTGCAATATTCTTTTTTGAAACAAAGAACCAGGAACTATAACCAATCTTCCCATTTTCAAAAGCAGGCCTTGTTGCAAAGCAAAATCTTTAGGAACCTGCCCTCCTTGTTGTAATTCATCAATCAAATGAGTCAATTCAGAAGATTCCAAATAACTTTTCTTAAGATCATCTATCCACATGGGAGTTGGAAATGAAATCAAAGCCAATATAGCTTAATCCTCTTCTATCTTTCTGGAAAGTGCATTAGCCACTTTATTGTCTCTTCCCCTCTTGTACTCAGCTTTAAAATCATAACCCTTGAGCTTTGAAATCCATTTATGTTGTGCTTCTGTAGCTACTTTCCGTTCTAACAAATGTTTCAAAACTTGCGGGTCAGTTTTAATTTTAAAGGGCTAACCCAACAAGTATGGTCTCCATTTCCCCACTGCACTCACAAGTGCCAATAATTCTTTCTCATAGGTTGATAAAAGTAAAGTTTTACCCTTAAGAGCCTTAGTAAAGAAAGCTATAGGCTGGCTGTTCTGCATCAACACAGCCCCCAATCCCACTCCTGATCATTCGATTGTAAACTCCTGTGAAAATTTTGGCAGCTTCAAAACAAGAGAGTGTGCTACAGCATTCTTGAGTTGTAAGAAAGCTTTTTCAGCTTCCTCAAACCAAGAAAAACAATTCTTTTTCAACAACATGGTTAATGGGGCAGCTATTGACCCATAATTCTTGATAAACTTCCTATAGTTACCAATTAAGCCAAGAAATCCTCTTAAATCCTTAACTGTTTTAGGAAGAGGCCATTCCATCATGGCTGAAATCTTGGTAGAATCAGCTTTTACACATTCTCCAAATATAATATGGCCTAAGTAGTCTACTTCCATGACCCCAAATCTATACTTAGACCTTTTTGCAAACAAAGAATGTTGTTGTAAAACAGATAAAACTATCTTTAAATGTACCAAGTGTTGAGTTAAATCTTGACTGTAAACCAAGATATCATCGAAAAATACCAACACAAATTTTCGAAGGAAAGGTTTAAAGACATGATTCATTAATCCTTGAAAAGTGGCAGGAGCATTAGTAAGCCCAAAAGGCATTACTAAGAATTCATAATGGCTTTCATGAGTTCTAAATGCTGTTTTATGTATATCTTCTTCCTTCACCCTTATCTGATGATAACCTGACCTCAAATCAAGTTTAGAGAAATATCGTGCTTCATATAACTCATCAAGGAGCTCATCAATCACAGAGATTGAAAATTTGTCCTTCACAGTTTCCTGATTGAGAGCTCTATAGTTCATGCACATCCTCCATGTGACATCAGCTTTCTTCACAAGAGGACAGGCGAGGAAAATGGACTTTGACTTGGTCTAATCACACCATTAGTCAACAAGTCTTGGACAATCTTTTCTATTTCTGTTTTTTGGTAGTGTGGATACCTATAGGGCCTTACAGAAATTGGAGCAATGCTTTCTTTCAAGAAAATTTGATGATCAAAAGGTCGAGGTGGGGCAACCCAACTGGTTCCTCAAAAACATATTTGAATTGCTGCAAAACCTCTTCAACTTCTGGTAAGGACTACCCCTTCTCTACAACATTTTGAGTTGCTACAAGCTGTAAGAACCACCCTTACTGTCCAATAAAAGAAGATTTCATCATGTGAACCCCAGCATCTACATGCACCTTCCTCGACAACAACCCTTGCAAGAGCAGTTGCTTCCTACTCATTTGAAACTGCATGGACATATTGGTAAAGTCCCATTGAATAGGACCCAATGTTTTGAGCCATTGCATGCCCAAAACAATGTCACATCCCCCAAGAGTCAAAACATGAAAAGGAACCAAAAACTTAGTTCCTTGAACACTTATCATTTCCTCACATGTACCTTGACTAACTATGGTAGTCCCATTAGTCACTTTCACTTGAAGACCTCAATCTTCAACCATTCTCAAATTGGCTGCTTCCACTACTAAAGGATCCAAAAAATTGTAAGTACTTCCCGAATTGACAAGAATCTCACAAGAAAAAGACCCAATCTTGCCTAGCAACTTCATTACATTGCTATTAACACCCCTAGAGATGGCATGAATTGAAACCTCAAGTACCTCAGACTCTTTTTTCAACAATTCTGTCGACTCTTGCAACAATTGTCGCTCAACTTCCTACGCCATGTCTACCACCTCCTGGTCATCTACAGTTTCCCCATGTAAGAAATACACCCTAGGATTTTTATACACATAATCGGAATTCCACTTCTCATCACAATGAAAACACAATCCCTTTTTCCTCTTCTTATCCATCAAAGAACCATTAATCCTTCTCAAAGGAAACATATTCTTGGGACCCTTATTAGCCAACTCAATAGGACCCAAGTTATCCACACCCTTTTAGAATAATGGCCATTCTGTCTCCTAGACGTCCTACAAGATAAGACATATTCTTCTTTCAACTTTGTTAGGCCAAAAGCAGCCCCAAGTTTCAATGGATTAAACATTTTAACATGTATCATTATCTCATCTTTTAATCCACTGATAAAACAACTCATCTTATGCCTCTTGAATAAACTTTTCAGCCTATTTGATAAGGACTCAAATTGTGATGTATACAAACTAACAAAAGTAGTTTGTCTTAGTCTAGTTAAAGCCTCCATGGATCATCAAATGCTGATGGCCCAAACCTTTCTTGTAAAGCCACTACCAATGACTCCCACGAATTAAATTGCCCAGATTCTAACCCATTTTGATACCACACCAATGCCTCTCTTTGCATATGGTGCAATGCCACCATCAACTTCTGGTAGAAGGGTACTTGAAAACAATCAAAATACTGATTGGCTTTAAAGATCCAACCAGCAGGATCAATTCCACTAAAATATAGAAATTCCAGTCTAATACTTCTTTGAAAAACAACCCTTTCTCCATGATTACTAGGCTCTCCAGACACCTCTCTTTCTCTAAAAGAATTGATGTTCATAGATTCAACCAAAGAACTCAATACATCTGAAACTCGATCTAACCTTTCTGTAATACCTGAAATTGCCTGTTGATGACCTTCCAATTGTTTCTAAACCAATTCTTGTTGTCTCAGGGATCCTTCTTGTTGACCCTTCAACGTTCCCCGTGTACCTTCTGCCATCAGAACCTTGTTTCCAAGAATTGCACACTGCTGATACCACTTGTAAGGTTCTTGCAAGAACCTATATTAAACCCACCAAGAACTCACACAGAATGTATTAAGAATTCAATCACACACAAGAACACTCATGGTGAATCTTGCAGAGAATCTTCGAGGGATCCTCAACCTCCAAGAACTAGAATTCACAAAATCTTCAATACAATCAACCAGTGCACTCTTGATTATATACTGCAGTCATGAACACTTAGCCGATAATTATTTCTTCAATCAAAATGTAGACTACAAAGAATAAAACACCACTAAGAATCACAAGACTACTAAACTCCCCGTTTCATTAATTCAAAACACAGCCTGTCAAACACTAAACGACTTCTTCTCTTTTAAACACATCATTTCACTACAGCTTCCCTTCAGTTATAATCGTTACTGCAACTCAGCCCTTCTTACTGCATTTCCCCTGAACTGCCTCACCTCAACTCCTGTTCCAACCTTCCTACAAAGCAGCCGTGACATTTTCACTACTATTCACAACATACCTCAATACTTCTCAACACCCAAACCCAACCTAAGTTAATGCAAGTCTTGAGGATTAACTCGTGAGGAAGGACATAAAAGGTAAAGAAAAATAATATTAGAGAGCTAGCCAAGAGGAGAGATTATATTATATATATATATATATATATACACACATACATGTGGTTGTGTTGGTCCCCAATAACTGTATGTGGTAGAGTGTTGGTGCATTGGGTGAGGCCTTGGTGGCAGGCAATCTCTTGCCAAGTCGATGCTGGTCATGCTCCCTTATACTTGGGTTGTATTGTCTTCTTGCCTTCTGCCATCTGACAGGATGACCATGTCGAATCATGGCAATTTTGACTGACTTGGGTTCATAGCAGTTGTGAATGAAGGTGCAAATGGCATCCAAGAGGGTCTTTGCCTATGGAACTTTAAAACTGTTACCCAGATGACTAACACAAGAAGGGGGTGAATTGAGTTGTATTAAAAAAATAACAATTATAAATCAAATATACAATATAAAATATAAACAAAATATAAAACAACAATATATATAAAGAGTAAGGGTAAGAGAGAAGCAAACTCAGTATGTTAACGAGGTTCGGCCCTACTGCCTACGTCCTCGCCTCAAGCTACCCCTTGAGGATCCCCGAATTCACTATTCAATCTCCTTCAGGTGGAGATAGAAACCTATTACACCTTTGAACAACACCGCTACAAAGGATCTGTGTAGAACACCCTCTACACTTGCAATCACTTTACACGTGGTGATTCAACAATTCCCTGTGTAGAACACTTTCTACACGCACAAGGGTTGTACACACCATTTTACTGATACAAGAATTGATAGTGGGTAGGATATCAGAAAACACTCCTCAATGAGTGAAATAAGAACAATACAGCACAAACTATATCTCTCAAAATGAACAAGAGTTAAGGTTCAATGCTTAGAAAAGAGAGAATGATAGCTTTGAATGAATGTTGTATGCTCTTGGTGTTGTGAATGTGAAGCTCTCAAATGATCTATTTATAAGCATATGAGATTTCATATTCAAATTTAAAAAGATTCACATGTCAAAAACATCATCATTCATTTTTCAAAAATTTCAAACCTAATCTTTTTACTTTTTGCATATGACAAAAGGAGCACACTTTGCTTTTCAAAAATTTCAAACCTAATTTTTTAGTTTTTGCATATGACAAAAGGAGCACACTTTACTTTTCAAAAATTTCAAACCTAATCTTTTACTTTTTGCATATGACAAAAGGAGCACACTTTACTTTTCAAATTTTTCAAACAAATACATCTTCCTTTTGCATAAGTCAAGAAAAGCATCAATAACTTTTGAAAAAATTCAAATAAAACATGCACATGTAAAAGATGACAATCAATCATCTTT
>QGSO01000305.1:641460-859383 GCA_011037825.1 Carya cathayensis
TTCGAGCTTCTTGAGGTCTCTAGCTTCAAGAATCGCTGTCACTTTTGATTCCCAACGTTTTGGTAGAGAGTTGAGAATTTTTCTTACCATTTCCACTTTGGAATAAACTTTGCCAAGAGCTGTCAAGCTGTTTATGATGTTAGTAAAACGAGTGTGCATACTAGAAATAGATTCATCATCATTCATCTTAAACATTTCATATTCATGAGTAAGAATATAAATTTTTGATTCCTTAACTTGAGAAGTTCCTTCATAAGTAACTTCCAAGTTATCCCAAATTTCTTTTGCCGTAGCACAAGTCATTACTCTATTAAACTCATTACCATTGAGAGCATTATATAATAAATTCATAGCAGTTAAATTCAAAGTATAAAGTCTATCGTCTTCACGATTAAACTCTTCTTCTTCCTTTTTGACCTTTACTCCATCAACCACTTTTGTTGGAATATAAGGTCCATTTACAATGCATTTCCAGATTTCTCGACCTTGAGCCTGAAGGAATATTCTCATTCTAACTTTCCAGAATGAGTAATTGTCTCCACAAAAGAGTGGAGGCCGACTGCTAGATTGACTTCACCAAATGAAGCTGCAATGTTAGCCATAAGATCTTAACTCAAAAGATAGTTAATCTTATAACAGAGCTTTAGCTCTGATACCAATTGTTGCCCAGATGACTAACACAAGAGGGGGGGTGAATTGAGTTGTATTAAAAAAATAACAATTATAAATCAAATATACAATATAAAATATAAACAAAATATGAAACAACAATAAATATAAAGAGTAAGGGTAAGAGAGAAGCAAACTCAGTATGTTAACGAGGTTCGGCCCCACTGCCTACGTCCTCGCCTCAAGCTACCCCTTGAGGATCCCCGAATTCACTATTCAATCTCCTTCAGGTGGAGATAGAAACCTATTACACCTTTGAACAACACCGCTACAAAGGATCCGTGTAGAACACCCTCTACACTTGCAATCACCTTACACGTGGTGATTCAACGATTCCCTGTGTAGAACACTTTCTACACGCACAAGGGTTGTACACACCCTTTTACTGATACAAGAATTGATAGTGGGTAGGATATCAGAAAACACTCCTCAATGAGTGAAATAAGAACAATACAAGCACAAACTATATCTCTCAAAATGAACAAGGGTTAAGGCTCAATGCTTAGAGAAGAGAGAATGAAAGCTTTGAATGAGAGTTGTATGCTCTTGGTGTTGTGAATGTGAAGCTCTCAAATGATCTATTTATAGGCATATGAGACTTCATATTCAAATTTAAAAAGATTCACATGTCAAAAACATCATCATTCATTTTTCAAAAATTTCAAACCTAATCTTTTTACTTTTTGCATATGACAAAAGAGCACACTTTCTTTTCAAAAATTTCAAACCTAATTTTTTACTTTTTGCATATGACAAAAGGAGCACACTTTACTTTTCAAAAATTTCAAACCTAATCTCAAACCTAATCTTTTACTTTTTGCATATGACAAAAGGAGCACACTTTACTTTTCAAAATTTTCAAACAAATACATCTTCCTTTTGCATAAGTCAAGAAAAGCATCAATCACTTTTGAAAAAATTCAAATAAAACATGCACATGTGAAAGATGACAATCAATCATCTTTAATATTTTCAAAATTCAAACCTTTAATCATGGCATGCACATGTGAAAGATGACAATCAATTATCTTTCAAAATATTCAAATTTAATTTTCAAAATATTCATGCATATGTGGAAAATGTATTTTAATGTTTTATGATAAAATATTAATTTTTGAGCCTTAATCCTAATTTCGAATTTTGAAGAGATTTACAACATTACTCTATAACTTTAATGTGAATTTATTCCCTTCTTGCTCATGCTTGGTTCCTTGATGTGCTTGACTCCATTGTGTGGACAACTTGAGTTTGAGACTCCTTCATTCTTTGAATTCATTTGTTATCATCAAAATCCATGTGTAAATATATAATTACACAAAACTTGAAACTTTAGGTTCAACAAAAACAATTGAGAACAGGAAAGGTTCAATAGAGCGATTGATCTCATCCTTCGAGAATTGAAAAAATATTTCACCATCCATGAACTTTGGTGCACGAGGAGCAATAATAATATCTGGGATAGGTTGCGGCACCGTAGCAATAAGATCAGCAAAGATCTGCCAACCCGCAGCATAGCCGTTAGCGGCTGCCATACAGCTTCATATAAACTAGAAACGTCCAAGCAAGTATCCCTATCAGGAGCGTAAGGAAACCCTAGTAGAGAAAGAGGTTTGATATGCAAGTACTGCTGGTCTACCATATATCTCCATGGATTTTTTTGTAAAAATGTTGGAGATTCAATAATTACCTTGTAATGGGATGGTCTGACAATTATCTTTCATTTGGAACATGTTACACATGGATAATCACTTGGTAAAAGAATCTTCTGATTCTTTAAGGGATGTCGATAAGACTTTTCAATTATCCAATGTATCACGATTGATCCCGAATGACCAAGATGATCACGTCAAAGTATAAAGATTTTTGGATTAGAGCACTTCTTGTGCATTACAAAATGTGATTAAATTATTTTCAATATTGTATAATATAAACCAAAAGAGAAAACTGACAGTTTTTTTAATATGAGCTTCTGGCTCAAATTTATTATTCTAATGTAAAGATATTCATCAGTGCCTTCATTGGTGGTTTCAACATAATAACCATTATGACGAATATCTTTAAAACTCAGTAAATTTCTTCTAGATTTTGATGAATACCGAGCATCATCGATACAAAATTTTGTTCCTTTTAACAACATGATGTCGACTCTTCTAGAGCCATTAATTAGGTTCGATGACCCAGATATTGTATTGATGTTGGCTCTATATAATGTCAAATATTGAAAATATTTCTTATCCTAAAGAATTGTGTGTTGTTCAACTGTTTACCAGACACATCTTCATCAATCATCTTCGAATTAGTCAATGTATCAATAGAATTCATGTCTCCTTATTAAGGGTAAACATGAATCTGCCGGACAGACAACTGTAGACTGAAACTGGTGGAGAACCGATAGGCCGGCGGCAAAAATTACTTCAAACCGACGTCAGCCGGTTCAGTCCCAGTTCAAACAGGGAAAAACTGCCAAACCAGCCGATCATGTATGCTATATATGTATTTTTTATCTTTGCACAAAACAATGTTGTTTCAAATGAAATGACGTTGTTTTGTATTATAACATTTCAAAAAAAAAAGAAGAGAAAAAAAAAAGAAAAAAAAGAATGACACCGTCTGGTTGAGACCAAACGACATCGTTTAGAACTCCCTCTGGGTTAAGGTTACCCCTTTCCTTTCTTCTTCTTCAGTCCGCCAAACTCCCATTCACGACCCACTTTCTAACCCTCAAGACTCTCAGACGTCCTTAGTTCCTTATAGCTCACAGTGACTCCATCTCAGACCTCCTGAAAGGTGTGATGTCAATGCCTCTGTGAAGCCGTTCCTCCTATTCAACCCCAGCCGCCAAAGAACCCTCAATGGCTGTAACGCCTCCATCCCTCCCATTCGGATTTTCTCCGTGACTCCATCCACTCCATCTGTGAGCATTCTCATCTCTTTCCCTTTCATATCAAATTCTCAATTATAAATTACATATATAATTGTAAAGAGCATCTAATTTGAATTTGTAAATTTATATGTATGTAAATTTGCATTTATATATACGTAAAATGTAAATTTGTATAACCTATTGTGATTCTGTGAATTTGTGCATCTGTGAATGTTTGGAATATTGATTGTGAATTTGTGATGCATTGATGGCCCGTGAGGTTTAAGTGAATTTGTGATGCACTGATGTCCAATGTAATGTGATGCATTGATGGGTAGTGTAATGTGATGCACTGATGGCCAGTGAGGTTTCAGTGAATTTGTGATGCACTGATGGCCCATGTACAATGTATGCTATTGGTTGGTTTGTGCTGTGAGTATGTGTATGACAATATGGTATTGGTTGGTTTGTGTTGTGAGTATGTGTATGGCAGTATGGTATTGGTTGGTTGATATAAATTGAGGGAAGATAAGTAAGCTAAAACTTAGATTAGAGTTAGACTTGTGATATTAGCCATGTTGTAAATTAGCTATTGTGTAATTATAATTTGTGCTATGCACTATGTATAAACATGTAACATTTATATTTTGTTTTATAAATTAGATGGATTTTTAACCGTCTCCGATTGATGTTGATTCAAATGAACTTCAACCAACAATTAACTTGAGAGATGATTTGAGGGAGTTACAAACATCATAACCCCTAGTGTTTCTACTAGTATTCCTTGTCCATTACCTAAGAAATGGAAATGGAAGGATGTATCGATTGTATGTGATCATTTTATGAATGTGGATGGTTGTCCTGTAAATGATCCAAAGGCTAAATACAATTATTGTGGCAAGACGTACGCTTGTCACTTAAAGAGGAACGAATCTTCAACAATGTAAAATCATTTGCTTTCATGTTCTAAAAATTTCCATAAACTTGGGCCTTTGGATAGGTACAAAAAAACATTGACAGTTGAGGCAACACCTGAGGAGGGAGTTGGAGAGAGTGCTGGTAGTACATTAATGAATATTGTAATCCACAAATATAATGAAGAAACTGTGAGATTGGCTATTGCAGAAATGATAATTATTGATGAGATATCATTTAGGTCTGTTGAAGGACAGGGATTTAGAAAAGTGTGTTGGTCTCTTGAACCTCGATTTAAAGTGTCATGTTATGTCACAGTTGCAAGAGATTATATAAAGTTGTAAGTAATATAGTTATTACTTACTAGTTAGTAACTTAGTAGTTACTAAATATGATGAATGATGAATTTACAAGATCATGGATGATGAATTGGATGATTAGTTGAGAACAAATAGGGGTGGCAATATGTTGCACGACCCGTTAACCCAACATGAACACGATACGATAATAGCGGGTTAGGGTTTAGTTTTAATGAATTCGGGTAAAAACGGGTTAACTTATTAAGACACGATTGCTTAACGGGTTGATAACAGGTTAACCCGTTAAGACACGATTGCTTAACGGGTTGATAACGGGTCAACCCGTTTTGACTTGTTATAACCTGTTATTATATGTTAAGAAAGTTAAAGTTATAATTATACCCTTATACAAAAAAGTAAAATTGTTAGAATTTCAATTTCGATATTTTTATTGTTTGGATTGTAATTTTGAACTTGTAGTTAGTTTTATAATTTTTATAGATATTATGATTTTAACATTTATATAAAATTATGCTAAATTTAATCAGTTCGAAAGAGTTAATTTTGGGCATATTCAACCCATTTACATAAACAGTTTAAAACAAGCCATATTGTGTCGTGTTAACCTATTTTATAATATTCACTAATGGGTCAAAACGGGTTAACACTACACGACCTGTTCTATTAATGGCTCGTATTAGGGTTTGAGATTTTGACACGATACGCTTAACGGGTCGGGTTAAGGTTGACTTATATAGTATAATATATATATGTTTTGACATGACTTAAATACAACTTGTTAACACAATTTGACACACTTAACAAAAAACATCCTGAATGATGAATTGAGAAAAAAAATCCCAATAATATAATGAGTTGGGTAATAATAAAAAAAAATGCCCAAAAAAGGGCCCAAACTGATAAACCAATTATGAATTGGCCGACAACCGATTTGGCCAGTTTTCCCCCTTGCTTGGTCGGTTTCAGTTTTTACACAAAACCGAACTGAGTAGGTCGATTTCCAGGCCTACTCCTTATAAGCAAAAAATATGTATAAAACTTTATTAATGTAAAAGAAAATTTAACATAATGTATTAAAATATAACGACTTAAACATAATGTAATTATAATAAAGAAATGAAATTAATTGTTATGGTCATATGCATCACTAATTAAAATATTATTATCTCTGTTTGGATCTTATAAAGAAATCATAAATATTGAGATGATCATGTTTGGATTATTAAAATAAGTTAAATGATCTTTTGGATTCTTGTGGTAGGCAAAATTTATTTTGACTAATTTTTCTTTTTCCTTCATAAATGCTTAATATAAGTCCACCAAATATTTGGACCTATGACATGTACGTGACCAATGCCCTTTCATACCACACATTTATCTTCATATTTCTTTACAAACTTATCCTGCAAGTCTTTATTTTCATCTTGTTTTATTATGGTGTGGTTTTACTTCTGATCGTATGGAGTATTTTTTTTTTGAGAAATTTTTAGTACGCTTCCTTTGATCTTGATAGATTTTTTTCTACTACATTCACGTTCGTGACCACGGTTTCCTTTATTATGATTAAATGAGATTCCATTCGTTTCAAGGAATTGAGTAGAACTGGTTGGACGAGATTGGTGACTTTCATTAATAACTCGATGTTTTGTTTAGTCACTAGTAAACAAGATATTAGTTCAAAATACTTGGTGAACATTTGTACTTGATATTGTTGCTGCATGAGCATATTTGAGGCGTGAATATGTTATATGTTTCATTTCAAACATATAATCATTAGGGGCTTTTTTCTCTACACAATTTCAATTGTACAACTTCAGATACATTTAATCATAACGAGCTTTTGGGTGGATCATAGTCTTCTGGTACACGTATTACTACTCTCTTAAACTATCCCATAAAATCAATGAATATTTTATTACGAGGTACTCAATCTTCAATAAAATTATTACTTTAGAGCGATCTTTCAAAAATGCTTCATTTCTTTTCTTAATAGTATTGAATGTGAAAGAAATATTTGAAATCAAATTAACATATAGAAGATAAGAATATTTATCCATTGATATGATAACATTATACTCTATATAATATCACATAAACCATATCAAGATTTTATAAAATGATTTATATTACAATAAGTAAATATCAATATTTATGAAAGACAAACTTATAGAGGTTCAAGAAATATAACGCAAATATCTTGTCAAAGATCAAAAGAATACTATGGTTGGCTAGAGTCACATGTTGATAACGTATTATAAAATTAAATAAAAGTAATAAGAGAATTGAAAGATCACAATATATAAAACTAATTCTTCGTAAACTCAATATTATTTTTCTCAACTTTCTTGTCATATGTCTTCTACAAATGTTTCTCAATACTTCCTTTTATAAGCATGGAAGGATACATGATATTAAATAGATATATGAATTTAATAAATAAAGATACCTAAACATAGAAAGTAAAAATATATGAATGGATAAGAATTATAACGGTCATCCATTAAATATATAGATATTTGGAGCCTTCTACAAACACTGCTGAAGCTCCCGCTAGGCTTAGAAGTTTTTTTTTTTTTAACATTATTTTTTAATACTTTTAAACATTTTTAAAAAAAATAAAAAAATTCATAATAATATTAAACAAAATTTTCTTCATCATTAATAAAAAAATAAAAATAAAAATAAAAAACGCTCAAATATTTTCCTAGATATTTTACAACATTCACGTGTTTAAAAGATAAAAAGCGATCTCAGAGCCTTCTTCATCGAATTCACTTCCGGTTTCTTTGTATTTGTACTCTCCCTCTCTCTCTTCTCTATCTCTGTCTGTAATGATGTCTGCTCTGTGTCCTGCACCCTCCGGACTTCTTCAGTCACCCGTTCAATCCGCTTTACCTAATTGCCCTTTCTTCTTCGGCATTTGCAGAAGCCACAATCAGAAAGCACCCCAAGGTAACTTCACTGTCCTTGCTGCACTTTCCCTTTCTTCCTCTAACCCAACAGAGCTCCCTCGCCTACATACCATCCACCTCCTCCACGATCATTATCGATTTCTCCCGAGGAAACTCTCCCACTTGATTTACGTTAATAGGAATCACTTGGTCGATCCCAGAACTAGGAGCTTTCAGGTCCCAGATTTCGTAGGCACAACCGGATCACTACCCACTAAGGAAAGAACTGAGTTTCTGACTGCCTATATCAATGACACTGAGTTTCGTACCATATCCGATTTCAATGATCTGCTCATGGCTTTATTTACAGCTGAAGAGCCTGACCTTGCCTTGGAGCTGTTCTCTTGTTTATCATCTTATGCGTCAATAGAGCCAGATTCTTGGACATTTTCCATCGTCAGCAGATGCTACTGCAAGAAAAACCATCTGGATGAGGCCCAACGAGTGTTAGACCATATGGTAGAAGAAAGGGGTTTTCACCCGGACCTAGCAACAATCACCATGCTCATTAATGGGTTCTGCAAAAGAGGTAAATTGCAGAGAGCTTTTGAGCTCCTTCATTTCATGGGCCGAATCGGTTGCGAACCCACTGTTCGTACGTACAATTGCTTGTTAAAGGGGATGTGTTATGTGGGAAGGGTGGAGGAGGCATTTGAGATGCTGATAAAAATCAAGGAGAGCATGAAGCTAGACATTTATACGTACACAGCTGTTATGGATGGTTTTTGTAAAGTGGGTCGGTCAGATGAGGCAAAGGAACTGCTTGACGAAGCCGAAGAGATGGGATTGACACCAAATGTGGTCTCTTACAACACACTATTCCAAGGGTATTGCAAGGAGGGGAGGCCATTGGAGGGTATAGGTGTTTTGAAGCAAATGAAGCAGAGAAATTGCATGCCTGATTACATCAGTTATAGCACTTTGTTGCATGGGTTGTTGAAATGGGGTAAGATTCGGTCTGCCTTACGAACGTACAAGGAGATGGTGGGGGATGGTTTCGAAGTGGATGAGAGGATGATGAATACTTTCCTGAGAAGGTTATGCAGGAGATCCTGGAAAGAAAAAGATATGCTAGAAGATGCCTATCAAGTGTTTGAGAAAATGAAGAAGAGGTTTTATGTAATAGATCTTAGCACCTATAGCCTAATGATCCAAGCTCTATGTACGGGAGAGAAGATTGAGCAGGCTTTGGACAACTTGCATGATATGATAAGAATGGGGCATTCTCCACCTATAATTACGTTTAACAGTATAATTCGAGCACTTTGTGCTGGAGGCAGGGTAGATGAAGCCTTGTTAGTTCTGGCTCTCATGGATGAAGGAAGAAGAATGCCTAACAGAATTTCTTATAACCTTCTAATTGAGGAGTTGAATAGAAGAAAATGGTTGTTGGGCGCTTGTAATATCTACGGCATGGCGTTGAAGCGAGGTGTGATTCCCAATAGGAAACCACAGACGAGGAGAAATGTGTCCATGTAATTCTGAGCCATTGAAGGATGGAAAAAACGTTCTGATATAAGTGCTATATTTATTAGCAATGGGACATTAACCAGAACGCCCGCGTCTAGTGTCGCTGGCTTTGATCCACCTGCCAACAAGATTTCATTTCTCCAATCATTAGCTAGTGAAAAGAAATGAAAACAGAGAGATACAAGAAAAAATGGGCCACCATGATTAAACAACTACTCTTGAAAATAAGAGAAAGGAAAACCTGGGGTATAGACGAGACCCATCCAAATACATTGTAGCTTTGTGTTTGCAAAAGGGCGAACCAAAATTTTCACTCACTTTATGTATTTATTTAAGAGCTCCACTTCTGAAATCTACAGAAGAAGCCATTCAGAGGATTATTAAGGGTACATAGTGATCAGTCCGGGGAGTACAACTAACTTAACTGATTAGCAACTGATCATGCAACTTCCAATATAGGAATGACACGTGGATAGAGGGTGCTGCTAATGATTTTGGCACACAATAAAAGGACAGGTCATTAGTTGATTGGGATTATATCAAAGAAAATAAATAATGTAATTCAGTATTAACCTTAATTTTCAGTATAATTACATGTTTCCCGTTTAGACTTGTAACAATTTGGTAGGATTCAAGTTTGGCAGAAAGAACTGTAAAAGTCCTCCCATCGCGAACTATTTAACAATATATACAAAAATGAGAATAGATGCGGTCCGACTCTTCTCCAGCATGTAGACGTCAAGCTTTGAAGTAATCTTTCCCCCATATATGCATTTTCAATGAAGGCAAAATTCTATCTAGGCATTCACTGTTACATTGCATTGATTTTACACAACATACATTGAATAACAGAGTAAGAGTAGAAAATGAGAAAAAAAAAAAATGGTGGGGTGGTAAAAGGAACATACAATTTCCTATAATATATAATTGATCGAACCCAGTGAGAGTGGGCTTGCGCTATCTACAAAAGAGCATATCCTCTCTTTCATCACCTCCAGGGATGGAAACGTGGAAATAACAGCAGCATGTTTATCTTCTATATATTATGTTAAATCACCAAAAAGCACCAAAAAAATTAAGGAAGAAAATGCCACTATATACAATCAAAACCCTTCGACGCTACCTCTCCGAACAGTTGATGATGATGATGATTTCCTGCTTTCCTGCCGCTCAAGCTCCACCAAAGAGAGGGTCGAGGAACAAGCACGAGGAGGAAGTGACAAAGGCAGGGCAGCTCGCCTAGTAGGAGAAACAGATGGTTGGGCTCTTGATGGTGGTGATGGCGAGAAACTTAACCTTGGAGCTGGGGTAATGATTCCATTTAGACTTGGTGACCTAGACATCTGTTTTCCGGCAATGGTTGCTGGTTCTTGCAGAGGAAAACGACAGGAATACTTCATGTCTTGTATCATTTTGAGATGCTCAACAATGGTTCTCATCGTGGGTCTTTCTGAGGGGTCCTTCTGAAGACATCTTTGTGCAATGTCAGCAACTGCCCTGGCTGCTTTGGATGGGAAGCGGCGTTTTAAATGGGGATCCATGATCAGAGATAGTCGACCATCATCAGCCAGGAAAGGCCAGCTCCATTTAACTAAATTCCTCTCTTCCTTAGGGTGACGGCTATCAAGATTCTTACGGCCAGTAAGTAGCTCTAGAAGAACAATTCCAAAGCTCCAAACGTTGCTTTTTGGAGTGAGCATTCCTTTCTCCAGCGTCTCCACAGAAAGGTTTGCCACTGCCTGTATACATGAGCGAAATGAAGGTTAATCAACCCATTGACTTAAACAGACCACAGAAAAGAGAGGATTTGTAAAGAACAAACGAGTACATGTGACCACAGCACATACTATTTTGCATGGAGTTGGTCTTTAAAAATAGAGCACCGGTATGGACACAACCAATTTACAACCATTTTACAACTCCACAATAAAATGTTTTTTTGAAAATTCGAATATGCCAAAGTCAAAGCAACAGTTAACAAAATTGTTACAAAAATATTTTATTATATGGTTGTACACTCGTTATGTCCCTACAATTTTTTGTTAAAAATAACATATACATGATCAACTAAGCTGGAAAAAGAACACCATCACTAAGCAAAGTAAAAGAACTTACTACTGAATTATTAGAGATCTCTAACTCAGGAATGTGGCCAACACAGCCATATCCTGAAAGCTTTGCACTAAAATCTTTGTCAATTTGAATGTTGGCAGTTGAAAATTCGTTGTACATTGCCTGTAAATACATGGAGAGCTTCCAGTAAACACACAAGTAATATACTTCAAATTCTCTTTTGTGGAACAAAAGACTGGAATAGTAATTATTGATCAATTAGAGTGGGTAGGTTATCGAAGTAGTCAGGGGTGACAAGTCCTACATTGGCTACTTGGTCAAACTGGGCTTTATAAGCAATTCAAAGGAAGCTTCAAATTGACAAGTCTTTCTGGGGTTATAGTGCAGAAATGATTAGCACTTTCTCCACGTCGTTACATCTCTATCCAATTTTCTTGTCCATATAATCATATAAAACAGAGATAACAAACTAGGGTAAGCATTTCCTTACACCAAAAAGGGTTAACCATCAATCAACAAGTGGATATTATCTTCTTCCTAATTATAAAAACCAATAGCGAGCCACTATAAACCCAATTCCAACGCCACACCTGGCTGCTTGAGCCAGCCAAAGGGACTTACAAACAGACAGTATTGTCCATATGGAAGAGAAAATTAAACAGTAAGTGTGACTACACAAAGCAGCTGCATAACAGCAGCCAATTTCATTAACTATAAAATGGTAGTGCAGACAACTTCTGATTACCTGAAAAGGTCCTTCCTCATGCAAGAAAGTAAGACCTTGTGCAGCACATAAAGCAATTTTCATTCTTGTATTCCAGTCAATGGGAGGCCCATCTGATCTCCCATACAGAAGTCGGTCTAAGCTTCCATGAAAGAGCCTCTCATATATTAATATTCTAGGTTCTGAGACTTCACGTGCATGGTATCCAAGCAATTTACATAGGTTTGGATGATGCAAGGATGCAATTGTGCTTACCTCATTTATGAATTCTTTCAAACCCTGGAGAAACATGAACACAGTGACAATATTACAAACTGGTGAAGCATTTCCAATATTTATGATGCAAAATGATTGAAAGCTCATCGAGTTCTAGAACATACGTGACCTATCAAAGTTCTATAGCATGAGTGAAACCACAAGTTTTATCTCATTGTGCTCTTGTCACCTAAAGAGGGGGAACCAGCATTATACAATCAGAAACACTACAAGCACACGAAGAGGTTAACTTAGTTAAACTGCCTCTCAACCCAATTGCAAGATTCCAAGAGTTGTCTCAGAACTAAGGCGTTTCTTTTATTCGTAGCTATGTTAACTATAAGAACAGCTATGTTTATTTTTTTTATAAGTAAGAACAGCTATGTTTATAGAGACGAGGAGAATTAAAAGGGGGATGGGGGACAAAAACGTGAACAATTTTGTGTGTTCAGTGAAACAACTCGGTTTTCTGTTAAAATAAGAGTATGAAGGCAGGCTAGAAGTCATTAACTACTAATAAATCTATCTATAGTGAAACATGCTTGAGTCCGTGTTTCACCTAACTTGTGGTAACCACGCTTGAGTCCGTGGCACCGCCTTAACATAACTTGTGGTGATCACTATTTAAGTGACAGCCATTCTCATGCAGGAGGTTACAAAGTAAATGAAGAAAAAAGAGTCTTGAGCATTCTAATAATCCTATATACATGCATTACCTGAGTGGATGGGTGAAGGCGAGTAACAGTTGCTTCAAACTTCTTTGAACTAGAAGCATCGTCTCCAAAAGAAGCCTTATATATAACGGAAGAAAGACCTTCTGAAACACATCGATCTGAAGAGAAATTGTAGCAAGCAACAGCAACCTCATCGTATGAAAAGTTCCGAAGTGTTCCAGTACGAGGCAAAGGCAGTGGTCCAGAAGCATAGAGAGGCCCGCTGCAAGTTCCTGACTTCAAGCTTCCTGTAGCCTTCAATGCTGCAGAATTCTGAGGGGATGGCAAAGGAAGAGGTTGTGGACTTGGGGATCGTAGTTCCTTTATTGATCCATTTTGGTGCCTCAACTCTTCCTGCTCGTCGTATTCAACTGATGTAAGAGCATCTTGCTCCGCAGCATCAAGAGATGATGGAGCAGATAATGCCCGCATTCTATTGTTGATGACTTTGTTAACTGGTGGAATGGGTTTCACTCTAGTCCTAAAACTTGGGGGTGCAGACTGTAGTGACCGGGTTTGAGTTGGGGGTTCTGGAAGCACAGCAGGTGAATCATCCTTAGGTTTAGCACGTGTGATGTAAACATTCTGCTCAGACTTTTTCTTCTTACACTTCAAAACTGTGAAACACCCCATCTTATTGTGTAAATATTAGAAAATGTTACGCAGCCTTCTATCTTTCTGCAAAAAAAATAAAGAGCATATCAATCAGTGGAAGCCTTAAATTTAGTAAGGTCTTAGGACTTCATCAATTTCAAAAGTTGAATTAAAAAGAAACCTTTGGCGACAATTTCACGTGGTCAGACACCCTAAGAATTTATGCAATTTGCCGCGTGAACAACTACGATTATATTACAATAGTAAGCACTTCCAAGTTCCAACATCCTTTATAGAAAGTTTTACACAGATGCTGCTGTCAAAATATGTATCTTGGCAAACCATGTAAGCAGTGCCAATCACAATTCCCATCGTAACAATACCACCTAAAATTTGGGTGGGTCACGATCCACCTTTTCATAACTTGCTTGGGTGATATCCCACCTAAAATTTGATAATTCATTTCTATACAATGAATCTTACTGCAACTACAATGTTAATCGGTGAGTGAAAGACCACCCTCCAAGTCTCTCCCACATCATCTAATACGCAAATCACTATCTAAATATGACAACTTGGCGATAATGCTCTAGGAATAGTAGTATTAAGTTGCAGCACCTAGAGAATTAGAACGAAAACTTCAATATCCATCCGAGCTTCTTTCATAGAAAATACAAGAACCCTGTGAATCATTATCCACTCAACTTGACCAAAAAGCAACCCAGATCCATGATACCGCAGATTTTTCCTAAAAGTATAAAGAACATACCCATTATTTAAAACCTAGGAAAAAAAAAAGATTAGCCAATAGAAGAACGAACAAAATTACAGGATAATTCGATGTAGCTGACCTGAGATTACTACAATTAGACATACCCATTTAGGCCCAACACGGCAAACCAAGCAACAAACTTTTTTAACAAATCCATCGAAAACAAAATCATGACCACCAATAGCTCGAGAAAATCTCTAGCAGAAAGAAAATTCACGAGAAACATGAAAGCCCAAAACTTTACCAGGGATCCCAATCCAAAAAAAAAAACAAAGAATCCAGTCAAACCTGGAAAATAGCAGCATAGCACATGGAATCCTCCCGACGAGATAGAGAGAGCCACAAATGGTGGGATTTCATTTCAAAGTTGTGGTCTTGATTTGGTGAAGGAAAAAGCCCAGACAAGACGAAGAAACAGACGACAGAGGCCAAGAAGTGAAAAAGATTTTTGAGAGAGAAAGAGAGAGAGAGAGAGAGGGGAAGCGGAGGCCAATGAGCAGCGGTCAAACCTACCGAAATGCAGATTTAAATTAACCATTTAAATATATATAAACAGCAGAAATTAAGATTTTATTTTCTCCTGTTTTTACTTTTACGCCCTCGACAGCTAGCAACTCTCACTACTATTTTTTTCGTTTTTCTTAACAGTCTTTCAAATCCGTTCCACCTAGACCTGCAATCCGAAAAGTCACAATCGGGTTTGTTCCTGACCCGATCCGAGCCATCCGAGAAAAATAAAATCGAGTCGAACCTTATGACCCAACCTGGGTTATTTTTTGCATATATATTTATTTATTTTTTAGAATATTTAAAAAAATTGAAAATCCTGCACTCTATTGCCAATACTATCTCAAATACTGCCACCTTTGCTACCATTAGGGGTGGGCAAAATTTTCGAGCTCTGGACTTCAGTCGAATTCTGACAAGACTCTGATTTTGTTAGAGTTTTCGAAAATTGGAATAGGAGTCGGAGTTCATATTGGCTCTGAACTCCAGCTTCAAATTTCGACACTTAGACTTAATATATTTAATATTGTAACATAAGTAACAGGTATTTGAATGGCCTAATGGTGCAATATAGTGTTTTGCCAACTAACTGATCTGGGTTCAAGCCTTCCCTTGTACGAGATGGTGTATTTTGCCAATTTTTTTTTTTTAAACCATCAAAAGTTCAAAACGACGTCGTTTCTGCCTCCTATATATTTATCTCTTTAGAAATCAGGTCCAAAATCCTACGCCGTTTCTCTCCTCTTCCATCATTTTCTCAGAACTAAAAGTCTCTCTTTTTTCTCTTGCCATTGTTTCTCTCTTCTTCCTCCTTCGTTTTCTCACAAATTCTATTTTATATGCGCAACTTTCTTTCATCCTTATATTCTCTCGGGAAGTTGAGTTCCCTTAGTCAACTAAAGTCTTCCATTCAGTTTTGAATCTGCTCGAGTTCCACTGCATGTGGGTTAGGGTTTCATCCCTTACCTCTTCCCGCCGCTTCTCACCATCAACAACCCCTTCTTCTCCACCGCATTAAGGAGCTTCCAGGGTGGACTTGTTACGTTGCGCTTGTCTTGCTCTGTAGTCTATTGCAATCCAAAACCCTAGGATACGAAAATCTTCTATGAATTTGTTTGTTATAGTTTGAAGTTTCTGTCATTTGTTATAATTTCTATTATTTTTTATTTGTTAGGATGTGAAAATCTTCTGTTAATTTGACAATCTGTTATCTATTCTTTGTGAAAGGTTCTTTGTTGGGAAATTATGATATTGCGTTGCAAGAGAGAAAACAAGTTGTGAATTGTGGAATGTTCTTTGTTGGGATTTTCTTCTGTTCTATTCTTTTTTTTTTTGTTCTTTCATTCAACTCTGATTAGAGCTCCAAACCTCTACTCCAGCTCCGACAACTCTGATCAGAGTCGGAATCAGCTCTGATTCGGAGTCAAAGTTGGAGCCTCCAACTTTGGTCAGAGTCGGAGCCTAGCCCTAGCTACCATCTCCATCTCCAACCTCAAAAAACTTCAAGTCCTTGGCCATGGTAATGGTGGGGTTCGAGTCTACGTGAATGACCTTGAGGGCATAGACATTGTGAGTGCGTTTGTGGCAAACCTTGTAGACTGTCTATTGCAATGCTTACATTGTCTCTTGTAAGAGAAAGATCATCGTAAGGTATTGTAGCAACAATAAAAGTTATGCCTTGAAAAATAGGCTCCTTGTTACTACTTGACCTCTTCAGTAGTATAGAGATGTTTGTACCTTCTAAAAAGTCAACCTTCAAATTTGGATACTCATTATAGTGATGCAATTGGTGACCTCCAATTTCATTATCAGTTATGCTATAACCAGCAATTGGTTGGCACCCCTCTTGCTCATTGACATCCCTATACTCAGCTTCTTCCATCAACGACTTTGCATATTCTTGAGAGTAGTTCTGTTGTTGCTCACTTTGGGGAGTCTGACCTTGCTCAACATTCTCTTCACCCTATGAAACATTTGGTTCACCCACATAAGCAATGTGTTCAAATTCAGGTATAATAATTTGGGCTCCATCTCATCCGAAGGTTTTGCTTTTGCAGAAATATTCATATATATCAATGGTGACTTTCTCTGAGCCCAAGCTTGCCGACATCTCTACTAGCTGAGTGAGCGAAGAAGGCTAAGTGGGTAGCAACTGGCTAAGGTTTGAGGATTGAGTATGCTTTTATACTCTCGAACAGGTTGACACCAATTATACAAACCCCTTATTAGTCGGGTTGGTGACCCGCTCAAATAATAACCCGATAAAATCTGGGTCATTTTAGTTCATCCTAATAAGATCTAACGGGTGTTCGGGTCACATGCACACCCCTAGTTCCACTGTTCTGGTTGAGATAATGAAACAAAATATTTTGGTGTCAGTGCGTTTCGACATACTATTTTGGTATAGATATTAAATAGATAAATTATATATATATATATATATAAATTGTATTCCAAAATAACATCAATACAAGTTTTAAAAACATACATAACTGAGAAACTCAGAAATTCAAAACACAAAGCTAAATGCAATTTAATAAAGTGCAAAGTTTGTTAACCAGAACACAAAATTGTTATTGCTTCCCAACCCAATATCAAAACATTAGAACATAATGTTATATATAACAGAATGTAAAAAATTTGCATGAAAGATAAAAAAAAATGGCACAAATGTTAAAGAGAACAAATAAAAAAACATAAAAGAGAGGCATGCTTGCATTGCTTTTAGGGTTTTAGAATTTTTGGGATTTCTAGAAGGAGATTTCACATGGTAAAAGGGAGAAAATGAGGTAGTCGACTTGGGCATAAAAATACCATTTTGTCCCACATTTTTTTAGTTGATTTACAAAAAGACCATTGATTCAACTTCATTTAGACGTTCATATTAATTTTGGACCAAAATCACCATTCCGACCGAAATACCAGAATCCAACTAGAATGGACCGAAACCGGCCAAAATGGCCAAAAGTTGACCTTGTACGGAATAGTGACTACCCCACATCGGTTACTATTCTAGCGCTAAAAATTCTGGCTATTCTAGCCAAACGGATTTCAAAACTTTGCTTGAAATGCACTTGTACACTCATATTTTGGACATGGTCACGTGAGGTTTTGATATAATTTCAGCTTATTAGGCTATTATATTATCATTTCACTCTTATTTCATTGCGATGGAATTATTTACAAATATTTAAATGGTTTTCTTAAAATAAAAGATAATCCAAAAATAATATAAAGTATTACATTTATAAAGTGGAATGAAAACAAAATAGTGACATTTAGCATTAATCAATCTTAAATGGTGCATCTTGACCTGCATTTTTCTATATATATAAATACCATCATTATAAAAATAGGTAATAGGTGCACAATTTCATTTTGAACAGAATTATGGTGGTATGAAGTGAGATATAAGTAATATTGTAGGTTCACCTTTTTTTTAAGTGCAAGTACCAACACTTTTGATGAATTGTCAGCTCTGAGAATTGATTTAACTTTGTTATGATCTGAGCATTTCTGACTTAATTGTTGAGATAGATTCTCTTATTCTTGTTAATTGGCTTAGTAAAAACTCTTCCCCTTAGAATTACACCGATATTTGGGTGATATTGTACATTTCAAGAACCTTTTCACTTTTAGTATCAATAATGTATACAGAGAAGGTAATGCACTTGTGGACAACCTAGTCAATTATGGCGCAATGGGATACACTGTAAGTTTTTCTTCTTTTCTTCAACTCCCTAAACATATGATTGCTTTGTTCTCTATGGATTGTGCAGATCTTCCACATATTTTGCACTAATTTCCTAGATTAGTTCTTAGTTTTGTTATACTTTTCCTTTATGTTTCTCATTTCCTTTTAGAAACTTAGTTTCATGGCTTTATCTTTTCTATTCTTGTAACCTCTAAGTTTATCCTTTTTGTAAAAGGTATTCATTCTTCATAAACAAAGGCAATCAATTATAAAATTGGAGTATCATCATCTTTCTTAAAAACCAAAGTATGTAACATCTACATTCTAGTTCAAATGTGTAAGTAATTAATCATTGGGAAGTTATTCATTATCTACTACATAATCGCCTTAAAACTAATGTGATGAAATATATTATATCAAAAAAATTTTTTTTTTTTAAATTCTAAAGTAGATATGAGAAAGAGTACTACTACTATGCATAACTAGCTATTCTAAAGAGTAGAATGAGTATTTCCGGCGATATTAGTGTCGTCGGAAATAAAAATAGCCCAATCTACTTTATTTTATTTAATTTTTTGTTGTGCTTGTTATGTCACTCATTTACCATTGACGTAGCATCACCATATGGTGCCACGTGGTTTATTAAAAATAAAAATAAAAATATATATTTAAAACAAAATAACATCCATAAAATTAAAAAATGAAGACTGAAACCATAGGTTCTCCCTACCATTTTTATGTTTGTATTTTTATATATTTTTATTTATTTTAATGAACCATGTGATATATGGTGGTACCACGTCAATGAGATAAAATGAAAGGTATAACTGAGACGACATAGTATTATTTCTCTTTTAAAAAATATAGTCCATGGGATCTACATGCTCAATTGGAAAAGATGTAATGAAGAATATAATGTAGCAAAGTTTGTATAACATGTTAAAAAATTAAGTAAAAGTTCATATACTTACAAGTTGATATTTAAATAAATTTATTATAATATAATAAAAATTAAAACTCTTAACACTATATTATATTTTGTATAAATTAATGTAACATGCTTTAATATATTAAACATGTATATAAATAAAAAATTTTAATTTAAGTAATGCCATGTTAATGTTTCCATTTTATTTTAACCGGGGAGGTCAGATTCGGAGGGTTATTTTGGATATTATTTAGGATATTGAGGACTAATTAAGAGGCCTTGATATTTCAACAAAGAGCACCTTGATTAAAAATGACAAATCTCATCTCCCCGGCCGTTTCCCAGTCAATGTTTTGAAATTTGCAAGAAATTTAAAACAAACAGAATTGATGTTCCCGGCGTATGGTCAAAGACAAACCTTAAAAGATGGTTCTTCGACTCTCAATATGACACGTCCGATTCGTTTCTTGGCAGAAAGATAGACGGCCAGCACGTTGCCATTTCAACTTCCTGTGGGACCTACTTAAGTCAACATTTTTACGTCACGCCCCATGTATGCTTGGAAAGGAATTCCCATTATCAGCCGCAAAAGCAAAGCAACCACAAACGCACCGGAAAAATGTTATACTTGTCGGAGTCATTCCGAATACAAGTGTTGTGTTTGTTATTTAGGTTTGCGTGATTCGGATTCTCAATTAGTTAATTCTAACCTAATAGAAAGCTTTACACTACACGACTTATATGCAATTTCTTATTTTTATCATTTTGTTTAAACACATATATTTTAATATTAAGATAGGAGAACAAAAATGACAAATTACATATTAGTTAAATGGAGCTGTGTGGTGTAAAGTTTCATTGTAGAATTTCTCAATCTTAAATAGGAAAAAGAGTTATTTGCAAGCCTCACTTTTAGAAAAATTCTACTCATCATTCCCACACCACACATTATATAAGATTTTTTTTTTAATTTTTTTTCCTTACCAAATGTGTGGTGTGTGGTTGATGAGTAAAAGAACTCAACTAGTTTAGGAGAAATAAAATAAAAATAGATAAATAAGTATGGTGTGCATGTGTGAAATGATAAGTAACAAAACTCTTTTCAGTGTGTTAATCAATCAGCTTCAATTACACATTTTTTTATAACTCTTAATAATTTTACCCATTTTTTAAATAGATCCGCTTCAATTACATCATTATATTTTTTTTCATGAAATATATCTTAATTTGTAATGTTCTTTTTGTTTTTTTTTTTTTTTGAAAATCCAAAGAAACATTTCCATTAATAATATTAGTCATTATAAAGCTTTTCTTTCATTACAGAATTAATAGTTCTTCTTCCATCCATATCTGCTTAGCATCATTTGAAAGAGCTAATTTTACTAGCTTGATGAGCTACCTCATTTGCTTCTCTATACATATATTGGACTCTCCAGTGTGGTCTTCCTTCTAGTAGCCGTATATTTTCCTCTATTAACTGTCCATGATATGTCCAGATCTCTTCTCTACTATTGGTTGGTTTGTTAATAGCTTGAGAATCTCCTCGAATACTACACTTGTAAAGCCTAACTCTTAGCAAAATCCCATTGTCCTTCTTAGTGCCAGAGCTTCAGAGCTTCAGCTATAGTGGGTTGCTTAATATACTTAATATTTGCATATAGAGATGCCAAGATCTCTCCAACTGAGTCTCTCAAAATAACTCCAAGTTCCACTCTCCTTGAATGAGCATCAAGTTCCACTCTCAAAATGACTCCAACCGAGTCACTTCATTTTCCCTAGATTTTTTCCATTTGACCAATTCCCTTGCAATCCCAATTGAGTTTTGCTGTTCCTTTTGGTTACTCTGACCTTGGTGAAATTCCTCTAAACCTTTTATAGTTGTTTGAACTACCATTCTCGAACATTTAAATTGATTTTCATAGATAAGTGCATTTATTTTGAACCAAATCCTTCTCAATATTGTAGCCACCAACTCTAGCTTCTCAATTTGTAGCTTCATTATCAATTTCTCCCACAACTCCAAAAAATCTTCCTTTGATCTCGACCATTTTTTTACAAGACTATTTGAATCTGCCACACATCACTTGCTGCTAGACAAGTACTCCATAGAGATCCACTAACTTACTTCACATCTTTTTCATGACAAAGATGAGTATCTATGATTTGCCTCTTGAAAAGGTTTTGTCTGGTTGGTAGTATATCATGGCTTGCTTTCAAAACAAAGTGTTTTACATTGCCCAGGACTTTAATCCTCTTATCTGTTGCCTACCTATTTCTACGACAGAATGCTTTGAAGTTTCTTCTCTCATTATTCTCTTTCTGGTATGTTCTACATGGTAGACATATTTGACAAAATAAATCCCATTTTTTATATAACCCCATATCATTTTGTCTTCAGCTCCCATTCTGATAATCGGTATACTGCAAATCACTTCATCCTCTTCTTTTCTGAAAATTTCTTCTATGACATTTTCATTCCATCTTCCTTTGTCCTTATCAATGAGTTTTTAACTCTGAATTCTCTATCTAGGATCTTAACATGAGACTATACTCTATATGAAGAAGGGTTTGGTACCCGCTTATTAGTCCAAATTTTTATCTTTTGACCATTCCCCGCCCTCCATTTTAATCATTCTTTAAGCAAATCCGTAGAGGACCACAAGCTTCTCCATATCAGATAGGGCCCATGTCCTAGTTTTGCTTCCAAAAATTGTTCATCTTTAAAGTATTTCTCCTTTATAATCTTTGCAACCATGGAAGATTAATTATTCAACATCCTCCAACACTGTTTTGCCAACATGGCTTTATTGAAACATTCTATATCTATGGAGTCCAACCCCCTCCCCTCCCTTATTATTCCCATCTTTGACCGACTTTTCTAATGAATTCTTTTGTTATTTTGCTTGTGACCCCACCATAATCTAGACACCATAGAGGACATCTCTTTGCATAGCTTTCTCTGCAATTTGAACACACTTATAGAAAAAGGTTGAATTGCTTGGATGACTGCCTTGAGAAGTATCTCATTATCCACTTGAGATAGAAAATTATTCTTCTAGTTATTGATCTTGTGCCACACTCTACTTTATACTCCTAACGGTGTTGTATTTTGATTTACCCACCATTGTTGGCAATCCCAAATACTTTTCATAGCTTAACACTAGGTGAAGCTCCACCTGCTTGTAAAATTTGTTTCTTAATTGTTGATATGATGCCCCCAGACCCTGCTTGAGATTTGATGGAGACTAAAGTGCATGTCCAGACATGTAATACAACGCTACATATCCCTCGTTTATGACAGTTAACATGCAATGCACTTACCATGTTACTAGTAATATGCAATAATAGTAGTAGAAAAATTTCATTTCTAAATAAAGTTTGAGAAATTTAAATATGTTATCAAAATGAAACATCTCTAAATCCCAAAATAACTGTCCAAAAGATCTCTAAATACATAATGTAGGTTTTAAACCACAAACCATATTACCAAAGCTATCATCAAAATGAAATACCCTTCCCTAAGACATGGGACCCGTGAAGTGGTGACTCAAAACTTTGCATGACTTCCTAAGCTTCCGATACAAACTCACGTGCCTTAATTACATAGTCATTCACATAATCAAAACAACTTTCTAGGGTAAGAGCTTCTTCAAACTCAAGAATCTATTGCAATTTCTATTCTCCATTTAGGATATCCTAAATCTCCATGAGAAACCACGAGGTGGCTTTCAAATAAGAATTAGCTATATGGTAATGAGCTTCTACAGTGAACTCATCCTAAGTCAAATCAAGCAGTTCATCTATCCTGCGTATTATGTTTTGATCCTATTGCAACTTCTACCATTCTGAGGTTAATGGTAGTGGAAACTATCTTAGTAAGATCTCAGCAAGTTAACCAAAAACATTCACAAAGATAGCATAAGCATGTATAAGGTAAACCATTAGTATGCATGCATGTGCACGAACATGTACTTGTCCAAAAGCACACTTTTGACCCATATGCAATCTTTTTAAAAAATCACTGATCTTGTAACCATGTACCATAAGCAACAATGTAAACATGTAACAAAATATCATCTTTTTGTTCATTTTAAAAACTTTAACAAACTTATTCCATATAACGATGTGGGTGGACACCTCACAGCTACCCCTAAGAACCGTGGACTCTCTGTTAGTTACCGCATCACATTACTGGCTTTCTTAACCAGGTGTGGGTACACAAAGTCTATATGATACGGTGCAAGTTGCCTTCACAACATTTTACAATGTGTTGCACCCACTAGCATTAGGTGCAGCTATTTCGCTCCAAAATCCTTTAAAAAGAATCCATTTGAAGTTCATTTACTGTACTTCATCAACTCAGAGGTTACCACTCCAATTTAAGCACTCCAAAATGGACAGAGGAGTTTCACTAGGATATGCCCTTATCCTAGCATTGTGGTCGTGACAAAACCATTTTTCCTTTAATGTAAAACATGAAAACATGTGACCAAGTATGTAATAGCTCGTTTTTACGTATATTTTTAATGAAAGATGATTTAAATTGTTATAAATAATAGCTCTCTTGTTTTAAATTTAATGTGTTAATCGTTGAATTTATTTTTGATTTTGAAGATGTGAAATTTATTTTTATGTGCTTGCTATTAATAATTTCTTTGTATTTAAATTACTCTCTAGCTTAAATTATTTTATTGTTGGGTTTTAAATATTTTATTTTATTAATGTTTAGTTGTAGTATTTTTATTTGACTTTTATTTATTTTATTGTGCATTTTTATCTTGTTGGACTTCAATTTCGGATTGTGCTCTTCTTTTGATTTTTTTTCCCTTTGTTTTGGGCCCAAACTATTTGGAATTGGAAGCCCAGCCCGCTTGCTTGCATTTCAGCTCTTCCTTTTTCTCTAAACGTCACCGTTTGGCTTAAGCTTTTAGGGCTTTTCTTTCTCTTCTTCATCTGCTACGCCACCACTTCCTTCTTTTCTTTTTCATTTCAATTGGTTTCTTCTCCTGCTACACAGTTCCATTTTCTTCGTATTCTTCTTTTCGGTTTCTTCTTCTTCTTCCCTGTTGTGCTGTGTCATTGCCTCATTCCTTTTCATTTCCATTTCCAGATCTTCCTTCGGAGAAACCAATGTTTACCACAACTTCTTCTCCATTTTTCGTCTGGTATTGGTTGCTTTTGTCATCTTCAAGTTTCAGTTTTTTCTCTTGCTGTAAACCGAACCATCTTTCCCCTATCTTGCTTTTATTTCATTTCTTTTGTTTTTCTCTCTATTTCTGCAGATAAGACCGTGAGTCATGCTCTGTTTTCTTGGCCATTTTTTAGCCCGATTTTCCTCTTTTCTTTCTCTAGTATTTTTGTGTGCTAGATTGTGGAGAAACCCTTGCATATTTTCGGGTGTTTTGGCCTAAAAACCGAGCCTTATTTTAGCTCCATTTTTAGTGCCCTGTTTAACCCAAACTATGAGCTTCACTTTAGGTTTTTCTTGGTTATTTTTCTCTACCATAAACCTTATCTTCCAACCATTTTCTTCTATTTTATTTCAGTAAAATCAGCCCTTTTGTTTCCCAAAAATACTACTCAAATCATCTTGTTTTCTAAACCCACTTTAGTCCCAACAATTGTAAATTTTTGTGATTTATTTTCGAGCTAGCTTTTGGTGTTAAATCGGGTGTTCGTGCACTTTTACTTTTAGATTTTATTGCCTTTAAAGCGCTGTAAGTATTTTCTGAATAAATTTTGAGATTTAAATATATTTTGCTTTAGCAAATATTTTGTGAAATTGGTTAGTTGTGTCGGACTGAATTCGAAGAGTCGGGGGTCAGTTGGAATGGTGAACGAAGTTTCTGTGATTGATTGATGTTGAGATTTATTGGCTGTTGGTCATTCTTGTGTCGTGTCATTATATTGCACAATTGCATGCATGTTCATGAGCATGAATGAAAACTGGATTTTTATGTGTAAAATGAATTTTTGGGTGTGTGTATCATGACCCCAAGCTTAGATGAGACATTCTCTCGATGGAGCTCATCTAGTCACTCGAGAGCGGAATATACTTAGTGACATCCCATGAGTTGTCGCTGGGCCACAACGGGTTCGAACGGGATGGTAACACTCTCGTGTCGACTCCGTAGCCCCTCTGCTGGTGAGGGCTAGAGGATATTTGGCTACGAATGCAATGGGCATGGAACTAAGTATCGCTCGTTACGAAGTCGCACGCATGGTCGTTACCCATGGTGCGGTGAAAGGAGCTAGGGCGTGCGGATGGTCCCTAAGGAAGATCATGGTGCATAAGGTTCAAATTGGATATGTGGGCCATTTTCTGGGAAAATGATGAGATTTGATAAATGGATTTTATGTTAGGCCATTTTCTGGGAAAATGGCAGAGAAGTTTCAATGGATTAGATTTTGGGGCCAAATGGGATTTTTGGCATGCATAAAAAATTATTCATTTTTGAGAAAAATGATTTTTGGGTCTCATGCATATGGCATCATGTTCATGCATTTTATTTTTTCATGAATGTATTTTTTATCTCGTGGTTAATTTGTTTGAATTATTACTTACCTACGGAACCATTTTTTAGTACCGTAGATTTTGATACAAATGACGAGAAGGCTAAGCCTGAGGAGGCGGCTCCGTCGGAAGAGTAAATTAGTGGCTTTTGCTTGCTTTTATCGGAAATTAATTCCCTGCTTTTTAATTATGTATTTTGGTTTTTATGATGTTATTACTAGATATTTGTAACATTTTTTATATGCCTATGTTTAAGCGAACTTGTATTTTAAAAATTCTGATATTTAGTTAACTGACTTTAATTATCCGATGCATTGTCTTGTTGTACACAAGTTGTATGTACACACACTTGGCACTTGGCAATAGGATGCGTGACCCATGTTATTATTATCTTGACGCCTCGGTTTTCGTGTTTCCGTACTTGAAAAAGTTGGGGGCATCACAAAGTAACTTTCATGCAACAATGTCATGTACTTATTCCATATACAGAAATTGCATCATGTGTATAGTTTGAAAGAATTAGAACATGTCGAAACATATACTTGTATACAACATATGAAAGCTCAACATAGCATATACAATTTCTCAAAGCTCCAAACATGTCATTTGAACCAACAAATTTAACAAGCAACATTTGAGCATATCATGCACATATAAGATATGAATCATAACATGTAACAAGTAGCAATTCCATAATCCAATTTGAGAAACTAAAATGCAAAGTTTATATGGAAACTTAAAGGCTAACTTACAAAGCTTCAAAAGTATTTTTTCCCCCCCACATCATTGTGTTTCTTGGAAACTTAAAAAACTCACCTTGCATGGAAGACAAGTGGCGCCTCCTTTGGGGCGACCGAAACTCTATGCCTCCCTTTACCCCATTTTGGTCTAGACATAATGAACCTTAAAGGAAAGACATGGATGGCTGCCAAGTGGCATGAGGTTGGTGTGTGGCTCTTACAATAACCAAATCCCTTCTTGTCTTCATTCATAGATTCTTCTAGAAATGTCATAGACCTATGCATGTGTGACAAGTGGTCATGTGAAAGTTGGCTTCTATGGGAATGGGCATGCGCTCTAGTAAACTGAAACCTAAGCTCTTCTTCTTTCATGTAACTTCTTCTAAAAGCCATCTTGCATGCTTGCCAAGTGGCACATCTCTTGTAAATCGAATCTCACATTCATATGGATCTAATGATTATGCTTTAGAGAAATTAAAGGGCCTTTCTTCCAAGTGGCGCCTCTCACCTTTTTCCCAAATCCTAATTGGGTTTCCAAGCCCTAAATTCCTATAGGCTCAAAATTTAGCTGGGTGTTAAGCCTCTCCTTGTGCTTGGGTGCGTATTGCACCATTACAAGACATAGTCTATACGAATCTCACACTTCTAACCTTTTCAACCCATTGGGCTTAAGTCCATCTAAATAAAAAATAGAAATGGAAACTAAATTGTAAGGAACTAGCTTAGACCGGGATGTCACATCCTCCCCCTTTAAGAAAAGATTCCGTTATTGAAATCGGTATTGAAATGAACAAATGAAAAAATTAAACTAAAGGGGTATTAATTCACTTGAAGGACAACGTCCACTAGCTACAATCGAATCCTCAAAGGAAGAAGGTAGTGGCATTTTCTTCTTTTGTTCTGTGACTGAGTCTTGGGATAGATAAAGTATTGCATCCACATCAGGGCCATAATACATAATAGTGCTTAACTCGTTCAACTTGTGTTTTACAGTGGCCTCATCATCCTCCAAAGGTTGATGTTCCTCACAAACACGAAGACGATCAAATGAAGAGTCAGATGTTTTGAATGCTAAGTGCCCTCTAGTTCGAGTCCCAGCAACGTGACTTGATTCTGCCTCCTGGTTAAGGCCTAACACTCATGTGGAGGTTGTCGCTCCTCGTATGGCAATGCTCGTTGTATAAAGATATTTCCTCTAAAGTTTGCATCCATCACATGAGTGTGATGATGCAAGAAATTCTCCATGTGTTGCCAATGAGCTGTAATCATTTGAACTCGCCTTTCTTGCCTGGTCTTTTGCCTACATTCTCGCATACTCCTAATCTTGACTACAAAGAACATAGACATACATGTGATTGCACTAGTCCGTGCCATGTCCTATTATCAAAGGTGTGGTCGCCATGTAGTAAAAACATTAATCAAAAGTTGCAATCAGACAAACATTTTTATTACTAAGCCATCCAAGAGTACAATCAAATCAAACATAAAGTTTCAATCAAAACCAACTAATTTCTTAACTATGATACAAACAGGGGAGGGTATATAGCCTTCATCGAATCTTCCCTTTCCTTGTGTAGCTTATTAGAAATCTGGATTGTTCCAAGGCACCTTGACCAGAGGTATCTTTCAATTTCTCAACTCCTAATCCTTTCGATCAACAATTTGTACTGGCCATTCTTTGTAAGGTTGAAGTTGAATATGACTTGGTTCCATTACTACCTATCATCGATCTTGAAAACTTTTCTTCATAAAAGATACATGAAATATATCATGTATTCCTTGAATTTCTATAGGTAAGTTCAATCGATAGGCTATCGGCCCAAGTCTCTCCATGAACTCATAAGGTCTTATATATCATGGACTCAACTTCCATCTTTTGCCAAAACGGACAACCCCTTTCATGATTGATACCTTAACATACATCCAATGGCCTATTGAGAATTCTAGATTTCTCATTCTTCTGTTGGCATAACTCTTTTGCCTATTTTGAGCTGCTGGCATCCATTCTCTAATCAACTGAACTTGTTCCCTAACTTCCTGCAAGTATTCGGGACCTAGTATTTTTCTTTCTCCAACATCATCCCAGTACAATGAGGATCTACATTTTCTTCTGTATAATGTTTTGTACAGTGCCATATGAATTGTGGCTTGGAAGCTATTATTATAGGAAAACTCTACGAAAGGCAAGTGCCTTTCCTACTTTCCCAAACTCTACTAGAAACGTGATGTGACATGAGTATCTCTATTCAACACGATCAGTTTTGGACTCCATGTAACCAGACTATCTCATTAACATATAACTTAGACTACTTGTCCATAGAGTCATTGTTGGCAATCGGCAAAAGTGAGTACTTTTTGTCAATCTATCAACAATAACCTATATAAAGTTATTTCGTATCGATATCTTTGGCAATCTGATTACGAAATCCATGGAGATGTCTTCCTATTTCCACTTTGGGACTGGTAATGGTTGCAGTTCTCCTGTCAGTCTCTGATGTTTTGTTTTTACCAATTGACACACATAACATTTATTCATATCATTTGTCACGTCTTTCTTCATTCTGTCCCATAAAAAATGTCCCTTAAAGTCTTGGTACATTTTAGTACTTCTGGTATGTGCAATGTATGGCATATTATGTCATTCCTTCAGAATCATTAATTTCATCTTCAGATCTACGGGGATAACCTTTCTTTCCTTGTAAAGTAACATTGCATCGTCATGAACTTTGAAATTTAAGGGCCCTTTCAACTTAAGTGCCTTCTATCATAATCTTCTAAGTCCATCCTCCTTTCGCTAATGTTCTTGGATTTCTTCGTCCTTCAAAGGCACAATCTCTTGTTTTTCTCAGATGACTAACACAAGAGGAGGTGAATTGAATTGTATTTAAAAATTAACAATTATAAATCAAATACATAATATAAAATATAAACAAAATATGAAACAACAATAAATATAAAGACGAATGGTAAGAGAGAAGCAAACTGTGATACCCCGTTTTTATGTGTATTTTCACTGAAGGAATATTTTAATTTAATTAATATTATAGTGCTTGTATTTTAAATAATCGGATTTTAATTAGATTTTATTCGCTGTTGAGTTTAAATTGCTGTTTAATTTATTTTAGCTTGTTTTTTTAGATTTAAAATTTAATAGTTGGTTTTCACTAGTTATTTAATATATTTTAGCTTTATGATGTGTTTAAAATGTTTTCTGGGTTTTCATTGCTTTTAAAGTTCTTTTTCGTTAGATCAGTCGTTGGACTCCGAAAGTGAGGATTGGACCTCATTTTCTTTCTCCTTCTTTTCTTTTCTCTTTTTATTTTTTTTCTTTTTTCTCTTTTCCTTCTTTTTCTTTTTTCTTTCTTTCCTCTCCTCTCCCGCGTCGTTCCTCCCGTGCGCTGCGTCTCTCTCTCTCTCCTCACCCACGTGATTTCCGTCCAACCACCTAGACCCACCGTTCGCCGGCAACGTGGCCGGCACAGCCACCACCAAAACCTTCCCCTCCCTTCGGGGAACCACCCCACCGAAAATCTCCCCCAACTGGCCGGCCGTTTACCCGGAAAAACACATCTAAGCCGCACGGTTTTGAGCCATTTCCGGCGCCGTCGCTCCACCTCCGGCTACCACCTCTTTACCACTTTTTCTCCTACCTCTTGCCGTCCTAACCCACCCATTTCCGGCCTCGAACGGTCACCGGAGCAGCTCCCACGAGCTCAACTCCGATTTGCACGTTTTTCGCTTCTACCGGCGTTTTCGCCTCCACCCACGGCCAAAGCTCACTTCCACTAGTTTCATAAACATCCCTAGACCATTCTCTATCAATTTGGTGTCTTGGTTCGTCCCCGTTCAAAAGTGGATATTTTGCGACCCACGACTACAGTGCATTTGCACTGTTACGTTGCTTTCCGCTCATCGTTTGCTACGCGCCAAACCTTCTAAAAATCCTATATAGCGCTGTAAGTATTTTCCCAAGCTTCGTTTTAGATTTAAATGTATTATTGCCTTTACAATAATTTATTTTGTCATCTGGTTGGTTTGTTGATTCCGGACTGAGTCCGAGGAGTTCGGGGGTCGGTTGGAATTGAGGAAGGAGATGTTTGTTGGTTGTTGGTGATGTTCGGGATGTGTTGGTTATTTTATGTGATTTTAATTGCATGGCATTGTGCATGCATATTCATGAGTATTTTTTAATTAAAATTGGATTTTACGAGTAAATGGGTTTTCGAGTGCGTGTGTCTCACGAGCCCAAACCGGGATGGGTTATTATCTCGGTGGAGCTCCTCTGGTCACTCGGGAGCGTAATATACTGAGTAACGTCCCCTGAGTTGTCGCTGGGCGACGACGGGAGCGGGACTAGGGGGTGCTTGGCTACGTACGCACCGGGCGCAGAACCGGGCATCGCCCTACTCATCGACTCCGTGGCCCCTCTGCTGGCGGGGGCTAGAGGATGTTTGGCTACGTACGCGCGGGGCGCGGAACTGGACATCGCTCATTTAGAGGATGCTTGGCTACGTACGCGCAGGGCGCGGAACCGGGCATCGCTTGTTATGAAGCCAGGGCTTGCGGATGACCCGTAGGGGAGGTCATGGTGCATTCGATTAAGGAAAAATGGAAAAAAATGGTTTGAGATTGATTTTAGGCCATTACGTGAGATAATGGCGAGATACGTTTTAAAGGAAAGGTTTTGGGCCAAATGGGACTTTTGGCGTGTGTGAAAAAATATGGTTTTGGGGACATGTGCATTGGGCATACTTCATGCATAATGTTTGGGTTTTAATATGTTTATATCTTGCGTTGTTTGGATTTTACTTACCTGCGGTACCATTTTTTGTACCGTAGATTTTGATGCAGATCTTGACGAGGAGGAGGCTGAGCCCGAGGAGGCGGCTCCGCCGAAGGAGTAGCTGGATGATCTTTAATTATATTATATTTGCCGATGTTTTTATTAGTGTGCTTTTGGGTTTTGAAACGATGTTGAACTTGTAATATTTTAGTATGTATGTTTAGAACTGGTTTGTATTTAACTAAGAAAAATTCTGGTACTTAGTTTTATGACTTATCTGCCCGCTGCGTGTTTTTATTTGTACACATTTTGATTGTACACACACTTTGGACACTTGGCGAAGGGATGTGTGACCGTGTTGTCATCATCCCGATGTCTCGACTTCCGCGTGGCTGTACGTAGGAGTTGGGGGCGTCACACAAACTTAGTATGTTAACGAGATTCGACTCCACTGCCTACGTCCTTGCCTCAAGCTACCCCTTAAAGATCCCCAAATTTACTATTCAACCACCTTCAGGTGGAAATAGAAATATATATTACACCTTTGAACAACACCACTACAAAGTATCCGTGCAGAACACCCTTTACACTTGCAATCACCTTACACGTAGTGATTCAATTATTCCCTATGTAGAACACTTTCTACACACACAAGGGTTATACACACCCTTTTACTGATATAAGAGCTGATAGTGGATAGTTTATCAGATAACACTCATCAATGAGTGAAATAAGAATAATACAACGCAAACTATATCTCTCTCAAAATGAATAAGGGTGAAGACTCAATACTTAAAGAAGAGAGAATGAAAGTTTTGAATGAATGTTGTATGTTCTTGGTGTTGTAAATTTGAAACTCTCAAATGATCTATTTATAGGTATATGAGATTTCATATTCAAATTTAAAAAGATTCACGTATCAAAGATAATATCATTCACTTTAAAAAAAAAAATTCAAATAAAAGTTTCTTCTTTTTCATTTGTCAAAGACAACATCATTTAATTTTCAAAAATTTCAAATCCAATCTTTTTACTTTTCTCATATGACAAAAGGAGTACACTTTACTTTTCAAAAATTTCAAACAAAATCATCTACCTTTTGCATAAGTAAAAAAGAGCATTAATCACTTTTGAAAATATTCAAATAAAACATGCACATGTGAAAGATGACAATCAATCATTTTTAATATTTTCAAAATTTTCAAATAAAATCATCTACTTTTTTCATAAGTAAAAAAGAACATCAATCACTTTTAAAAATATTTAAATAAAGCATGCACATATGAAAGATAACAATCCATCATCTTTAATATTTTTAAAATTCAAAAGTTTAATTATGTAATGCACATGTGAATGATGACAATCAATTATCTTTCAAAGTTTTCAAATTTAATTTTTAAAATATTCATGCACATGTGGAAAATGTATTTTAATGCTTTATGATAAAATATTAATTTTGAGCCTTAATCCTAATTTTGAATTTTAAAAGATTTACAACATTACTCTATAAGATTTAATGTGAATTTGTTCCCTTCTTGCTTATGCTTGGTTCCTTGATGTGCTTGACTCCACTGTGTAGCGAGCTTAAGCTTGAGGCTCTTTTATTTTTTGAATTCATTTGTTATCATCAAAATCCATGTGTAGATATATAATTATACGAAACTTGAAACCTTGGGTTTAGCATCTTATACCATTGCCAATGCCTCATTCTTTTAAGAATTGCCAATTAGTAGACTTCTCATGTTGCTTAACAGGGTCTCATCTCTGCAGCTTGCGCCTTATGACTCAATGCATCTGTTACTTCATTAGCTTTTCCAAGATGGTATTTTATCTTATACTGATAGTAATTGATTGTCTCGATCCATCTTCTTTTGCCTCATATTCAAGTTTTTTTTTGGCTAAAAAGATATTTGAGGCCTTTGTGATCAATGAAAACTTCACACTTTTTTTCCATATAGGTGATGCCTTCAAATCTTTAGTGCAAACACCAAAGTGGCCAATTCAAAGTCATGAGCAGAGTAATTCTACTCATGATCCTTCAATTGCCAAGAGTCATAAGCAACTACTCATCATTCTTGTATTAGAACATAGCCTAGACCCATCTTTGATGCATCGCTATAAACCACATAAGGTTTATGGGGCTCAAGCAAAGCCAAAAGTAGGGCTATAGTCAATATTTGCTTTAACTCCTGGAAGCTCTTTTTGCAATTCTCGCTCCAAGTGAATTTCAAGTTCTTCTTGGTTAATGTGGCAAGGGGTCTTGAAAGTTTAGAGAAACCCTCAACGAATCTCCTATAGTATCCAGCCAAACAGAGGAAACTACAAATTTCATGAAAACTAGTTGGTCTATGCCAATCCTTTACCGCTTCTATCTTACTAGGATCAACTGTTACACCATTACTAGAGATTACGGTTGTGCTTGGCTACTGAGAATTCTCAGATGTGAATTTTGTATTTTAAGATAAAATATTAAAATATTATATTTTAATATTATTATTGTTTTGGGATTTGAAAAAGTTAAGAAAAAGTTAAATAGTTTACTATATTTTATATGGAGATTTGGGAAAGTTATAATGATGAAATGAGAATTTTATATTTAAGATGAAAATTTTGTGTGGCCAAGCACAACCACATGTCCCAAAAATTTTTCGTATGGCAGCTAAAACTCACACTTGCTGAGTTTTGCTTATAGTTGGTGCTTTTGTAATCTCTCTAATACCTAATCTAAATGTTTTCTATGCTCTTCATCAGTTTAGGAATAGACCAAAATGTCATCAATAAATACTACCATGAAGCTATCCAAGTAGGGTCTGAAGATCCAATTCATCAGATCCATAAATGTTGCCGGAGCATTGATCAGTCCAAGCGACATTATTAAGAACTCAAAATGTCCATATCGAGTCCTAAACTCAATCTTAGGAATGTCTTGCTCCTTGATCTTAAGCCGATGGTATCCTGACCTCAAATCTATCTTCGAGAATACCAACGCTCTTGTAACTGATCTAATAGATCGTCAATTCGAGGTAACAGGTACTTATTATTGATTGTCACTTTGTTTAATTCCCGATAATCGATACACATTCTCACTGATTTGTCCTTTCTCTTCACAAACAATACTGGTGCACCCCATGGTGAATAACAAGGTCGAATAAATCATTTTTCTAATAACTCTTGGATTTGAGTCTTCAATTCCTTTAACCCCGTAGGGGCTATTCTATAAGGTTCTCTAAGTAAAGGGGCGGTTGAGGGTTCTAATTCTATGACAAACTCTATTTCTCTATCTGGGACTAAATCGGGTAAGTCATCAACAAACATCTCATAAAACTCTTCAATTACAAGTATTCCCTAAACTCCTTCAGATTCTTTTGCCTTTTTTACAACAAACAACAAATAGGCCGCCACACCATCCATAATACTCTTCCTGAACTGACAGGTCGTAGCAACCAATGGGGATAACTTAATGGATTCTCCTTTGTAACAAACCCTTGAATACTAGAGTACAACCAACTATTTTTCCATCCGAAATAGTCAACATAACCTTTTGGGCCAAAATTTCCGTAGTCAAATCACAAAATCTTATGGAAGTAATAGACACAAAGGACTGCAATGCTCCTGAATCGAATAGTTCACAAGCAGTATAATACAACAACTTAAACTTATTCAAGATCATAACTATCAACTAAAGAGCATAATCAAGGTTAACTTTCTTATTAATTAAGGTAGGGTCAAAGCAATACCAGCGATTACTCTTGCCTCTACCACCTTAGTTTCCAAGTCCACTTTACTTGGAGTCACTACATAGACTCTAGTTTTTACAGGGGTCTTGAAGTTGGATGTAGCTCCACTACCAGGTTTATTGTGGGGACAATCACAGATTAAGTGACCCGTTTGGAGTCTCTTCGATGCTTGTGCAAAAATAGTGGTTGGATGGGAAGAAAATGGTGCTGGGTTCTTTCCTAGGGTGGTGAAGATAGAGAGGAAGAGAGAGAGAGAGAGAGAGAGAGAGAGAGAGAGAGAGCAAAATGACCTTTGATCTCCCTCTAGCGTGTGTATGGGCACTGACCATAAATGCCTTTTATTTATACCTTACATTCTAAAATGTCTCTATATTAAACATGACATCATAAACTAAAATAATGTATTTGGAGTTTTACCAGTACACTATTTCCTTTTGTGACTAGTCTGGTTTTCACTATTGCTGATATTTTCTACAGACAAATGTCCAAGAGACAACACTCTCTGCCTAAATAGAGACTTAACCTCACCCTTCATAGAAAGAGAGGACTCAACCTTTACAAACAACTGTCCAAGAGACGAACTCATTTTTCTATTTTAATTAATAATGAGGAAACCAAAAAGGAAAGCAGTAAGATAGATGTAAAAAAAGATGAATTACAGTTTGGACCAACTTTAGTATACTTCAGAATTTGTGACAGCCCGTGAAGGCAACGCACTAGTCTCTTTTCAACTACAAATGTCAAATTTGAAAGGTCCGATGGTGGCGAGTCTGGTGATTTGGTGCGTGTGTCGAGAAGAGCTACCGAAAGGGATGGCGCATGAGGACTACACGCGATGATTTTCACAAAACTACCACTTTGCTCTAAACGATTTTCGACTTATGAATCTGTTTGTACCGTGCGTGTCCCTCAAGAGTTGCCAGAAAGTTATAAATCTGTCTTTTTCGGCCTTAAAGAAAGAAAAATAAAACTAAGCAAAAGAAATCTTAATAGATAAGGAGGGTGAATGGAGGAATAAGGGAATAAGATGAAGAAGGAGGTGGAAGTCGAGGTTTCCTCCCCTTCCGACAAAAATCAGATCTAGAGCTCTTTATTTTTTATGAAAGAGGTTGGGGGGGGTTAAGGAAGCGCCTAGAATTTTCTATCTTGGAATTCATTAAAAAATAATTTCAGTTTTACCTAACTACTTTTTATTTTAAATAGAGTGATAAAATAATTATAGATTAATTGTAAATTTATCATATATAGCCATGATCCTTCTATATTATTGGAAGGTTTTGCATTCAATCAATTTAATGGACCCAAAAATTTAGTAATAAGCTTGAACTCCCTGGTCGTGGCTATTAATTACCCAATTTAGCTGCATGCCAACATGCAAGATGTGGCATGCCTGCCTCATTAATGCAGAAACTTTGTTGGACCAACCAATGGGAGCGTGGGATATTACGGAATCTACAAGTTAGCTATCACTGTCATAATTTTCAATCTTTATTAATTGAATGATCTATTAGCGGCGGGGCATCAAAGCTGACTAGAACCTAGTCGCCGCAATTTTCGAATTATTAGACTCGTAGATGTTAGTTTTGTACTTTTGAAACGGCTCTTAAATTTTAGGAGTGAATATTTATAAAATTTATTCAATACACAATTACTTTTATATATTTTTTATGCATTTTATTAGTATGGTTGATTAAAACAGTTATTTTATATTAAAATAATTAATATAGCTAATCATATTAGTGAATTGTATAAAAAAAACACAAAAATAACTATTAAGTAAAAATTTTATATTTATAATGACATACTATTTGAATCTAATTAAGTACTTGTACGTGACATGACAAGAAAGGGAGGAGCCTACCACGTACTAGGGATGAAAACAAACCTCATCGACGCGATTTTTGGATAAAACTGATGTCGACCGATGATGTGAAATATGCCGGAAAAACCGACCGTAATCGGTTGATGGGGAGGAGAAAAACAATTCGTATCGACTTCGGTGGTTCTCTGGCGGTTCACGGTCAGTTCTTGGTTCCCCTAACAGCACTGATTCTCTGAGAGAGGGGATGAGAAATAGACGTGAATCGGGGAAGAAGAAAATGAAGAAGAAGATGCACATCTAAACAACGCCATTTGGTTTTAAATCCAATGGCTTCGTTCTACTTAACTTTTTTTCATTTCTCATAGATAAAACAACGCTGTTTGGTTTAGATAATACAAACGACGTCGTTTAGATGTGTTTTAAACACAACTGAAGGCATCAAACGACGTCATTCCACTTAAACTTAAGTGGAACAACGTTGTTTTATATAGGTATAAATTAAAAAAATATATATATGTGGTCGGCCGGTTCAACAGTTTAAGCCAGCCTCAAACCGCAACCGAATCGACGTCCGTCAGTTTTGTTAAATTTCTGCCACCCGCCAACCAGTTCCCTGGAGGTTCTGGCCGGTTACGGACTCTGCTAGTCAGTTGGTGTTGGTCACGACTGGTTTGTCGATTTCTTGTACACCCCTACCACGTACGTCATGAGTGTCAGTCTTGCATTCATTAGATGTGACGGCCGGGGATAGATTGCATGCAACGGTTGACCACTCTGTGAGGGGTTGAGGTCATCCTTCCCAATTGTGGGATGGCCGTCTACCCTCAAGAGAGGGGAGGTGTTCTCACCCACCCGTCATGTGGTTGCCTATCATACATTGAGAACTTCAAATGGTCTCTACTCCATTTGAGGTCTGCCTGCAAATCAAAGCTCGCTTGCGGAGTGGCTCAAGGATTAATGGTCCTAGCGAGCCCTCACAATGCGGCCACATTTATTGATATAGTCTATTTTAAATTACTAATTTTTCGTAATTTTGATTGAGGATGCATATATGGAAGTTTTTGAAGCAAAAATTAGTAATGTTCAAACATTACTTAGATAAATATTAGCAACTCGATGTATAATTATCTATACTCTTAGTTAGGTGTTGGCTCAAGTGATAAAGGTTTTGGATTTGGGGCAGTATTTCTAGGTCTAAGATTTAAATCTCTTAGATTTTTCCTTATATTATCTAGGATGCACTTACAGAAAGATCCTTACCAAGGGTTTGTGCATCATCAAGATTAGTCAAAAAGTTGTTTCGAACACCCAATGGCAATAAAAATAAAATATATATCTATCTATAAAGTTTTGGAGAATATTGGTAATAGCATTTGCTCTACCATATTGAAAAGTCAGCAGTTTGAGAATGCACATGAATAAAACATTGAATTGTTCCACTTACCACTATACTTGATTATGCCTTCCCGCTCGATCAATCCGACACATGATGCACAGTACTAGGCTTCCATTTAGATTTCAGACATGATATAGCCACCATTTCTGTATATAAACATCAGCCCTCGTTAGGCTTGGCAAGTGATTCAATTGCATTCAAATTTCTACGAGCCTGCAAGTACTTTCTTTAGCGCCCTGATCACTGCTAGAACCAGTCATTCGATCGGTGAGTAACCATCATGGCTAGCTCCTTGGTCCTTAAGCTTTTCGGGATGGCGCTGATGATCTTGAGCCCGATGGTGGGTGTACGGCCAGTTGCACAGGCCATAACATGTGACCAGGTGGTTGGCAGCCTGTCATCCTGCATAGTCTACCTGACGTCTACCGATGGGCCAGTCCTGGCCTCTACCCTGCTGCAATGGGGTTAGGGCACTCAACGACGAGGCCGACACCACAGCTGACCGCCAGGCGGTCTGTGAATGCCTGAAACAAGTTGCTGCTAAAATCCCTGGACTCAATCATGATCTTGTTCCTGGGCTTTCTTCCAAGTGTAACGTCCATATTCCTTACAAGATCGGTATCTCCACTGACTGCAAAACGTAAGCTGCCTCCTTATCACGAGCTCGTATATAGTATAGTTATTTTATAACTACTTTACGTACGTACAATTCTATATAAAATGAACATGTATTATAAAAACGATGGTTCGTAATTTTGTGAAATCAAAATTCATGATTTTATAATAAACTGGTATATATGATTCATCATGTATTAGTACTTGATAGTAAAATAATTGCATTAGTTTTCTTAATTTGTTTGATCTAATGTTGTTGTTTGGTTGTGCCGCATGCAGAGTGAAGTACTGAGGTGGATGAAGATGCAATGTTCAACGACAGGATGCACATGCATGGTATAGCATGAGAATAAAATGCATGCTTACGTGTTTAGCCTCACGGGGAACTAGTTATACTAATTGTTTATAAAGTTCCTATTTAGTAGTGGGTCATGTAGTAATACCATCATTTACTTTTATTTTTATGTAATAAATTATAGGAGGAATGCTACTCATTATCTCATATTACATATTTTATATATTTTAAGATTATTTTTTATTTATAATTTTAATTTATTTTTGTTAAACTAATTGAATTGTTCTACTTATCATCAATACACTAAGAAAAATATATTACAATTTTAATTTTAGTTATTAATTATATATATGAGGCTGAAAGTAAACTCATTAATTTAATATATATACTTAGTGTTAACTAACACAAAATAATTGTTTCTTAATATATTAAAATTTTTTAACTTAATCATGCCCATGCATGAGCTACGTACTAAATGTAACTCAAAGATCTTAATTCAATTAATTAATCCTTAAATCATATAATTAAAATGTTATTACATTTCTCAATAATGTTTCTTCCAATTCCCAAAATCAAAGAGTTAATTAGTCCGAAATCAATTTATTTTAGAGAAATTAAGAATACATAACTCTAGCTAGACTTTTAATTAATTAAGGAATTAAATTATTGATCTTAATTCCAAAATCAACGGATTAACTAAATATATTTTGGACTCTACAATAAAATAGTTACATATATATGAAGTATATAAATAGATTCCACTAAGAAAAAATGAATTTTTATACACTTCTTCATGATGGAGTTCATTTTTTTTTTTAATAAAAGACAAGCGTGGAACTTGTATATATTTAGAACTCGCATATTATATCATTATTCGATAATTAATATTGTTCCTGTGATCTTTCACCTTCTAAGAAAATGTGAAAGAAGCTGATTATCTTCTTCCTTTGCTAGCTACGTACTATATTGGGAGGGTTCGAATCTAAATTTTTTATTTAGAGAACCGAGTTATATGTAATCAGACCATCAGCTTCTTGACCCATTTAAGGATTTACATTGCATCCTTATTAATGAAGTTAAATTGATGTATATAACTTTGGCTAATATGAGATTTTTTCGAAGGATGTTGCTACCCGGCCATCTGAGTTTACTATTTAGATGGACTGTTTGATTTGGCAGTATCATGTAGCATTATATACCATGTCATGTTAAAAAAAAAAAAGGAGAAGATAAAATTCATTTTTGCCTATTATCACCAGTATTAATTAATTGTTATCATATGATGGTAAGCATATTCAGAATTAATGATTCACTGATTATAAACATTAATGATCAAATTCTTTAATAAACTCTGAAAATGTACAATTCAACTCATTACCAAACAATAATGCAGTCAGAAGTTTTGACCAATTTTTTTTTTTTTTTTTTTTTTTTTTTTTTTTTTTTCCTTTTTCCCATAATTATGATCCTCAAATTTCATTTCAGTTCTATTATAACAAAGAATTAAATATGACAGTTCATAATTGATGGCTCTTGTTTTGTAGTCATTAAATTTAATAAAAAAAATGGATGGAAAAGAAGATGGCCTCACAATTGAAAAAAAAAAAAAAAGACAATTGTTATGTTCTATTTTTTTATTCTTTTTTAATTATGGCAACGTTAAGCGATCCATTGAACGGTAAACTCAGACCAGGTAGCATTTTCTTTTATGGTAACTCAACAATGATCTCAATATTACGTTGTCCGATCCCCAAATAACGACTAAGCTTCAGAGTTATAATGTTCTCTTCCAGGGTCAAGTACTTCATGTCCATCTTCTGATCTAATGCATGCTACAAAGTCATTAGGGTTCGTAAAATCCACCAACATGACTTGATCATCAACACGATTTACCCACAAATATTAATTACTCTCCAACGCATGCACCGTAACTAATTAAACTTCCAAATGATCACAGAATATTTACAAAGCACTGACACTATCTTCATGGAAATTTCGAATCATACCGGTATTAATATATAAAGGCAGCAGATTGTTGTACGTACGCAGGTGACATGAACGAAAGAGATCATGAACACATAAGTAGCACATATAATACTGTACGTTCATTACATAGATCGACCGACTGGACTCACAATGGTGACACACCAACATAGTGACTAAACCGTAATTATTATGAGAGGCTTGCTAAAGTACTGCAGCCCCATCCGGACTCGACGTACGTTAACTTTATTGATCTCGAAGCTACATATATCCTGCCGCCGAAAACGGCTCCTCCATTATTTCTCACTTGACGCTGCATTTAAAAGAAAGTGCAATAAAATTAATCGGGGATGCCTTTTTTTACTATACCATTTCCTATGCAGAGCATTTTAGAATGTGTTTTCGTTGATGTATGTCATGAGAATGGAAGACCAGTAAAAAGTGTGCAAAAATGGCTGCATGTCTGCATGTGCTTTCTTCGTACGTATTTGTGAGAAGGATGGACCATTCCTTTTCAAAAGATTTCTTAAAAAATTTATGATTTTCTTATGGGAGAAATGATGAAGTTTCTATACGTATTTTCTAAACAACGAACTAGAAATGCACCAACAAGATGAAAAAAACTTTCACAACTAGATTCTTAAAGGAAAAGGAAAATTAATCTTGGTGAATTAAACTAAAATCCAGCTGCCGATCAAGTTTAGAAATATAATCTAGTCGAGAAAACTAGGCTGGGAGTTTATTCTAGAATCGAAGTTCAGGGTGTGAGGGCCGGGGTTACGTGTCGCAGTTGGTGGAGATGCTGATCTCGTATGGAATGTTGACTTTGCACAAGGCAGGGAGTCCAGATGCATACTTAGGGTTAAGGCCACCCTGCAAGGCACCAGCTGCTGATTTCAAGCACCTGCATGCGTTCTGACGGTCAGCAGTGGTGCTAGCTGCTTTGTTGAGATTGGTGGCCGCCGTGCAGCATGGCTGAGAAGGTTGCCCGCCGGTCCTCAGGTAGGAAAGGCAAGGTATGAGGCTGCCTTTTATCTGGTTGCATGATAGTGGGGCCGCCTCGACGGCAAAGGGTGCACATGATACCATCATGCACAAGAGCAGCGCACGCACGCCAACTTGAGGCTTTCCATTGTCTGATACTTTTCTGAAGGAGAAAGGGCAAAAAAGGTTTTAATTTCTTTTGGACAATATATGGAAGAGGAAGCTTGGAGCTTGAGTTTGAAATTAAGCTGGGTGGGTGAGGGTGAGATCAAGCTTATGGACATGGTCATTATATAGATCAGAAGTTAAGAGCATGAACAAGGCAGGCAGCGAGTACTGTTACCGGGAATGGGTGGCGGTTGGACCTCATCCAATGCACTGTCACGTAATTTCTTGCCTTTCCAGACTGTACGTGCGTAACGTAAACAACATGCAAATAAAAATAAAAATAAAAAATCTGTTAAAAATATCACCGAAAAAGTAATAATATATATTGAAGAAATATTTATTCTTGTGAATTGTGATGATCCCGTGGACCCGTACCACGCCTTCTAATTATCTGAAACTTCTAGTTTTATGTTAAATTGGTTTTGCCTCGTGAGTTCTACGTTTGAATTTGGTCAATAATTTGGTCATCTACTCTGTTCACGTCTTGCTTTATACACATGCAAATCTGCTATTTGGCGCCATAATTGATGCTCGCTCATATTCGTTCTCATGTTATCCGTCTTTCCATAATCCTCGTTAATATTTTCCTATCATTTTCATGAACGAGGATATATTATCATATATATATATATATATATATCTTATATAGTATTTACGTGTTTGGTAATATATATAATTTATTCTATGCCATTTGATACTATCATTGTTGTATTTTATTTTTATTTTTTCTCTAACCTAGCTCATTCTCCAGTAAATAGTTAGGACATACGTTATGTATTCAAGAACATTTAAAAATAACATAAATGAAACCTTCAAAGTCTCCCTCCATCTCCTTCTCCCTTCTCCATCTTTTTGCTATTTTATTCTAGCTATTTTCTACAATATATATATATAATTGTTTTGCAGTTGTTGGATGCGTGTTTGATTCTGTCTATTTAATAATTGATACTTTTGTTTTCAAAATATATACCTAAATTATGTATAATATTGAGATTAAAAGTAAAGTTTTAAAATCCGTTCCATTCACCATTTCTTTTTGGGGCACTGGAACAGAATATCTCAATACTACTACCTATCGGTGTATCTTTTCAAAAAATGAATAAATTATATATATATATATCAATTATATTTCAAAATAATATCAATACAAGTTTTAAAAATATATATATTAAGAAGCTTAATAATACTTTTTAATACAAATCTTAAAAATACATATACATGTAAAACATATATTTATTGATATATTTATATTAGTTTTAAAACCATAATAAACCCACCGAGTTGACTTGCATCCAGAATTTTTATAAACCATTAAATTTTTAACTTTTGTCCCATTTTGTGTTGGTCATGTTGTAGAATTTTAAAACCACGCACACATATAAATTTTTATTAGACAAGAGTGTCAGACATTGGATGATAACACAAGTAAAAAGTGAAGTGTTTTAGCAGGAATTGGAGTCTTGCACATGGAAAGGGGTGATTAGATGATAGGATGGGTTATAAAAATATAATTTTATCCCTCGTTCTTCAGCTTATTTACAAAAGAGCCATTGTTTCAATGTTTGCGTACGTTAATTTTGGACCGGAATATTGGAATTGGCTAGAACGGTCAGAACTTGATCCGAAACGGAATAAATACCTACCTCGTGCCGGTTACCATTTCAGCATGAAAAGTCCGACCATTCCAAAACAGTTTTTAAAACTATGTTAAAACTTTTTCCAATAATAAACAGATTTAATTTACAGTGCAAGGATGGGCACTGCATGCAGTCACATCAAATCGAGAACCTCGTAGATTCTAGAGCCCATTAGGCTACATTTTCGCATATATTATTATTTGAGTAATGCTATATACCATACTACCATCTCATTTTCAACTCATTATGTAAAATGTGACATATTTATCACAATTGGATGACAATGAATCATCGAATAAAGGATTATCCAATGGTAATAAATGTGTCACATCTTATATATTTAGATAAAGATAAGATAGTAGTGTGGTATATAGAATTTCTCTTATTATTTATATTTTCAGAGGCTACATTTTCATACTTGGTTGAGAAATACACTATTGGGGTCAAATTTTCAAACGCCACACAAAGCTCTCTGCGACCTATTCCTCACTCAGTACTATAGCCCCCCGTGCATTTACTGACTCAACCTCTTGCCAATTAAGATCAAGTACTAGTAATAAAACCTCATGATCCATTAATTGTTCATTGGTGCATCGGGGAGAAATATTTGTCAAATATTTTAACATGAATATTAATAATTAGATCTTCAATTTTTTATGATTTAAGATAATAAAATAATCATAGTTAAAAGACATATCTTTCTCCATCTCAGCTCGATAAAGAATTTGATCTGACTATAAGAGAATGATCACCCTAACAACTTAGCATCAAAGTGTCTCCTGATAACTAGAGGCACAATTATGTTATTGGTGAGAACCTTTGACCCCTCAGCATTAATTATAGACTTCTGGTCATCAAGAAATCTAGAGACTTCATGTTTCACTGTGATTAGGTATAGAGATATTCAAATCCCACAGTGACTAATTAAATTAAGTGATAATATTTGAGCTATTTTAAACCCATCAGGATATGGGTGTGGGGGACATAAAGTATAAATAAAAATCTTACATTCTCTGACTTGGCTCATATGCCCACAAAATAATATTTTTCGTTCATGGGTTTATTAAAGTAAATTAATCATACTGCACAAATTCATTTCTAGAAAAATTTCATATCTCAAAATACATTACATGAGTTCCGTAATTATATCAATATCAAATTAGCAACCAATGTGAGTTATGGTAGTTCTCTGTTATATAACCAACAAATTCCCTTCCAGCTCCCACAACACCAGTAACCTAATTTAACACGATCTCTAATTGAGACAATTAAGGTTAATACTGTGACGCCTTGGGTTTGAATTCATGTCTATTGCAAACATTATCATGTCATCATTCATCCATACCATTTAATGTACAAATAAGTGGAAAAAGAAAAGAAAACAAAAACAAAGCAACCATAATAGATATCATTATGTGTCCAAATAAAAATTCAAAACATCTACGAGCTCATTAATATGTTTACATCGTAAAACCCATTCTATCAACATGTTCTTTAAATTGCTTCGCTACTAGACCCTTTGTCAATGGGTCTGCTATCATAAGCACAATACTAATATGTTTTATGGACACTGTTTGTTTCTGTACTACCTCCTTAACACTTAGGTATTTGAGCTCTATGTACTTGGCACTATTAGAATACCTATCATTTTTGGAGAAAAATACTGCAGAGGAATTATCACAATAAATTCTTAGTAGCCTGGCAATAGAGTTGACAACTCCAAGTTTTGAGATAAAGTTCGTTAGCCGTAAACCATGTACTGTGTCCTCAAAGCACGCCACAAACTCAGCCTCCATTATAGATGAAGCAGTGATTGTTTACTTCATGCTTCTCCATGAGATCACTCCACCAACCAACATGAAAATATAAACTGAAGTAGATTTTCTTCTATCAAACTGGCAAAATCAGAGTTTGTTTATCCAATTACCTCTAAGCTATCAGTTCTTCTAAAGGTAAGCTAATAATCCTTAGTTCCTTGCAGATATCGCAATATCCTCTTTGCTGCTTTCAATGAGACATCCTTGGGTTACTTTGGTAGCACACAAACATGCCAACTGCAAAACTAATGTCTAGTTTCGTGCAAATCTGTGCATTTATCAAACTCCTCATAACTGAAGTATAGGAGATTTTTGTCATCTCTTTACGCTCCCACTCAGTTTTAGGACATTGTGATAGGCTAAACTTATCACATTTTGATATCGAAGTATCCAGTGATGAATAACTTAATTTCCTACCAAATCTCTCATAAACTCTTTCTATGTAACTTTTCTGAGGCAATCCCAATAATCCTTATTTTCGATCCCGAAAAATTTCAATTCCAATCAGAAATGATACCTCACCTATATCTTTCATTTCAAAGTTTTTGGAGAGAAAACCCTTGGTTTCATAAAGTAGGCCAAGATCACTACTAGCCAACAAGATATCATCAACATACAGGATCAAAAATATAAACTTACTCCCACTGACCTTTAGATTTATACATTGATCAACAATATTTTCTTTAAATCCAAAATTAGTAATGTTATCATTAAAGTTTGAGTACCATTGTCGGGAGGCTTGTTTAAGCCCGTAGATCGATTTCTTTAGCCTACAAACTAGATGACCTTTGCCCTTTTATGAGTAGCCTTCTGGTTGCTCCATGTAGACCTCTTCATCCAAACTTTCATTTAAATTGTCATTTTCACATTCATCTAGTGTAACTCTAAATCATAATGAGCCACCAATGCCATAATGATCCTGAAAGAGTCTTTTTTAGATATTAGAGAAAATGTCTCTTTGTAATCAATGCTTCCTTTCTAAGTGAAACCCTTAGCAACAAGTCTGACCTTATATCATTCAACATTTTCTTTTGAGTCGCGTTTGGCCTTAAAGACCAATTTACACCATTTAACCCTTCAGGCAATTCAACGAGATCCCAGATTTGGTTATGATCCATGGATTTCAACTCTTCTTTCATGGCATCGATCCATCTACTAGAATCAATTCTCTCTATCGCTTGTGAAAACTTTAGTGGATCTTCACTAGTCCTAATGTCAAACTCAGATTCCTAGAGATACACTGTAACGCCCCAAACCCAAAACTATAAATGAACAGAGTTTCATCTATATTATTATAACTTTCACCATGTTTACAACATGTATTATACACATAACTTCCAAAGTATTCACAACTATAATACAATGGTCCTCACTAACACATTTACAAGTTCGACCAGAGCTATTAAATTCTCAAATATTTATAAAACAGGTCCTCCAACAAAAAGTGTAAAATAACTAAAGTATGACCAAAAGAACACTCCTTGTACAATAAAAACCATCTCCAAGTAACAAAACTATCCATCCACAAAACTTCCAACCTCAAGTGATCAAACCAAGTCCCCTCTGGAATCTTTAATTCAACAACTATCACTTCAAAGGGAGGAACTTTCTACAACATTGAAAATTTTATGAAATGAGGTGATGAGCTGTCACATGCTCAGTAAGTAGCAATTTAATGGGGGTGTGGGTGTTGACAATTTTCTTTACTATAAGAGAGTGAATTAGTTATCAACCAAATAAAGTGAGCAATATAATTTCATCTCAACTTTTATATTCAGCCAAATATCATATTCAAGGCCACATGATAATAGGAAATAATCAATATACCACAAAGATATCATGCCACAAAGACATCATGCTGCGAGGGGCATCAAATATACCACAAATATATCATACAACGAGGGACATCAAATATACCACAAAGATATCAAGGGACGTTGAATATGTCACAAAGACATTTATATCATGGGCTCAAGAATAAATAGCATGCTCACCTTTAACCTTCAATTTGATAAAACAAATAACATTTTTCAACCCTTCCAACCATCACAAAATTTGCACAAATCCCACAAGCCTAGCCAAAAATAGCATATGAATGTGCACAAATATAAAGTTTACTCAAGTTTAAAATATAATACAAAAGTGCATCATTCCAAACAAAACCAATCATTTATTTTTGTAAAAAGCCCATTAAAGAGCTACTTACCACGATTTATGCTTAAAATAGTCACGATATTCCTTTGTCAATGTCACTCGAAACCTATTTCAAGGTCATTACAATCCGTTAACTTCAACTCTAAAATTTTCGACAATCCTTAATAATCATGAATTTAAACTTGTTCTAAAAGATTATCCTTCAAAATAGAAAACTCCCAAATTTCTAGGTTGTAATTAAGTTTCTGGACAGCAAATAAAGTGTCTCTATTCTCTTAATAACCCAACATAAATAATGTCTATACTCACCCATAAATCAGTGACATAACCTAAATTAATTATAGGTAATACCCACCGCTAATGGTTGAATATTAACTTCATATTCCATACACCCTAACAATGTAATCCATTAGGTATATTCTCAACAATTCACAACTCTAAAATTTACAAACTCTATTTATAAAATTAATTAATTAAACAAATTATCAAGAACGAGAATTTACCCAAAACGGTCGTTAGTGGTGATGAAACAACACAGACTAGTGGCTGTACTGAGAGGATGGCTGTGAGAGGAGGTTACCGAGATAGAGATATAGAGAAAAGAATATATGTACTGTTTAGAGAGAGAGAGAGAGAGAGAGAGAGAGAGAGAGAAATATATATATATATGTGTATATGGCATGGTTTAGAGAGTGAGAGAAAAGAAAATAACAAATAAAAGTAATATATGTATGTATATGTATATACGGAAGGTTATTGAGAGAGAGAGATGATTTAAGATATAGATATGGTGGTTAGAGAGAGAGAGAAAATCCGTGGGTGGAAGAAAAGAAGGTGATGGGTGTGTGTGTGTGTGTGAGAATTGACGAGAGAGATGAAATGATGGGGGTAAAAGAAATGATTTAATCGGTGGGTTGAGGGATATAGAGGTGGGAGAATGTACAAGAGTTTCTGGGAAGGGATGGGAAATTACGGGAAGAAATGAGAAGGTACGAGAAAGGGAAAGATGGGGAGGGGGGGGGGAAGAAAGAAAAGAAAATGGGCTTGATGGGCTGGGCTATTTACGCATCCCCCCCTTGCGGCCCTTTTGGCTATTACATACACCACATATTCTGTCGAAATATCAGGTCTCCGATTTCTCTAAGATCTACGTAAGACTACCTATTCTAGTGACTCTGAACTTATTTCATCAGTCGTATTATCATTCTGAGATAAGTGATCATTAATTGTTCCAATGTATCATTGTGATGATCAATTAGATCAACCATTATCTTTTATAAGGATGTAGGTAAAGGGACATCTACTTGTACTTCCATAATGATCACATCTTTAGGTTCCATTCTCCTACTGATTTTGCCAAGTTCAATAAATTTGATATTTCATGTTTCCACTATTCTCATACTGTGATTAGAACAATAAAATATATACCCTTTGGATCTCTCTGGATAGTTAATAAAGTACTCACTTACTGTTCAAAGATCCAATTTCCTTTTATGTAGATAGTAAAGTCTCACTTCAGCTTGCAACCCCAAACATGCATACGTCTTAAACTTAGTACCAGTCCATAGCTCTAAAAGAGTTTTTGGAACTGACTTACTATAAACTAAGTTTAAGATATACATTATCATTTTAATGACTTCACCCCCATAATGATTTGGGTAAGGTAGAATTCTTACCATACTTCTGACCATATCAAATAAGGTCCGATTACACTTTTCAGCAACATCGTTCTGTTGTGGCGTTCTTGGCATCGTTTACTATACAACAATGTAATATTGTTCAAGAAGTTTGACGAATGAGACAGGGTTACGGCCCGATTTGTTATACTTTCCATAGTATTCTCCACCTCAATTCAACATGAGGATTTTCACCTTTCTATCTAACTGCATTTCCACCTCCATGAGAAATATTTCAAGTATTGAAACAACTTGAGATTTCTCATGTAACAAATAAATATATCCAAACCATAAAAAACCATCTATAAATGTGATAAAATATGTTTTTCCTCTAAAACACTCAATGGAGAATGGTCCACATATATTTGCGTGAATTATTTTAAGAAGCTCCTTACTTCTTGTGGCACAGTTTTTAGTATGTTTGGTTTACTTTTCTTTAATGAGATCCACATACACTTCAAGATTAGTAAAATTTCAATGCGAAAGTATCTATTTTTTTACTAATCTTTGTAACCTTTCTTTGGAGATGTGCCCCACTATTTTATGCCACAAGTCATAAGAATTTTTATTCATCATGTTTCTTTTAGTTCCAATACAAGCTTCACTGTTATGGGTATAGGTATTTTTAACAAATGTATTATCGAGGCAAAGTCGATAAAGGCCATCGGAAATAAACCCAGACCAATAAATACAATGTCTCTAAACAAATTGAAACTACTATTATGAAATGAAAAAAAATAACCATCAGTGTCAATTTTGGATAGGAAAATTAATTTGCGCCTCACAAAAGGCACAAAAACTGTATTATGAAGGTCTAAACAATGACCAATACTCAAAATTAAACAAAACGTTCCTACAGCTAAAACTTCAGCCTTATTCTCGTTTCCTATAAAAATAGATCGCTCACTGTGATTTGGTGTATGGCTTGTTAGTTATCCCTACATGATAATGGAAACATGAACATTAGCACCTGAATCTAACTACCAAGAGTTAGTAGGAACATTTACAAGGTTTGATTCAAAACATTCAAAGATAAAAGGCTTACCCTTCTTTTACCTTACGTTTTGGACACTCAGCTTTCATGTGTCCATGTTTCCCACAAAAGTAGCATTTGTTACTACTATGTTGAACCTGATTAACTTTCGCAAGGTCCTTTTCTTTCAGTGGTCCAATTCATTTCATTTTGCTATAATAATGCTTTTTCTTTGCAACTTCTTTAGTCACAAAATTAGCAGAGTAATGTCCTTGTTGTTTCAGTCTTGCTTCCTCTTAAACTACCATATTTTCAAACTCATTCACATTCAATTTATCTTTAATAGAATTATAGTACATCTGGAATGAACAATACTGAGGTGGCAATGAGTTTAAAATAAACTGTACAATAAAGGGCTTATCTACTTTCATTCCCAAAGTTTGTATTCCAACAGCAATATTTGTCATTTTAAGGATATGCTCATGCATTATTTTAACCCCATCATATTTCATGGTGGTACGTCTAGCCATAAGTGTTCCTGCTAAAGTTTATCTAGAGACCGAAACGTCGCATCAGCATTTTGCAAAAATATTTGGGCATCCTCAGCACTAGAGAGTGGATTTTTTATATTTTTGGCTATGGTCATTCTCATGTTCATAAATGAAAATATAAAAAATTCACTCCCTAGTATTGAGGATGCCCAAATATTTTTGTAAAATGCTGAGGAGAGGTTTTGGTCTGCAGATAAATTTTTAGTAGGAAAAATGATGGCTAGACTTACCACTATGAAATATGATGGAGCTAAAAGAATGCAAGAGCATATGCTTGAAATGACAAATATTATTGCCAGATTACAAGTCCTGAGAATGAAAGTAGAGAAGTCCTTTATTGTACAGCTTATTTTGAACTCATTGCCACCTTAGTATGGTCAATTCCAGATGTACTATAATTCTATTAAAGATAAATAGAATGTGAATGAGTTTGAAAGTATGGTAGTTCAGGAGGAAGCAAGACTGAAATAACAAGGACATTACTCTGCTAACTTTGTGAATAAAGAAGTTGAAAAGAAAAAGCATTATTATGGCAAAATAAAACGAACTGGACTACCGAAAGGAAAATACCCTACAAAAGTCAATCAAGTTGAACATAGTAGTAACGAATAATACTTTTATAGGAAACATGGACACATGAAAGTTGAGTATCCAAAACGTAAGGCTTGGTTTGAAAAGAAGGGTAAGCCTATTACCTTTGTATGTTTTGAATCAAACCTTGTAAATGTTCCTATTAACTCTTGGTGGCTAGATTCGGGTGTTAATGCTAATGTTCATATTTTTATTACTATGTAGAGATACCTTACAAGCCATACACCAAACCCAAGTGAACGATTTACTTTTATGGGAAATGAGATTAAGGCTGAAGTTTTAACCATGGGAACCTTTCATTTAGTTTTGAGTACCGGTCATTTTTTAGACATTCATAACACAGTTTTTGTGCCTTCTGTGAGGCATAATTTAATTTCCCTATCCAGACTTGACACTAATGTTTATTCTTTTTTATGTTGATTTTGTTAAATACATGTATTAATTATTTACTCTTTTTTTATTTTTGGATCTTATTTAAATGATTTTTATTATAGCATATATAATGTTTATCGAATATGGGACAAATCGTTTTTTACCAAAATTTAAGAAAATCTTGTACCTTTAGGCAACTGATTTTTTCCTTAATTTTGGTGTAAATCATTTGCCACATATTGTATAAACAATTATATATGTCATGATAACAATAATTTAAATAAGAGCCCTAAAAAAGCAAATATATTAAATAATTCATACGTGTATTTAACAATAAGAACATGCACATAAAAGAAATATAAAATTTATATTTTTTAAATAAATAATATAATAATAGTATATTATATTATATTATATTATAATTTGATCGGTCCGAGTCTGGACTAGACTCGTTCTGTAACCCGGGTCAAAGTCTGGTTTAGTGCACTTGTCAAACTCCAAAGGGGACTGTACAGGCCATTCTTCATTAGATTAGGCCTTTTGTATGTATAGGCCTGACTCCTTGGCCTCTTTTTTTTCAGGTTGGGCCACAACAGCGGCCCGTTATTCCATTTCTATCGAATTGGGCCATAGCCCATAGCCTAAGGCCCTTAACCATTTAGAAGAAAAACTCTAGTCTTTTTCTTTTCTTCTTCCCTTAGCAGTAAGCACTTAGCAATGCTGCACCAATTTATGATTTCTAACTTCTTCGGTTTGGCACAACGGTGGATGTCGCTGGTGAGGGGAAGACAGCATGGCATCCCCAACCTCCTCCTACCGCTGATGTCCACCTCCATTCACGGTTATCCTCTTTTTTTTTTTACCATAATCACCACTACGACCATTAGGTTTTAAAGCCCTTTGCTCAGTTGTCACAGAGGCATCGTGGAAGAGGTTATCAGCCTCCTCCCAGTGCCTAAGACCCCTTATGTTTTTGTAGCAACCAAATCGAGGAAAATACTAACGGGTAGCACCCATTCTGGGCTTCATAGCCCTTTATGCCACCTCCTTCACACCGCTGTATGTGTCAAGTTACCGGCATGGTGACACCGACCCTTATTCCCCACACTGTCGACCCACACGACGGCCCCTATCTCGACTCCATCTTCAACCCAGCATAGACACAATACAACAAAAGGGATAAACTAAGAAAAACTTAAAACCGAAACACATATTTGAATATCACTGTGTACTTCTTCAAATCAGAACACAAAACAGTTACTTAAAAAACACTATCGTAAATTTATTTTTTAGACTAAAAGGACATAGTGTTTTCAGTTGACCACAACATGATAAAATTCGAGAGAGACACACTGAGGCACATATAAAATCAAATAGTCATTTATTTATTGTATATTTTATTGAGATCATAAAATATCTGTAACTTGGCTCTAATATCACATGTTAAATATTTTAACATGAACATTAATAATTGAATATTCGATTTCCTATGATCCACAATAATAAGACAATAACAGTTAAAAGACGTACCTTTCTCCATCTCAACTCGATGAAGATTTTGATCTAATTATAAGAGAATGATCACCCGAGCAACTTAGCCTTCAAGTGTCTCCTGATTACTAAAGGTATAATTATGTTGTAGGTGAGAACCCTTGACCCCTCAGTATTATTTATAGACTTCTAGCCATTAAGAAATCTAAAAACTTTGTGTCTCATTATGATTAGATATAGATGTATTCTAATCTCACTTTGACTCATTAAATTAAGTGATAATATTTGAACTGTTTTAAACCTATTAAGATATGGGTGTGTGGGACATAGAATTTAAATAAAACTCTTAGAATGTTATCCCTTTTGTGGATCGAGTCATCTCCCACCCTTGCGATGAGTCATGTTCTTTTTAATTTGTTTATTATATAATATGTTAGATTTAGATTTAGATTTAATTAGATTTTGTTAGCTTATCATGAGGTGTTGACATGACGAAGACATACCAAACATTGACTAGTATATATATGTGTGTATATATATATATATTATAAGTTGGTTATATGGCACAATTAACAACGTATTAGCACAAAATGAGATGATCGGTATAATCAGAGTCATGCAAAGCTAGAAATATTGGTTTGAAGAAATTAGTTAATTTTATAGAGTCTATCTTATAAAAAAAATCTTAAAGAATTTAATATTTATTCAGTTTTAAAAAGTTTACCAAAAGAGTACCCTAATTACTAGTTCTGCTCCGGCCATGCATGCAGTTAATTGGTAACAGTAATAGTCAAACACAAGGAGATTTGTTTTTCAAACATGTAAAACCCATGGACCAATTTAATATTTAACTAAAAATACGTAAAGATAAAAACATAATCAAGAAAGCCGATAAATCTAAACCATCGTAAAAAGCTAGAACAATCTGTTAATACCTTAATTTGCACAACAAACTGGAAGGGAGGAAATAATCATCCCAGCCCATGATGATGATTCAGCAAGTTTCGATACAGTGTTCTTTGCGTTCATCTATAAAATACGTAATAAATAAGGGAATAAAAGTAAATAAAAAGAGACACAAATATTTACATGGTTCAGCATAATATCTAAGTCCATAGGTTGTTTGGGAGCAAAATCCACTATAAAGGGTGATTTTACAATCTCTAATGATTTCGCATATCTCACAATACAATGGAAGAATTTAGTTTAGGCCGTGTGGAGAAATCATAGTGAGTCTGGGCATAGGGGGCTTATGTGGAGAGAACTTGTGTAGAGAATTTGTGGAAAGTCTCCGCATTATATAGAAGTCTATTTCGTTAGAGTGATTGGGTTCAACTTGCCTTATGAAGCATTTTCCTTTTAAAAGTCTGTATCTCTTTCATTTTAAAAGTCTAAATTAACTTATCTTATTTCTTCTTGACTTTATCCCTTAGCTTAATTTTCGGCCTTATCTCTTAGCTAAATTATAGGTTACTAATTTGAACCCTACACCTTCTATCCCATGTAGTATTTTGATCACGATTCATTAGTTAATTTTATTTTATTGTTGGCATACACATGCAATATAAAATTAACAGTACTACACGTACTAGAGCCAGCTCGCACAAATGCCCAAGGCACTTCCATATAGAATTAAGTTCAACTGCATTGTTCAACATTAATAACGCCTCCTACTTCCCTTTTCTAGATTCTTCCTATGACCAATGATATATACCAGATGAGCAAATTATAGCCAGGATTAGATAAACAGATTTTTCAATCGACTAAAGAGCAAATTATAATAGATCGAAGGAAAGAAATCGTACAAGGTATGTCATATGTGCGTGCCTGCATGGAGTGAGTTTGTGTGTTTCTATGAATTGAAGCAAATTAAAGAATATACCCCTAGTCGACGGACACCGAACTAATTAAAAACGCATTTGATGATCATGATCCACCAGATCATCAGATGGCCCATTTTTTAACTTTCTCACTTCTGTTCCACCTCAAGTTAAGATCATTAATGCATGTAACCGACCATGAGTTTCGTGATTTATAATCCTTCGCGTGTACTCTTGCCAAGAATTAATGTCTTCATGTAGTACGGACGGACTTAAAATTGGTTTTTATAACTCAGAGATCAGTGGTCATTAGTAGGACGCTTTCCAAATCATCCTTATCTGGCGCCTCTTGATCTGCTGCAAGAGTCAGCTCCTCAGCCCTTTTAGTTTGGTGCCTCCAATCTGTACGGATCAATGCGTATCCCATCATAAACAAACAAGAAAACTGTGCTGACAGTAGCCCCAACCATAGACCTAGAAACCCAACCTTGCACACGAAACAAGTCAGAATAACCGTTGGCAATCCAACGACGTAAAATGCAAAAAAGTTTATCCGGGCGCCCAGCTTAGGACGTGCTGTACCGGTTAAGACCCCACACGCAGCGGTTTGGGGTGAGTTGCCGAGTTCGCATAACCCCAATATTGGAAGTGCAATTGAAACCAGATCAAGAATCTGGGACTCATCTGTGAACAACTTTCCCCACACAGATCTCACTGCATTCATGAAAATGAGGGCCGAGAGTCCAAAAGCAAAGGCTACGATAAGTCCAATAATGGCTGCCCATTGGGCCAGGGATGGTTGACCAGCCCCTAAAGCGTGGCCGACACGTGTTGCTATGCCACTGCTTAAAGAGATTGGAACCACATATAGCAAGCCTGTTGTTTGGATGAGGATGCCCATTGCAGCTAAACTTGCCTCTGGATCGCTCAATAATCCACACAGAAACAGCATTATTTCATACCACCACCACTCTAAGCACACTGAAGCAGCGCTTGGAAGTGCTAAACTTATCAATGGCCCCCAGCCTTGAAAGGCAGAGGTAAATGTAGCTCCATTCCAAGGTTTTAGTGGTCTTTTGGAGACCATAAGATAGATTATCAAGCCCAAGTTTAAGTTGAGAGTATTAAAAGAAACAGCCAGTGCAATACCCTTGACACCTAACTTCAAATATGTAGTGAGGAAGTAGTTAATAGGAAGGTGAAGGAGGGCTGCAAAAGTGGCTGCTATTGTTAGTGGGGTGGTTAAGCCCTGGGTTCTTAAGAAGATCCTTAATGGGTGGAGGTGAGCTTGAGCTAGCAATTCAGGAATGGAGAAAACCAAGTAAACCTTAGCAACCTTTGTGATGTTTGGGTCCTGACCCAACCAACGAAAGATGGGGTCAGCGTTAAGCCATATGACTGAGATGGATATGGAAACGAGTAGGAGGAGACATAGTGTTTTCTGAAAGGTTTGGCTGAGAACTGAGTATCTTTTGGCTCCATAGGCTTGGCAACAGATGGGGTCCATCCCCATGGATAGGCCCCTGAGGATTGAATTTCCTGTGATATTCAAAAAACCAATCGCCAGTGTTCCCCCAGCTAGTTCTGTTCTTCCGAGACGACCCAAGAAGAGCATGGAAATAACGGATCTCGAGTATATAAGCAAGGTTGTCATCCCGATGGGCCCTGCAATCTTCCACAATGCTTGAACCTCTTCCCTCACCTGCAAGGATTGACAATATTGTTAATCTACAATGATAATTACAAATCGTTCTGAAGTTTTAAACAAGCCTGAACTATTTTGGTAGGATGCCCGAGTTTTTTTTTTTTTCTACTAGGAATCGAGTAGTACATGAGAACGCGTGGCTTTATTACACACTTGATCGATATATAGACACAAGTACTCTACGAGTTAACTATGTAGAGATCAGAGTGCAGGATTATGCATATATACATTATGTTCCCATTCATTTTTGTCATTCACCATCTCGAATTAAAAACACGACCGAGCACAAAAGCTGCAACTTATAAACTACTAATATTTGTAAAATAATTTTTTGTGATTTTTCTCCAATTAAAAACATATATGATCGACCACAAAAGCTGCAAATGGATATAATTACTAATTGTTGTTATAGTAATTTAAATGCAAGCGATATGTAAGTCGGGTATATCTTATAAGGAATAATGAGCATATCTAGTGCGGCCAATCGCAGAAGGAGTACTTAATCCTAATTCGATCATAACACATGGGGAATACGACCAAATTTGCGTTAATTATATTGATGAATACAAACTATCAAATTTTCATTATATATATATGATGAAAAAGGTCTAAATTAAATAGATTATCGCACCCGAAATCAGATGCCCTAATCAAAATTAACAAACTTTGATCCATTGAATACACTCTTAAGGCCATAAATTATTACAGTTAGAGGAGCTCATCATCATGTATTGATCTCGTTTGAATTTTTTCTTATGATATCTTAAGTACTCGAGGATCTTTACGTACAGTGAAAAACATGACTTGCGTGATAATTTTAAACTAAAATATTTTAAAATGTCCTGAATAAAAGTAACGTTACATGGTAGAGACCCTTTCCAATTCTTTGTACAAATTGGATGTTTATGACTTATAAAAGAAATAGAGAAATCATTAAATGCATGCCTATGTAGAGTTTATCCTTCTTTGTGATCATTTTATTCCTATAATTTGCGTGCATTTTAGTGAATTAATCTAATATGTTCACTTTATATATATATATATATATCCAGATGATCTTCACATGTTGAACGTTAATATTAATCAAATGATGAAGATCATGTGTCTGCATATTATGTCCATAACTACTCTTTAATTAAATGATCTGGTTTGAAAAAAAGTAAAGAAAAGATTTAAAAGTCATGAGTTACAGCTAGCATTTTCAGCTCTCTTGAAAAACATAACCCCGCCAGTAGTAGTGTTACAGCCAATAAAAGAAGAAAAATAAAAGAAGCCAAGCTCGTGCTCTAAATGATCACCATATTGTTGGATATTCGATGTGTCATATTGTTGGCTTTCTAATACCCTACCGGCCTCCTCTCACTGGCTTTGCACCCAGCTGCTCTCTCTGCGTCTAGTTTTCAATCTTTTTTAGAGCGGCTGTGGGAGCTGGATTCAGTTATTATACTTCGTAGAAAGTATTAAAATCTCTACTTATCCTTTTCTTTCGCTGCCTTTTGTTTGTTCGCTTGTGAAACTAGAAGAGGAACATCACGAGCAGAATGACAGTGGACTTTGACGAGGTTGACGTACATTAAGAAAGTGGCGGCCGGAAAAAGAAACAGAGAGTTGGAAAATGATTTAGGTACGAAGGAACTGGACACACACGTAAGACACTTGATGTGCTGGAAAAGCTGGATATATATCATAAAAGAGTGGCTGGAGTTGAAGGATCTGAAGTTTCAACTCTGATGATCGTAAATAATTAAACAGACCAATGGCAGCATGAAAAAGACTGCTGAAATGAGGTGGCGGCATGGGTTGCGACCAGAAAGATGGAGGAATTACTCAGGTAAGGCCAGCTGAAGAAGCTGTTGCGTACCCTTGCCCGCTGATCGTCAAGGCCATTTCAAGCAATGGGATCGTCGGAGTTAATGAAGATCAATCTTCTTTTGTCCCCAAAGTTCGAAAAGGGCACAAGTGAAAACTGAGATTTTATTTTAGAAACGTTATAAGGTACGTACGTACATATATCCGTTGGTTTTAAAAAGATTTTAGAAATACATCAGTAACTATATATCATTAAAGATAGTAGAAAGTAGTTTTTTTATTCTTTTTAAAAGTTAAACGCGTACGTACGGCACCAAACTAGAAGTTATCCTCTCTTTAAAATGAACAGAAAAAATGGGGTGTGTATATATATACACACACACATATATGCTAGCTCCTATATATCAATCTCGGAATATAACAAAGGAGGAATAAAAAATAGTTTATGTATGCAGTATGATCCGTATGTTAGGGAGACAGAGAGAGTTACCTCTGTGAGCGGCAGTGTTAGGAATGGGCCACTCGCCTGTAGAAGACGTCGGAGAATGCCATTGAAGAATCTGCCTAATTTGCTTCTACCTGATCTCATACTGTCTTCATTGCAGCACTCATCCTTGGATTCCAAAGGGTCGCCACTTATAATTCCTCGAGATTCAGTACAACTAGTGCACATGTTTTTTTCACCAGGGTTTGCAAAGTGGCGGGTTGGGAAACCAACCCTAAAAAATTACAAAAACCGGATCAGTTCCAGAGAAGGTTTGCCCAATATTGGTGCCGATAGAGTTTAATTAAACAACTGATCATTACAAGAAAACACATGACAAGAAAGTATCAGTCACGAAATTCGAGCTCCTCCTAATTAATTGATATATATATATATAACTTATAAAATCACATATATCTATAGTACTATATATGATGTGTATATATAATTACGTTCGTACGTATAACGAGAGATTTTCATTTTAGACATTCGTGCCTAAAGATTTGATCATTGAAAGTAGAAGATATATATATAATCCAAACCTTAAATTTTACAAAGCACAAAAACCGTATGCTGTCATGACCGTGCATGGGAAGTCGTTGGCCGCACGTTTTTAACTATCTCCTCCGCCCGTGGCATTGGAAGTGTTATTGCTGAAAGGAAGGAATAAGATCAGGAAATATTTGGTGCATTGGGACAAAGAGATCACAAATGGAACGGACAGCTAGCTAGAACGTCGACTGATCACAATTCTCTAGGTCGGCCTCGACTACTTTATATATAGTACTCATGTTGGTGTGCTAGCTGCTTATATAAATTGTAATGGTTTTTAAGAACACATGTACGGCCGAACACTGCATGCGTCCACTTAATTTTTTGGCTCAACCCAACAACTTTATGAACGTACGTGTCAAATTGTCATGAATCACCCAAAAGAAATGATCATCCTATATTAATGCAGATATATATATATAGCATATATATAATTGTACTTCTAGCAATTAGGGAAATCAGAAATGTAAACCCTTTTTTACCTTCTTATTAGTTCGGGAGGTTTTATCGGGGGAGTGGCCGCAAATGAGATACCAAAGGCGCTGGCTTCATGGCAATTAAGAAGTAGAAGATCAAATGGCAGAAGGACCACACAACGTACTATGTGGATGACTTGTATGTGTGTGTATATATATATATATATATATATACTTGTCTAAGTCACGGACGTTAATTTATACTTTGGGAGTTGGTGATCACTTTGTGTCAACTGATGATCCCATGTGCATGTCTTGAAAAACCAGGTTACTGTTTTATATATAAGCACGTATATATATATATATATATATATTGTAACTTAGTTCAAATTGTATTAGGGAATTTAATTAACTCCACAGTACTTCTGTTACGGGATGCGGTACTAGTGCAAGCTAGCTAGCACCAGCCTGTAAAGTATTCATACCTTCTTTAATTTATGTATGTTTTCGTGTATTTTCATCTTTTAGATGTTTTTTTTTTCCCTGCAAATCTTGAACGCGTACAGTTTATTTAAAAAAATTGACAGTACTCATGCATGATCCTGGCCTATAATTGGATGATGATCATGATCATACATATATATAGTTCCCAAAAATTGAAATTGCTATCTTATAATATATATCAAAGTTTGCGAAAATTGGTTGTAATAAGTACCTAATTCACCACTTTCGGCGCATTTGGTACTACTGATCACCAAGTCTAATTGGTAGCTATCTAACTTCATGAGACGTTCACGGGAAGCCATTGCAAATCATGATCAATGGCCTTAGATCATTTACCAATGTTAGTATTAATTAATGTTAATTAGCATTCATATATTTTCGTTCTGTATATATATATAGCTAGGATCATTAACTACATGACTGTGTAGGCCAGACTCTCCATATGAGACACCCTGCACAAAAAATAAACAGATTCAATAATAAACGACTACATGCATGCATGCATGCATGTGATCATGATTAATTAAACTTGATCTTATTGCAACTCTGAGCCAATTAATTAAATAGAAGTCGGAATACTCGAATTAAGATATATATATATATATATATATATATATATATATATATATATACACACTATAACAGTTTTACAATGAGTAAACTATATATAACAGTTTTAAGATATATATATATATATACATATTTGAAATACAAATCTGAAACTGAAGCAGAGTTTATCACATTGTTATCCCAACTGACTATTGTTGTGGTTATCTTCATCTTGAATTTGAGTGTCTACTGATGTTGTTGACTTGGTCTTGGATTTATTAGTTGCTGAAACAGAGTTATCACTCACATATATATATATATATATATATAGTTGTATGCACGATATATATATGCTCTCTCGTACGTAGTAGTAGTCGTAGAGCATGATGGTACATGATGATCTTATATTTATAGGTTGGAGCGAGTGCAAGTTGAAAGAGAAAGCAAGGCAAATCACGTGGTTTCTCCACATAGGAGGATACTTAAGTACTACTCTTCGATCTCCATTTTGGGGTTCTTTAATTTAATTAATTTGCTTAATTATGCTGGCTAGCTAGCCTGTTAATTTCTTAATTACTTAATCCACCATCGACCACGAAAAAACCAAATTCCCTAATTATATTAAACAAATCATAGCCTTATATATATATAAGGTGGTTGGAATCAAAGGTACAGTCTTGGCCGATGAGAATGATTCTCCCACACAAGCAGTACAAGAAAGCTGGGAAGAGTTACTTTGACCTTTTCCACCAGACCATCATGTGAACATTTTATTTTTTTAAGATAAAGAATTCACAAAAAGGTATAAATATTATTATACGTCATTAAGATCATATATAATTAATTAAGCAGTACGTAGTACTAATAATATTTACTCTATATATAATATATATAATACTTATCTTACAAACACACAAAAAATTGGCTATATATATATATATACACAATATATATATATATATATATCTTTACTTAAGAACTTTAAAAAAAAATGCCTCCATTGCAATTAATTAGGAAAGTTAATTATGAATTGGTAATTAGGACAGGCTAATTTCCGCCCTGGCCCATCCTTGTCACTTAATTCGATCCTTGGATTATACGCTAGCTTGTTAATGTGCCCGTGCTCATTCTTTCTTCACTTTTCCTCATCTCTCTCCCTTTTTAAGATCTCTTTTTTCTTTGTCCCTTAGAGGTTGCTCGTGGTCATGAGACACTTTCCAAGGTAGCTTTGCACTGCATCGTAGGTTTGGAATCCCATTCATTTGATAGGTTCCAGCTAGCTGTACATGATCGGCAAAGTACGATAAAATGTCTGGAGTTGAGGGTACCCGATTGACTAAGCAGACCAGAACTAGAAAAAGGAATATATCTATTTTCTTCAATCTTTGTCTTCTGAACGCATGGTTCTTCTTAAAGTTTGCTAACAGATGATAATTAAAAAAAAAAAAAAAAAGATTATGTTGAGTGGAGAACTATCATAACGATTGTGGACATTTTGACAGAAGCGAACCTTTTCTAATATGTTTTTAATTAGTTAAATTAAGTTCAAATCATGTGATTGGTCTTTAAACTTGTAATTTAATGAACAAGCATCATGTCCATGATGCCCCACTTGGGCACTTTACACCTTGAACTTTGGGATCTAAATAGACGAGCCATTGATCATTCATTATGTTGACAGGGCTTTTCCAGGCAGGCAGACCGCCTGTTAGCTAGCTAGCTGATTAATTAATTAGAATTGTGTTCATGTGTGCGCGTGTTATATGAAAGCTATAAACAATTAAATCAAAGTTTTGGGAGCAAATAAGAATTTCCTTGTTTCATTTTTTTTCTTGCCCACCCACCATTTTTAATGGCTTTCACAGCTTCGATTATTCGTGAAAAAACAAACCGATTCATGATGGTCTTGCTTCATGTCCCCTCCTCCCCAAACAGCTTCCTGATAGTGTATTCAATGTCTTGAAAGAGATCATAAGGTTCATTAAATTTGTCATTTGGTCTAGCTTCCATATTGCATGTAGGCAACGACATCATGGTCGGGAAAGATCGACTCTTGATTTATCAACTACTTACCGTCCAATAAGAAGTTCATAATCATCATCATCATGCTGCAGGTAATTAATTATATGTTGTGTCAAAAGCATATATATATATATATATATAGCATTTAGGACTTTATATATATATATATATATATATAGGTACTGCATCATCATTGAGTCACATTGTTATTAATGCAGGACCCATTATTTATATTTATCTACTAATTGGTCTTTTTCATATGTGTCTTAAGCTATGATCATTGGATTCTTTCAAAATATTCCTTTTGTTGTAGGATATATGAGTAAATATGATCATGATCATGAGAAGTATTGATGCCTAATGCTTAACAGAATTATCTTCTAAGGACATCGATCTAACGTTGATGAAGGGATAATTTAATCACGAATTTCCTGCATTACAAGTAAAGGCTATCAATAAAATTGAAGAACCGGCTTCTTTTAAAAAAAAAAATCAATTAAAAAAAAAGGACAATTTAACTTTAACATGAAGGAGATCATGTCCAGGAGCTAGCTAGCAAACCATGTTGGGAATTAAAGATCAACCCAGTTAAGTACTTGGACGGATTATGGATTTCATTCCAAAATTTAGCAAAAGAATCCCGCAAGTCCTCCCTGCATGCAATGTAGTGGGCCAATGGCCTACGTCCAAGAGATATATGCCATACCATCTTGGTCTCATGATTTAAGTGGCTCACATTAACCCATATCCCATTGGACTCGTGGCTAATTTCAGCTCAAGCAAGAAATATATATAATTAATTAAGCAGCCTCACATGCTGAATCAAGTTTGATAGAAATAACTTGTGCTGGAAGATGAAAAGCAGTTGAAGATGGAGATGAAATAGCCATAGGACCAAGTGAAGCGTGAGCTTGAAAGGTCTCTGGTATCATGAAAGAATGGGAAAAGGTTCTGGTTTTACATAACAGAAACCGTGTATTCATTATCATATTTATACATAAAACTGTTACAAACGTATGAAAGGATTAACATGTTTGTTACAAGAGATAAAATAAGCTGCTAATAGATTTGTAACCAACGTATAGATATATAAGAGTTGTTACAGAAATCAAATATAACCAAGCTAGCCGTGATAAACTAAAGGTTTGGAGCGGCTTGAACTTTATCCAACTTTATCCTGCTTGAGCTGATCATTATTCTTAACGTAGTGATCTATGCAAATATTATTATAAGATGGTTTAATTTTATAAAAATTTCCACACATTATATGAATATTATAATATTTAATAAATGCATGCTACTTATATGAAATTTTCATTACTCAATTTTATCAAAGAGTTTTGTTACGTATAAGTGAATTTGCATATCGATCTATATATACCAATGTTGCTGTCTTCATATTCAAAATTGATCAAATTGCTAACATTTTTATTAAAATCTAACTTTCTAACCATGAATTATGTTGGATATATACGCATATTGGTAAGCAGAATCGCTTACAACCAGATTTTTCCTTTAAATAATTGAAAAGAGTCTCAAATATCAAGATGCATCCTGTAGGAGGCCAATAGGAATGTCAGTAAGATTAGGGTTTTTTGTTTGATGGTTGGCAACGCCAGTAAAATCATATCTAAGTACTTGACAAACCTCGGATTAAATCTATGTTATTGTCACGTTATATCTATTTGAGCGAAGAAAGTTTTAATCGGATTATATATGCTTAATTGTATATGATGATGGGTACTCAATGAAACTAATTGTTTAAGTACTTGTATGGATATATATAGTACTCGGACTAATGAATTAAATTGGCCGCCATACATGATCATCTATGTAATCAAGAAACCATGCATGCATGCATGTCGAGGTGTTGGCGTTCATAACGGCGCCTTTCATATCATGAAACTCTCTCTCTCTGATCTGGTGTTGGCGTTCATAGTTTACAAACTAGATCTGACAATCTAGTCAAGGTTGAAGCAGTAGTCATGGATTTCATCAACTCTCTGATCAAGTTATATATATGGCGCTGTCCCAGGAGTCTGTCCTTGCGATGATGATGATCAGGCCAATCACGAGAACCCCATGGCTGATGATCAGAGAGCAAAAGCAGTACTTGGAGTTAGGAAAGGTCAAGTATATATAATACGAAGAAGAGTAGTGCCGTACGTTGAAATGCTTCTCGCTTAATTCCATCGTTCCTCCAAGATTTGTTTGTCCAATTACATCCATTAAGCACATGCATGCATTCTTGTAGTACCCTCCAGGTCTTCCATCATCAGTACGCACGTACTTGCTCGGTCTGCATGCAAGCACAATATTAGCTAGGCGTCTTAGTGTGATATATACTTTGTTTTTTTCTTTCTTTTTTTCTAATTCCCAAAAACGTCCAGTACTACTTTGAATGATCACTCGATGGCAACATATACAATTTTGTACTTAACTTGTTTCATTTTGTCGTGTTGGGTCGGGAGTACCGACAACTTTTTTTAAATATTTTTTTTTACTTAATAATTAAAAAAGTATTTTTTAATAATGTTGTAATTTTTTTTATTTCTTTTTTAAATATTTATGATGATTAAAAAAATACATGAAAAATAAATAAATAAATAAATAAGTGAAATGTACGGAACACTTTCTCGGAATATACTTCTTCAGTAACTATATAAATACTCGTTTCAGCGGTACGTACATATAACTTATTAGTAGTTTGTACAAAGACATCAATATTATTTGAATATTATTTCAGTCGTTTGTACGTAGTACGTGCTTAATTGATTATTTTCTAGTTTACGAAAGAGGACCGGCCTGTTTCCGGTTTTTTTTTTTAAGTTATGTTATATACAATTATTTATATATATATTTTTTATATATTTTATTAATTTGATTAATTAAAATAATTATTTAATATTTTAAAAAAATAATACAGCCAATCACATTATTGTTAAAATATATATATATATATATATGATTGTGATGTAGTCTCTAACATATATATTACATCCAAATCATCAAGGAATATCTTACTTTTACTTCTTGCCTGGATTAGTATATATTATTAATGCCATTCTTACGAGTAATGATAGATTATTATTCTTATGCGACCATAAAATGCATTGCTATCATTGAACAAAATACTTTTTTCACTTTAATTCAATCACATGATCATCATCTTGCAATGAACAGTTCAAAAGTACTGAAAAATTTATTTTTTAATAAAAAAATCTATTTATAAATCTTAACAAATTGCTGATGTCCACATTATCATCAATTATGCTAAAAAAATATTGGTTTTTTTTTTTTTAAGTTATAATGGGTTCTAATATAAGTACTAGTGCGTTAACACACCAGTTTATCTGTAGTAAAACTCTATTTTTTGTATTAATCATAATTGCATTAAAGTTATAACTCTATATTGTTAAGGAAACTATGCCTTGATTCAAGGCTTAATATCTTATAGCTTAATTATAGGAATTTCATTGTACAAATTGATTCTAGTTTCCTATTTTGTAATTCAAACATTATGCATATATTGAATATATAAAGCAATACACTCACCACGATTGAGGTGTAGTGGTTTTGATCAAACGTTCACATGGTATCACGAGCCTTCTCGGATTAACATCCCTCTTTTTTTCATGGCTGCCGAACCCAACCCCAACCCCACCCTTCTTCCCTTCAACACCATGATTCACATGGTTACCATCAAGCTTTCCTCATCTAATTATCTCCTGTGGAAGAGCCAATTACTCCCTCTCCTTGAAAGTCAAGAATTACTAGGTCATGTGGATGGCACTCTAGACCCTCCCCCACGGTTTCATCCCCCAACTTCTCAGACACCCAATACCAAACACCTAGCATGGAAGCAAACTGACCAACGACTCTTAAGCCTTCTGCTCTCCTCCCTCACCGAAGAAGCTATGGCTGAAGTTGTGGGTCTCTCTACCTCACATGAGGTTTGGCTTGCTCTTGAAAACTCCTTCAGCCATCGCTCCAAAGCACGGGAAATTCGTCTCAAAGACGATTTGCAGTTGATGAAACGCGGCACACGTACGGTTTCTGAGTACGCCCGCACTTTCAAATCCCTTTGTGATAGCTGCACGCCATCGGACGGCCTGTCGACGGCACAGATAAATCCCACTGGTTTCTCCGGGGTCTTGGGTCCGATTTCACCAATTTTTCCACCGCCCAAATGGCCCAAACTCCCCTGCCCTGTTTTGCCGATCTTGTCTCCAAGGCCGAGAGTTTTGAACTCTTTTAGAAGTCCCTTGACCAATCGGCTTCTCCTCCCTCTGCTGCCTTCACCACCCACCACCCATGGTGGCCACTATCGATCAAACCAGCGGAACCCTTCATCTCGTCCGCAACAGAGCAATCGGGCTGGCCATGGAAATTCTTCCTCCCACCGTGGTAATGGGCAACCAAATCAATGCCACCGTTCCGGTCAACCACGCTGTCCACCACGGTGTCAAATCTGCCGGCAGGAGGGCCATTATGCCGATCGATGCCATCAACGTTACGCACGGACTGATTCTGCACGAGGTGAGATTGCAGCTCACCTTGCTGAGGCTTTCAATGCCTCCTGTGGACTCAATGGGCCCGAGCCCAGTGACTGGTACTTGGATACTGGGGCTTCGACCCACATGACAACAGATCTTCCACTTTGGCCCACTCAAGTAACTACACGGGTAAGGATTGTGTAATTATAGGGAATGGTGCTTCCCTCCCCATTACCCATACCGGTACCATCTCTCATCTTCCCAACCTTCATTTATTGGATGTTTTAGTTGTTCCCCGTCTCACCAAAAATCTCATCTCAATTAGTAAATTAATATCTGATTTTCCTCTCTTTGTTATATTTACTAATAATTCTTTTTCGGTCCAGAATCGTCAAACGGGAAGGGTTGTGGCAACCGGTAAACGTGATGGTGGCCTATATGTGCTGGAGTGCGGCAACTCCGCTTTTATTTCTATTCTTAAGAACAAAGCCCTTCATGCGTCTTATGATTTATGGCATTCTCGTCTTGGTCATGTAAACCATTCCATTATTTCTCTTTTGAATAAAAAATGTCATCTTCATCTTACATCATTATTGCCTTCTCCAAATTTGTGTGATACATGCCAACTTGCCAAAAATCATCGCTTACCATATACTTGAAATGAACATAGGTCTTCTCATATATTAGATCTTATTCATTGCGACATTTGGGGCCCTTCCCCTGTCAAATCAAATTTGGGTTTTATTTATTATGTTATATTCATTGATGATCATTCTCGATTCACTTGGCTTTATCCCTTGAAATTAAAATCTGATTTTTATGATATTTTTCTTCAATTCCAAAAATTTGTTGAAAATCAGCATTCCACTCGCATCAAAATTTTCCAAAGTGATGGTGGTGCCGAATTTACCAGCAATCGCTTCAAAGCTCATCTTCGCACTTTTGGCATTCACCATCAACTCTCATGCCCATATACACCCACCCAAAATGGTCGCGCCGAAAGAAAGCATCGCCATGTCACCGAGACTAGTCTAGCCCTTCTTTTTCATTCTCATCTTTCCCCTCGCTTCTGGGTTGACGCCTTCAGCACTGCAGTTTACATTATCAACCGCTTGCCCACATCACTTCTTGGAGGTAAGTCCCCCTTTGAGCTTCTCTATGGTTCTTCACCCAATTATGAAAATTTTCATCCCTTTGGTTGTCGTGTTTACCCTTGTTTGCATGATTATATGCCTAACAAATTTTCCCCTCGTAGCATTCCTTGCATTTTTTTGAGTTATAGCCCTTCTCATAAGGGATTTCGTTGTCTTGACACATCTACATCTAGGCTATATATCACACGACATGCTCAGTTTGATGAAACTTATTTCCCCTCTCATTCCAGCTCTCACGCTCAGCCCATATCATCCTTTATTTTTTCTAATTTTCTTGAACCACATTCTCTCCATACCGACCCTCCTCCTCCCTCCACTATGCACCATTCTCCACATATTACTCCATCCGGATCTAACCCGTGTGTTATTTGTACTGACCCAGTGGCTGAGTCCTTGCAGGTTCCTCTTCACCAGTTCAGGATCCTAACCTGCCTCCTGTTGTCACTGCCATTGATTCTCCTGTTTCAGCACTTCCGTTGGGATCTCACCCGATGCTCACCCACGCCAAGGCTGGTATTTTCAAGACTCGTCATCCGGCAGACCTAAGTGTTATGGGCTCTTCTAGTCTTCTTCATGCCCTACTTGCCTCTATTGAGCCTAAAGGATTTAAATCCGTTGCCAAAAATCCTGCCTAGCTTGCTGCCATGGATGACGAAGTTCGTGCTCTGCAGAACAACCGTACCTGGATCTTGGTCCCTCGGCCTCCTAATACCAACATTGTAGGTTCCAAATGGGTGTTCCGGACCAAGTATCTACTTGATGGATCCATTGAGCGCCTCAAAGCCCGTCTTGTTGCCAAAGGCTACACTCAAGTACCTGGACTTGACTACACCGACACCTTTAGTCCTGTTATCAAGGCTACTACTGTTCATGTTGTGCTTTCTCTTGCTGTTACAAACTGATGGCCTCTTCGTCAACTGGACGTAAAGAATGCTTTTCTCAATGGTAATCTTACTGAAACGGTTTATATGGAGCAACCTCCCGGGTATGTTGATCCTCTCTACCCTGATCATGTCTGTCAATTGCAAAAAGCTCTCTATGGCCTCAAGCAAGCTCCTCGTGCATGGTTTCAGCGCTTCAGTTCCTTTCTCATTACACTTGGTTTTTCTTGCAGCCGTGCTGATACTTCTCTTTTTGTGTTTCATCAGCATTCAGATATTATTTATCTGCTTCTTTATGTTGATGACATTATTATTACTGGCAACAACTCTTCCCTTCTTGACAGCTTCACTCGCAAGTTCAATTCCGAGTTTGCTACCAAAGACTTGGGTTCTCTCAGCAATTTTCTTGGTTTGGAAGCCACCTCCACTCATGATGGTCTTTTTATTAGTCAATTGAAGTATGCACGGGATATCCTTACTCGGGCTTAGTTGCTTGATAGCAAGCTTGTTCACACTCCCATGGTGGTCTCCCACCACCTAACTAGCACTGGTTCCCCTTTCTCGGACCCTACTCTCTATAGAAGTCTTGTTGGTGCCTTATAGTACTTGACCATCACACGGCCCGACATTGCTCATGTTGTCAATTCTGTCAGTCAGTTTCTGCATGCTCCTACTACAGATCATTTTCTTGCTGTCAAGCGTATTCTTCGCTATGTCAAGGGCACACTTCACTTTGGTCTTACCTTTCGCCCTTCTGCTGCTCCCGGTGTTTTGGTTGCTTACTCTGATGCTGACTGGGCTGGCTGTCCCGACACTCGTCGCTCTACCTCTGGTTACTCTATTTACCTTGGCGATAATTTGGTTTCCTGGAGTGCCAAGAAGCAACCTACTGTCTCTCGTTCCAGCTGTGAATCTGAATATCTTACCCTTGCGACCACTGCAGCTAAACTTCTCTGGCTCATGCATCTTCTTCAGGATCTCCAGGTTTCCCTATCAACCAAGCCACTTCTCTTATGTGACTACAAAAGTGCTCTCTTCTTAAGCTCTAATTCTATCTCTTACAAACGAGCTAAGCATGTTGAACTCGATTATCATTTCCTTCGAGAACTTGTTGTTGCCGGCAAACTTCAGACGCAGTATGTGCCCTCTCATCTACAGGTTGCTGATCTATTCAGCAAAAGTGTTCCTCGTCCTCTATTTGAATTCTTTCGAACCAAGCTTCATGTCTGTTCCAATCCGACTCTCAGCTTGCGGGGGGGTGTTAAGGAAACTATGCCTTGATTTAAGGCTTAATATCTTCTAGCTTAATTATAGGAATTTCATTGTACAAATTGATTATAGTTTCCTATTTTGTAATTCAAACGTTATGCACATATTGAATATATAAAGCAATACACTCACCAAGATTGAGGTGTGGTGGTTTTGATCAAACGTTCACATATATATCCTTTTTTCCCTACTTATAAGTTAAATCATTAGAGAATGAAATTGGAGCACAAAAACGGGGTTCTTCATTTAGTGAATATGTCCACAGATTATTAGGAAAATCCTACTCCTTCATTTTCATTATAGAGTCGCATTAGGAAAATTCCACATCTTCTACACCTTACCAAATTATGAAAACTGATCTATTGGAAAAATTCACTTCCGTTAGAAGAATCCCATGAGTATAACTTTGACAACTTCAAAGATATATTCATTAAAAAAAAAAATTCTAACTGATATGCACAATTCTTCAATTTTGCATTAGATTTTGCGGCCCTTACTAAACCTTAAGAAATGAAAGATCTTTGTTTGTTGTTTCAATTTTTTGTAGGTTGAAAGATGCATATAAATTGTTAGATTCTACATTGATAATTTTGGATTACTTTGAAAGATAAGTATAGACAATCATTATAAGAAACACTTAAGTTTAATTATATTCAAGGAATATCACACTACTACAACATTTTGACAATAACTTTTGTTACATGTTTAGAATCAAACATATGACCATAATTTAAAAACAAAAAAAAAAATCAATGCTCACGTCGTGGTCGCCAGGCCCTACCTAGTGGTTCACATTAATTTGGATTCTAAAAATCATGTCCCCATTTTTTGTTTATTGGAAATAACATATTGGGTTCTTATCCATTATTAATCAACCATAACATGATTTTCCCAGTGACAGCTACATCAGAGATTTCTCTAGGACAATCTTCCATCCACACGACTTTAGACTTCAAAGCCAAAGCTTTTTTTGTGAGCCTATGTGCAGCCTCATTTGCTAGTCTTCTAACATGTTGTACTATCCATTCTTGCCTTCTAAGTTCTAGCTTAATATCTTTGATAAGTTGGCCATAATTAATATGAACTTACTACTTGTCTTAAAAGTTTAAGTTAATAGGAAGATGTAGATTTAATTATTTGTATTATATTTTTAACACTCTTCCTCACGTCATGTGAGCCAAACTCCTCTTTAATGAGTGAGTCCAATAAGTAAAATATTTAATTGAATAGGTAGAGTGTAGAGTTAGAATTCAAACTCATGACCTCTACTCTTATAATATGTAAAATCACTTATTGTCTTAAAAGTTTATGCTAATGAGAAGAAATAGACTTACTTATTTGTATTATATTTTTAACAACTAATTCTTAATTAATCTCAACTTCCATAACCATGAGAGAGTCCCATTCCAAGCAACATTTGAGCTCTCAATCATTTTACAAAATTCTATAATCTTCCAGAAAGCAACTACTTAATTACACCACGTTGGGTCAGTGATGTGTTGGATTGGAACACTCATTGAGGCTAGGACGTCTTCTCCATTTGGAATTCTAATAACGGAAATAATGTCTATTTTCCTATAATTAGCCTGGGTTGAGGCATCTCAATTAACTTTCAACGTGTTAGAGTTTTGTTTTTCCCACTTCAATGTATCTTTAGTTCTGTGAATTTGTTCTGGTCCAGGATCATCACTACGAAGGTTTGAAAATCCTTTACTACCATCCCTAGTGAGGTGAATATTTTTTTGAAAGTAAAGTCATTTCTTGAGAACCATTTCTTCCCATTACGACAACCACCAACGAAATGATCTATATTTAAGCTTGACATCATTTTCCCATCATATCAAGGAAGTCCTCAACTTCACTACATTTTTTTAACACAACTCTCTTTTTTGCTCATACATCCCTTGATGATTCATAGTTCCATAATATATGTACTTTTACCTTATATTCTGAGGAGATGAGCAGAATATTTTTGGCTATAGTCATATTTGTCCTTTTAACCCTTATCTTGGCAACTTTGCTTTATGTGACATCAAATGATTGCTAGACAAATAAAATATAACAAAGAGTTTTTCACTCATTTAATATCATATCAAGAGAAAGTAATTAATAAAAAAGATAATGAGTAACATTACTCACTAATTAATAATCCCAAAAGTAGGGTTGAGCACCGACTGGATTAGAGTCAAAATGGTCAACCTCCGACTCCGGCCCACTTTAAATTAAAAAAAAAAAAAAAAAACTGTATGTGGGATTTCAAATTTTAATTTTTTCAAAAATTACAATCTAAACTAAATAATTCATTTTTGATTATAACAAAAAATAGAACTAACTAAAAACAAGTAACAAGTAACATACTAACTACATGCTCATATTGTCAAAAGCTAAAAATAAAAAATAAACATTCAACTAATCACTCGATTCACTACAATAAACATCCACACTCATCAGAATATATTAATAATATTTACTTACCACTACTACAACAAACATTTACTAAGTTCCCAACAACAAAAGAAATCCAACATTTTTTAAGTACTAAGTGCCAACCAAATTAAATATTCACAACAACTTCAACAACAAAATTACAAACTTAAAAATGCACCAAAATAAGTTAAATTACAAACTTCAAAATTACAAACTGAATGCTAAACAAATGTTCCCAACATCAATAAAGTAAATGTAACAAACTTAATTCCAAACAGCCCTGCTTCCAAGTTTAATTATGCCTGAAAAAAAAATGAAAAGATTAGTAAGGAAAACATATAGGAGCATATGCTATAATTTTCAATGTAGGAGAAAACATTGTTATTGTGATTCAATAATGCTTTTTCATTCAACTTTTGATTTATTAGGAGAGTAGCATCTTGTGGGCTATTCTTCATCCAAGAGTGTGTACTTCACAACAAATAGAAACATAAAAAAAAATAAAACTAATTAATTTCAAATAGAAAGGATCCTCAGTCAATAAACTACCATTCACTAGATACTAATTACTTCATAAGAGAAAACACAACCAAGGTTGGCATTTAATTAGATGCATGGCATTTCACCCTCACCTCGGATCAACTACTTGGCATTTAATTGAAGTATTATTCCTATCTATTTTGAACTGAATCCATCAACATCTATTTCCATAGTATGAAAAAGAAAGCAATAACGGGAAAGTCGAGAAGTGACTATTAGTGAGATAAAAGAGATTTATATGAAAATTGGTGTCTTCCATATCACCCACTTCTAGTCTTTACAAATTACACATTTGCCAAATAATTCTCACTCCTAAAGACTCAACCATAGAGTTACTTAAAAAAAATAACTCTGTAAATCATTAATTTTAGAGATTGTGAGCATTAATTTTAGAGCTTTGTAAATCATTAATGCATGGATTTACTGTAAGGATTAAATGGAAAGTGAATCTGAGACTCTATTTTAAGATCACAGGAGCTTCTCAATTGTATATCCCATCATTGGGATGAACAAGTAACTTCTTTGACTATGAGAAAAGAATCTCTCTTCTTTTTTTCTTTTTTTTTTTCAGTTTCCTCCTTGGGTTCCACAATTATGATTTCACATACAACATGTAAATTCATATTTTATTTTTATTTATTTGTACAAATGGTAAAATCCATTATAATTATGTTCGGAAAGAAGTTTTTCCTTAATCATTCTGCAGGGACTTCATTTTCCCTTTCAATCTACCAGACTATCAACTCAATTATGAAAGACAACGAAAGCTGAGAAGTGAAGATAAAAACAAAAGAAAATATCCACAACCATATTACCTTTGATCAAACAAAAGGAGAAGAGAGAGATATGGCTTCCAAAAGGGAGGGGAAGTGATAGCGACAACATGAGAGTGAAAGGGTGGGAAGCGATAGTATTACAATGTGAGAGTGAGCTTGGGGGGGGGAGGGGGCGGGCATGGATGGGTCTGAGGGAAGCTAGGGTTTTCTGGAAAATCAGAAATGGGAATATGGGATTTGGGAACTTGTGGGTGGGGGAGGAAATGAGATTATATGAGAATATTACCCCAAGCCCATCAATGAATCTTTCTTTTACCTTCCACTTCTCCCCATAAAAAATTAGCAAGAATAGAATTTATATGAGAAATATTGACTAGTGGCATATTTATAATAGACATCGAGTGTATAGGTAAGCTGGACAACACATTTCTTAAAAGAATCAATCTACTATCTTGCGAAAGCAACTTAAATTTTCATCCCGCAATTTTCTTTATGATCTTTTCCACAAGAGGTTCCATTATCCTGGAGGTCAATTTACCAGACACCAACAGCGCACCCAAATACATAATTGGAAAGTTGCCTTCTATGAAACCTGTAATTCTCAATAAATTATGTTTTCGAGCAGGAGTAATGTATTTGGACATAAATAAAGCTGACTTAGCCTTATTGATACATTAACCCGATCAGTTCTCATACATCTCCAAAGTGTAGACCAAATTTCTGATAGACCTCTTCCCTTCATTAGCAAAAATAAGAATATCGTTTGCATAAAGTAAATGCGAAACCAAAATAGCCCCAATAGGATGGTGGAATTTTCCAATACGACTTGTCTCATAATTATTTTTTAGCAATCTTGTCAAAACTTTCTCCATTATGATGAATAAATAAGGACAAAGGGGGTCCCCTTGACGTAAGCCTCTAGAAGATTGAAAAAACCCTTTAAAGGTTCCATTCATCATAATAGAAAATAACGGAGACTCCACACAATTTTTAATGAGCTTGCAAAAATATTGAGAAAAACCAAAAGCCTTAAGAACCTCCATAAGAAAATTTCAGTTCACTCTGTTATAAGCCTTAGCCATATCCAACTTGACCATCACATTCCGTCGTTCATTCTTTTCTCTCCCACCTTACACACAATTGAGGAATGTCCTTGCCAGCAACAATTGGAGCAAAAAAAACCCATCTTTTCATATTTGGCTTCTTGCCACAAACATTGAGTCAGTGATAAAACGAGAGGAAATCCCTTTATCGGTTCCATAGACAAGTCAACTTCCACACAAATACGGGCCCCTGAGGCTCTCATACGGTTGATTGTCGCATTATCGATTCCAAGATAATGACCAAAAAGAGTCGCTATAATTTCCAGAAAATCCATTTGGTAGAGATGCATTGGTAAACCAGGCAAGAAAATCCATTGAGGAGCCAATGGAGATTTTTTATTCACATCAAAATCCTTCATCCACTTGAACAGCCGAAAAGAATTGCCTTCCATAGTTCTATCTTTCCTTGCCTAGCCATGCACAAAATCACATTCGTTTTTCATGTGAATTAACGTATGATAATCATCCATAACACTAATCGTTGGAATTTTCGTCAATCCCCATGTTCTCACAACCGATAGTCTAATTTTATCAATAGATGGCCGATATCTCATGAACTTCATCACTAACGCAAAACAGAACTCTTCCTCTGCATTAGTCATCTCTGCTTTTGAGAAGATAAATCCCAATTCAACATTGATATCAATTGGAAATCTCATAGGTATTTTATATGCAGGTGCATCCACTTTTTTATTCATGACTTGCGCATACGTCTGCAACCCGGAACCAGCTTGGCCTGCAATCCCCGCCGATGGTGAGGCCATCAGAGGGCCATAAGACGGCATCCCAACAACCCTAGGCAGTCGGGAACCCAAGCAAACGAAAATAAAAAGGAAAGCCCACAAAATCAGGACTATCCAAAATAGGAAGCAAAAAGTCTCCTAAAATCGCCTTCACCCCTTTAATTAATCCAGTGCAGTAGTTTTAATGTGAAATGAGGCGTATTTATGTTTTCACTTACATTTGACGTCAATATCAATGCTCTAAATAGAAACTAAAGGCAAATGGATATAGATCATGGTCGGGAGCCGAGAAGGACTACACTAGAGGCAATAAAAGGGATAGAAAACAATTACAAAATAGATAATTCAAGAAGTATTATCTATTTTGTAATGTGACATTAAATCATTAAATTTGTCACCTAGCACTATAATTCCAAAGATAAATTCAATGAAATATTGTCATTAAATATGATATATGCATGTAAAATATTAGAGGATGCATGCAACATGATTTTAAAGATTGAATATTAATAGAGTGTAAATTTTCCCTATCAACAATTACTTAATCGTTACATGCTTGCATAAACCCTAAATATATGTGGATAGACGTTTGGTATTTTTGGTATTTATTTATCTTATGCTCTAGTCGTTTTATGTTTGTTTCTGTTGAGAGCAAATCAACATATATCTACAATCGAGGATTTCAAAGAACAAAGAAAACATATATACAATCGACAAACATAAATTCCCACTCTTTTTAACCTCTCTACACCACTTTCGATTTTCTTTTCCCCGACCATCGACAGCCCTTTCCAAATTCTTGCTCCTCCCACCCTCCCTCCCTCCCGTCGTTTTATTCCAATTCCTCGGTCGTTTCGTCACTTTCCTTCGCACCCGCCTGATCGCCCAAGATCAAGTCTCATCTCAGATTAACAACGACGATTTGCGTTTGATTTCTCCGTGAATTTCAACCGCCGCGATGGTTGCACCGTCGATTCGTGCGCCGTCGGGTTCCGTAACAGTTGTCGGGGTGCCGTGTCTCTAAAGGTTTAATTTCGCTATTGTTTGGTAAATTTTTCGCGGAATTTTGGGTAATTTCATGGGCGACATTAGCCTTTGGTCGCCTGAACCAAACGGCGCCGTTTTGGAGGAGATGCCGTCATCATCGTCTTCATCAAAGTCGTCGTTCTTATCTTCGAATCAAACGGAAATTGGTGCTGAGTACTGGCAAAGAGCCGAAGACGCGACGCAGGGTGTCATAGCCCAGGTTCAGCCCACTATCCTCTCTGAAAACAGGAGGAAAGCGGTTATTGATTACGTGCAGAGGCTCATTAAAAGTTTTCTTGGCTGTGAGGTGAGCTACCGATATATAAATGTATATGTGTGTGCATATATTGATCCGTATATATGTTTAATCTTGTAAATATATGCGTAGATGTTTACCNAGTGTTACATGATAGTAATATTGAAATGGCATGATGTTTATATACACTAAACTATTATTAGTCAATATATTATAGTATAAATATATTATTTTATAATAATTAACCCATGGGGCCATGCGAGTATATTATTGAGTTTAACTAACTATATAAGATATAGTTATATAAAATCTATATAATCAATACTTTAGTTATTATACATTAATATTACAATATTACATGCTATTATGCATTTTAGTGTTTATATATTAGTAATTTAGTGTTACATGGTAGTAATATTGAAATAGCATGACATCTATGCATCTGGGTAGAAGCTGGAAGTAGTGTTCCTAAATAGAGCAGAATAGAAGATGATTTTATGGTGTTGTGGGAGAGACTGATGTAGAAATTTAACAAAAGCCAGCTGGAAGAAGTGGCAATGTTGCTTAGAAGAGTATGGTTGTGAAGAAATTTGTTTGTTTTTGAAAAAAAACTAATTTTCCCTAAAGCAATAATGATGTCATCATCCCATCGTCAAGTGCCAAGTGTGTGACATGGGAGTTGGGGGCATCACAAATGAGGATAACTAATTAAGTCTTGCTAGAGTACAAGAATGCTCAGACTATCCAGTTTCATGATAAACAGGTAAAAGTGTCTATTAGGGAGTCACAAAAGTGGAAAAAACAAAGTTGTGCTTTTGTTAAAGTAAATTGAGATGCTTATTTATGGGTGAAAGAAAGAAGAATGAGAATGAGAATTATCATTAGGGATGAGGAGGGAGAACCGATGGTTGTTGTCTATGACCAAGAGAAAAATGTTGAAGTCCCTGTGGTGGCGAGTGTTATGCCTTGAGGATGGTTTTGGAGCTATGCAGTGAACTTAATATATATACATAACGCAATCTTTGAAGGAGATGCAAAAACTATTATCATGGCAGTTTAAAGGGAAGAAAAGGAGATATCAATTTTTGGTTCCTTGTTTGAAGATGTAAAGTTTTTCTTTAGTAGTAATTTTGATTGGAAATTGTAATTTGTATATAGAGAGAACAACACAGTGCCACATACTTTAGCTATGACAGCTCTAAGTTTCTTAGAAAAAACCGTGTGGATAGAGGAGATGCCAGCCTTTGTTGCTAAGGCTCTGGATAATGATAAAAATTGTAATGTTGAAGTTCATCAACGAAATACTGAGGTATTATTTTTCAAAAAAAAAAATAGCATGATGTTTACATACACTAAACTATTATTAGTCAATTTAGTCTATATATTATAGAATAAATATATTATTTTATAATAATTAACCCATGGGGCCATGCTAATATATTATTAAGTTTAACTAACAATATAAGATATAGTTATATAAAATCTATATAATCAATACTTTAGTTATTATACATTAGTATTACATGTTATTATAAATTTATTATTTATATATTAGTGTTTATCCATTAGTGTTACAAGTTATTATACATTAATATTACAATGTTACATATTATTATGAATTTTAGTATTTATACATTATTATTAGATGTTATTATATTTATATAGGTTTACAAATATTACCCCAAGTCCATCAATGAATCTTTCTTTTACCTTCCACTTCTCCCCATAAAAAATTAGCAAGAATAGAATTTATATGAGAAATATTGACTAGTGGCATATTTATAATAGACATCGAGTGTATAGGTAAGCTGGACAACACATTTCTTAAAAGAATCAATCTACTATCTTGCGAAAGCAACTTAAATTTTCATCCCGCAATTTTCTTTATGATCTTTTCCACAAGAGGTTCCATTATCCTGGAGGTCAATTTACCAGACACCAACAGCGCACCCAAATACATAATTGGAAAGTTGCCTTCTATGAAACCTGTAATTCTCAATAAATTATGTTTTCGAGCAGGAGTAATGTATTTGGACATAAATAAAGCTGACTTAGCCTTATTGATACATTAACCCGATCAGTTCTCATACATCTCCAAAGTGTAGACCAAATTTCTGATAGACCTCTTCCCTTCATTAGCAAAAATAAGAATATCGTTTGCATAAAGTAAATGCGAAACCAAAATAGCCCCAATAGGATGGTGGAATTTTCCAATACGACTTGTCTCATAATTATTTTTTAGCAATCTTGTCAAAACTTTCTCCATTATGATGAATAAATAAGGACAAAGGGGGTCCCCTTGACGTAAGCCTCTAGAAGATTGAAAAAACCCTTTAAAGGTTCCATTCATCATAATAGAAAATAACGGAGACTCCACACAATTTTTAATGAGCTTGCAAAAATATTGAGAAAAACCAAAAGCCTTAAGAACCTCCATAAGAAAATTTCAGTTCACTCTGTTATAAGCCTTAGCCATATCCAACTTGACCATCACATTCCGTCGTTCATTCTTTTCTCTCCCACCTTACACACAATTGAGGAATGTCCTTGCCAGCAACAATTGGAGCAAAAAAAACCCATCTTTTCATATTTGGCTTCTTGCCACAAACATTGAGTCAGTGATAAAACGAGAGGAAATCCCTTTATCGGTTCCATAGACAAGTCAACTTCCACACAAATACGGGCCCCTGAGGCTCTCATACGGTTGATTGTCGCATTATCGATTCCAAGATAATGACCAAAAAGAGTCGCTATAATTTCCAGAAAATCCATTTGGTAGAGATGCATTGGTAAACCAGGCAAGAAAATCCATTGAGGAGCCAATGGAGATTTTTTATTCACATCAAAATCCTTCATCCACTTGAACAGCCGAAAAGAATTGCCTTCCATAGTTCTATCTTTCCTTGCCTAGCCATGCACAAAATCACATTCGTTTTTCATGTGAATTAACGTATGATAATCATCCATAACACTAATCGTTGGAATTTTCGTCAATCCCCATGTTCTCACAACCGATAGTCTAATTTTATCAATAGATGGCCGATATCTCATGAACTTCATCACTAACGCAAAACAGAACTCTTCCTCTGCATTAGTCATCTCTGCTTTTGAGAAGATAAATCCCAATTCAACATTGATATCAATTGGAAATCTCATAGGTATTTTATATGCAGGTGCATCCACTTTTTTATTCATGACTTGCGCATACGTCTGCAACCCGGAACCAGCTTGGCCTGCAATCCCCGCCGATGGTGAGGCCATCAGAGGGCCATAAGACGGCATCCCAACAACCCTAGGCAGTCGGGAACCCAAGCAAACGAAAATAAAAAGGAAAGCCCACAAAATCAGGACTATCCAAAATAGGAAGCAAAAAGTCTCCTAAAATCGCCTTCACCCCTTTAATTAATCCAGTGCAGTAGTTTTAATGTGAAATGAGGCGTATTTATGTTTTCACTTACATTTGACGTCAATATCAATGCTCTAAATAGAAACTAAAGGCAAATGGATATAGATCATGGTCGGGAGCCGAGAAGGACTACACTAGAGGCAATAAAAGGGATAGAAAACAATTACAAAATAGATAATTCAAGAAGTATTATCTATTTTGTAATGTGACATTAAATCATTAAATTTGTCACCTAGCACTATAATTCCAAAGATAAATTCAATGAAATATTGTCATTAAATATGATATATGCATGTAAAATATTAGAGGATGCATGCAACATGATTTTAAAGATTGAATATTAATAGAGTGTAAATTTTCCCTATCAACAATTACTTAATCGTTACATGCTTGCATAAACCCTAAATATATGTGGATAGACGTTTGGTATTTTTGGTATTTATTTATCTTATGCTCTAGTCGTTTTAATGTTTGTTTCTGTTGAGAGCAAATCAACATATATCTACAATCGAGGATTTCAAAGAACAAAGAAAACATATATACAATCGACAAACATAAATTCCCACTCTTTTTAACCTCTCTACACCACTTTCGATTTTCTTTTCCCCGACCATCGACAGCCCTTTCCAAATTCTTGCTCCTCCCACCCTCCCTCCCTCCCGTCGTTTTATTCCAATTCCTCGGTCGTTTCGTCACTTTCCTTCGCACCCGCCTGATCGCCCAAGATCAAGTCTCATCTCAGATTAACAACGACGATTTGCGTTTGATTTCTCCGTGAATTTCAACCGCCGCGATGGTTGCACCGTCGATTCGTGCGCCGTCGGGTTCCGTAACAGTTGTCGGGGTGCCGTGTCTCTAAAGGTTTAATTTCGCTATTGTTTGGTAAATTTTTCGCGGAATTTTGGGTAATTTCATGGGCGACATTAGCCTTTGGTCGCCTGAACCAAACGGCGCCGTTTTGGAGGAGATGCCGTCATCATCGTCTTCATCAAAGTCGTCGTTCTTATCTTCGAATCAAACGGAAATTGGTGCTGAGTACTGGCAAAGAGCCGAAGACGCGACGCAGGGTGTCATAGCCCAGGTTCAGCCCACTATCCTCTCTGAAAACAGGAGGAAAGCGGTTATTGATTACGTGCAGAGGCTCATTAAAAGTTTTCTTGGCTGTGAGGTGAGCTACCGATATATAAATGTATATGTGTGTGCATATATTGATCCGTATATATGTTTAATCTTGTAAATATATGCGTAGATGTTTACCATAAGTAATGGGTAATTGTTCAAATTTGATACTTTAAATATTCAACTAAGATTTACTTATGGATATTTTTTGCTGCAACCACTTTTGATGACAGATTTCCTGATCCCAATCCGAGCTTGTTTCAGTTAGCATGCAAAAGAAAAGTAATTTTACAGCGGGTTTTGAGTTCTTTTTTTTTTTTTGGGTACAATGAGTTTGAGTAGTGATCACTGTTTGAATAAAGTATTATCAGGCTGCACGGCCCTTTTAGATAGCAAGATCAAAATAAAAAATTTGCCGCACAGCTGTAGGGGTTGGAGACTTGGAATGTGCGTCTAATAATTAAGAGCATGCTAATTAGATCAACACCTAGATCAGACACCTCTCTATTTATGTGCGAAGAAAATATATAAAGATACTGTCTGAGATAAATTAGCGGAATGGCAAGGTGTATCTCTTCAATCAGAAAACAACTGTTATAAACTACTACCGTATGTTGAAGCAAGTATTTCTGCCGTTCAAAAGGCCAGAAGAGATGATTGAGAAGTTTATTTATGTGTCTATGGTTTGGGTATTTGGGTCATATGTTTAATTTTTGCCGAACTATAGACGAATCTCGGCAACCATGATTTCTATTTAATTGATTTTTTAACGAGGATTGGCATCAATTGGGAACTACAGATCACCCTTCATATGATTCTTGTGTAATGGGTGGTTGCTAGGGTAACGTGATGCGGCTGTCATTTGCAACAATTTTCCGTTTTGTTTGGAGATAATATGACATTAATTTCCTAGATATTGGTGTTACATGGGGGAACCAATTGTGAGCATGAGAAGTTAACAATGTCATTTGCGATAATTTTCCTTTTTGTTTGGAGGTATATGATATTAATGGAATGGGTTCAATTCATTATGTTAACTTCCTGGATGTGGGGTTTTTATGTGGGAACCAATTATAATTATGATAAGTCGTACGAGTTTTACATTGCGCTTATTTGACATAGAGCCTAGAGGGAGGGAGGGGTTGTACGGTCCACCTTCCTCCCTGGGGTCTGTTCATGAGTGGGAGGGCCTAGGGATGTTCAATTCCTCAAATTGTTTGCTCCTAAATTTATCCATCCAAAGTTTTTTCTACCTTTCATTTTTCCCCAGTTTCCATTTATGGTAGCTTCTATATCCTTTTAGAGACTAAAATTCGTGTTATGGACTTTGATCTGAGTGAGACCTATTCTGAAATGTAGATTCCTTTCTAAATCATCTTTGTTTCAGGTATTTCCCTTTGGGTCTGTGCCACTAAGGACCTATCTGCCTGATGGAGATATTGATTTGACTGCCTTTGGTGGTATAAATGTTGAGGACAATTTGGCCAATGAAGTTTTTTCTGTTCTGGAACGAGAAGAACAGAACAGGGCTGCGGAGTTTGTAGTAAAGGATGTCCAGTTAATTCGCGCTGAGGTTTCTAACTTAATTCCATATTTTTACTAGATATCTTTGCTGATCTATAATTTCACTCTCGTTGATTGAGTCGGACTAAGTTGAGATTCATTTGCTTTGAACTAATCCATGTGCAAAATTTCTGTCAAGTTTTTTTTTCCTCTTTTCATAATTGTCTAGTTTAGCTTGTATGTATCTAGGAAGTAGCATTTTTAATTGTTAACTAATATTAAGTAAAATAACTTTTATATTTCTCACGTATTCCCCCTTCCTCCAAAGTAAATGCGAAGATTGTGAAATCTTTGCACTATTGAACTCCATACCATGGTATCCCTAGGTTCATTTTATAATGTAAAGGTTTTTCCTCATAAAGGCATGGTTTGATTGTAGAATTTGCTCACCTTGTCGTTTGACATTTATCAATGTGGTTTTGTGATCATTTTGTCATTAGACTCGGATGGTAGTAGCTGTAGGATACATTTTCTTGCGTCAGCATCTGCATATGTGCAAAGGTTGGATAAAAGATTGTAATCCTGCCTATCATGGTTGGTTTTATAATGCAGGTAATGTTGAAGAGTGAGGCACTAGCATTTTAGTAGCTTTAGCCTATTTTATTCTTGGATATGGAAAGTTAATATCCATTACCACCATAATTGGCGTTCCCCCCCTCTACCCCCTTCCCCTCCCCCTAAAACTCTGATGACTTTACACAGCAAGATGGATCTACAAGTATCAAAACCTGAGTCCTCTATTTGTCAAAATGCTCATTGCTGATTGTTGCTGGGAGGGAGTCCTTAAGTTTATCGCCTGGCACGCTTATAAACTTGTATAACTTTATGCTTCTCTGCATGGTCATCAAGTTACTGTTCGGTGTAGATCTTTTGCTTTGGCCACTTTATACATCATAGCATTGGCCTAAATTTGCGCTTTAATGCAATTTTTGACAGCATGGCATGAGCTTTACTATATCGAATTGAGTACCGCTTATTGCCTCGTTTGGTTACACAGTTTAGATGAGATGAGATGAGATGTTTTATTGAAAGTTGAATAAAATATTGTTATAATATAATTTTTTAATATTAGTTTTGTTTTGGGATTTGAAAATTTTGAATTGTTTATTATATTTTATGTAGGAATTTGAGAAAGTTGTAATAATTATATGATATGAGATGAGATAGTTTGGTTTTGTATAACCAATCTCTTATTGCATTTATGTACCTATGCTTTTCGAGTAAAGTCATGGCTGCCCTGTTGGCAGGTCATGGGCATGCTGAGGCAAGTTCAAATTCCAAGGGGTCCTGTGTACAAATTCATGTATTTCATTTAACCGTTTCCTTCTGGAAGTCCTTTTCACATCTAAGGGACTTGCCCTTGCTGAACTATACTATTATTTCCCTCACATTGTGTCTTGTAAAGCTGATAACTGCACCATGGCATGATGCTTCACCATCCACGATGATTGCATGCTTGCATACCTGTCACATCTATAATTTGCTCATTTTATAAGATAGGCAGCGTTTCAAATTACACATTGTGTTTCTTCTAGTTGGTTACATCTTGCATCATATGAGGTTAAGAAATCTGAGTTTTGGATCTTTTGTTGGCAGGTTAAGCTTGTAAAATGTCTTGTACAGAACATTGTGGTTGATATTTCCTTCAATCAGTTAGGAGGGCTCTGTACCCTATGTTTTCTTGAGCAGGTAGCCTTCTCTGTAAATTTTAATATAAATGCTTGCACATTAATCAGATTCTTGACTATATAGAGCTAACCAGTTGTATTCAAAGAACTTAATGATGTATTGATTACAGAGCCGGTTCATTGCAGGGAAATAAATGTTTATAAATAAAACCTTTTTGTTTTATTAGATTGATTAATTTTTTTTATGCAAAGTAGAGTCTGTATGTTTAAGGTGTTATAATGTTGTATTTTATCAATGATTTTCTTTGGCTTTCCTTTTCTTTAGGTACAGTTTTGCTAGTAATTTTGGGTAGCCTCATATCCTTTTTGTAATAGTTTGCAATTTCCATGCTCATTTAGATGTGACTACTCACTAGCACATGCAGGATGGTTTACAAAGTTGTAATAAAAAGTGTCTGCCCTAATCATGTGTGTCACTTCTATGGCTGCCTTTAGTCATCTTGAGTTTGTAGGGCTATGTTGCTTTTGGATTTTAACGTTCATGGTGCTGCTTAATGTACAGGTTGATCGTCTGATTGGTAAAGATCATCTATTTAAACGCAGTATTATCCTGATTAAAGCTTGGTGCTACTATGAGAGCCGCATTCTTGGCGCTCATCATGGCTTGATTTCCACATATGCTTTGGAGACATTGGTTCTATATATTTTCCATCGTTTCCATACATCCTTAAATGGTCCTCTAGTGGTGAGTTGTTGCAGGAGTTAGCACTGGTATGCAACCCAAATGTATGATATGAACTTAACTGTACCTTCTCTTTAGGTTTTATATAAATTCTTGGACTACTTTAGCAACTTTGACTGGGACAGCTACTGCATCAGCTTGAATGGACCAGTTCGCATATCATCATTGCCAGAACTCGTGGGTGAGCAACATCTTTTTGCATGTGTAGCACACTTATTGGTTTAGATGTCTTTTAGTCATTGTTTGGTTCTTTTGGCAGCTGAGACACCTGAAAATGATGGCGGTGATCTATTGCTCAGTAACGATTTTCTTAAGTGGTGTTTGGAGATGTTCTCAGTTTCCTCGAGGGGGTACGAGAGTAATTCAAGGACATTTCCCCCAAAGCATCTTAACATAGTTGATCCACTAAAAGAAAATAACAATCTTGGCCGCAGTGTCAGCAAAGGTATAAGTCCTTTTCCATTACTTGGGTGGGAGTGCTATGGCCTCTTCCTATCTCACATTCAATGTGAACGAAATATTTGAGGTTTGCGTTGTGCACTAATGATGGAAACTCAGTGAATTCCTTTGGGATTTTACAAATTGCTCAGAACTTTAAAGGTGGATAAGCCAAATTTTTTTGTTTATTTTTTGGGGGAAGAATTTTATATCAACCAGGTTTTGTTTAGGATATCGCGTGACAAAGGAGAGATTAACCATTTGAAAATTCTTAAAAACATGAAGATGAAGTGTGGGTGTAGGTTGCGTGTGTTTTGGGTTGGGGTGGTATTGATTTACATGTAGAGTGACATATAAGCTCAAAATCTTCGATGCTTTTCTTTTCCTGTTTTCTTTTTGGCATTTTCATAAAACAATTGACATTTCAAAGTCTCAAACAATGCTGGTTGCTGCTAGTTTGTTGATTGATGATTATGTGGAATGACTTCTGCAGGAAACTTTTACCGAATAAAAAGTGCTTTTACATATGGTGCTCGGAAGCTTAGGCGCATCCTCTTTCAGCCAGAAGAAAACATTGATGATGGAATCCGTCAGTTTTTTTCTAACACGTTGGATAGGCATGGAACCAGGCAGAGGCCTGATGTTCAAGATGCTGTCCCGATGTCTGGACATGATATATTTGGCACCACATCATTATATTCAGGTACAGATTCTCAAGAAGATCAGACAAATTCTGAATTTGAGCAGGCCTGTATAAATGGCATGACAGTGGAATTTAGGTTGGGTTATGAGGTACCAATTCATAGTGGGGTCACTAATATTGAGACATCTGGGACCAGTATGAGCTTTGGCAGAGCCATGAGTGAACTTAAAAGAACCTCTACAAATGGGATTACAGTTTCAGAACACCGTCTTTCTGGGGATGCCGAAGACCTTGCTACATCCAGAATGCAAGACCTGACAATTTCAAATGATGCAACTAAATCTCCCCCCTCAAGTTGTGAGAACACTACATCGCCTTTGGGTAAAGCACATCATGCACCCCATCTGTATTTCTCTCATACATTCGTGGGCAATGATGAAGAGGGAAATATGGATGAGAAACGTACAGGGAATTTGGGTTATACTGATAACAAAGATTTGTCTGAGCTTCAGCGAGTGCCTCCTGAGGAGAAGGCCTTTATTACTCATGGCGACCAGGATGAAAACCAATTGGGGAGTGATAGGCAGTGTCTGTCACCTGTTGGATCAAAGCCCAACTCTTCACGTTTGAGCTCAATTAATAGGTCCTCAGAAGATCCTTATCCTAATTGTTTTGGTTACTGGATGCTTAATGGCACTATTGAAAATCCTGAAGCTTTTAAGTCTTTGTCAGATCTCAGTGGGGACTATGACAATCACCTAAATAATTTGCATTTTGGTAGGTGGTGCAATGAGTATGCCGCAAGTTCGTCTGTTACTCCTGTGTCCCCACCATTGGTTCCGCAGTTCCATGGCAAGAAGCAATGGGATGTAGTACGACGGTCTGTGCAGATAAATACGAATGTGTTTCCCCAGATGAACACCAATGGTGGTGTTGTCTCGAGGTCAGTTTTGTACCCCATGAATCCACCAATATTACCTGGTGGCACAATATTTGGCATGGATGAGATGCCAAAGCCACGAGGAACGGGGACATATTTTCCCAACATGGTATACTCACACTAAGCCTCTCTATAATCTCTTTTTTTTTTTAATAAAAATAATATATATATATATATTTTTGATAGGTAATCAAAAAGTTTTATAGGTAATCAAGAAGTTTTATTAATAGAAGTAGGCGAAGCCCAAGTACACAGGAAGTATATATGAGATTAACCTAATTAGAGTTTACAATCGAAAAAATAATATATATATATATATTAGTATTCGAACGTCATTTGGAAACCTTGAGATTTTTGTGGGGCCATGGCTTTGTTGATCTTGGTGTCTGTACATAGCTTTGTTTTTCATTTAGTTGTTAGCGGCTGGTCCAACTATGTTAAAGTGCTTTTATGCTACATGTTTTGTAGAACAATTACCGGGACAGGCCCTTGACAGCAAGAGGAAGAAACCAAGCACCAGCAAGATCTCCTCGGAACAATGGGCGTGCCATGTCAACCCCTGAGTTAAATTCATCTGAGAGAAGCAGTCATGAGTTGGCACAAGCCCAATATCCTGTTCATGGTAGCGGAAAGTCTGGGTCTATAGATCACAACTCTGGTTCCCCCGGCAGGAAGGTATACTCTGATGCGAATGGTTCATTGCATCCGTCTGAGAGAGTTGCTGAAGTTGGGTCAAATGGGCAGCTGCCAGTTGAGGGATCTTTGCTAGAAAAAAGCTGGCAACAGAACCCTGTCTCAGCGCTTGCTCACAACTCAAGTGGAAATCTTCCGTCACCAGGAATGCAAAGCCCAAAACCTGTAGTGGGTATGACTCAAGATAGGTATGGAATATCGCCATCATGTTAATTTTCTTTTCTGCACTAGTCGACATAAATGGGACTTTCTTATAGTCTTCTTGTTTTCAACATGTAGGATTGGTGCACAATCATACCGTTTGAAAGATGAAGATGATTTTCCACCTTTATCCGTCTGATTTCAGTTGATAAGGGATGATGGGTTCTGTATGGTTAGAGCCTAGAGGTTGTATGAATAGAACAGCAAATGCTAACAAAGCACAGCTGAAGCCTGAGTGGCTGCGAATCCTCCTCTCTCTCTCTCTCTCTCCCTCCCCCCCCCCTCCTCAAAAAATGGTGGTTTGAAGGGATTTTTTGTACATTCTCTTTTTCTCTCTCTTCAATCTTGGTAGCTGTGCTTCAGACATATTCGAATATAGGATGTTTGAGATAATAGTTTTGCCCAGTTTTTGTTTTCTTGGCCATCCCTTGTAGGTAAAGTAGTACAAACACCAAAAGAACAAAAAAAAAAAATTGTTGTTGCTGATGTCTGATGTAACTCTTATAGAAGTTGTTTTATGCAGCTTTAATTGATTAACTTTTTGGCCATTATACCATTGGAGAGGTGCTACAGCCTAATTTCATCTTTGTGCCTCCATTTTCTTTCATGTGGTGTCTTGTCTTTTCAAGTGCGATGAAGATAAATTTTGCTAGTGGCCTCATTGTTGCATCTCAATGTTTTTTGCCATTGTAATTTGCAGAGTGAACATAAATCTCGGCAGACTATATTCAATAATATTGGTCAGCTTAATGTGGAAAAGATTAAGCATTTTTTGTAAAGTTGACTGTTTTATATTTTGGGTGGTGGGGGGACGCGGGACGAGACGGGGATGGATAGAATTTCAATCACTTGCCGTAATTAGTGAATACCGCTGCCATCATCATCACTATTTGTTTAAGTTGCCTTTCATTACTAGCATTCTCATTTGCTTGGTCAAAGTTTAAAGATGACTAAAATGTGGTTAACAATTGTGCCTGCCAGGGACAGGCAGAGAATTGTACCCGTATGCGAACTGCTACGTCAGCAATTATATTAAAAAAAAAACAAAAAATAAAAACAAAAGAGATGGAAAGGAAAATGTAGCGGAAAGAAATATCATTCAAACTTGGAGGAAGAAAATGCAGATCTCATACATCCTCTCTCATATCTCTTCATCTCTCAAGTCTCATAGATATTTTCTCACTTCTCTTCCTCGGTGTCGTAGAGTTCTCTATGTAATCTGATCAATGTGGTTCAAGAGGCGAAGAGGAGTGAGGAGGCGAAGCATCAGGCAACAAAGGGTTAACCCAAAGGTAAACTGGTTCGTAGATGTCTTCTCAGATCTCATACATGTTTTCAAGTGGAAGTGAAACCTTTAACCGATCATAATTTTTTTAAAAAAAAATTGAAAAATAGCATTATCTGTAGTGAAAAATACTGTCAACCCTTCTGTCTTTGAGGTCTATGTAGAGTATCTATAATATATGCTAGGATACCCAAACTAAACAAAAGTGATTAGGCAAACTGATCTAAATCAAGAACAGATGAAAGGAAAGCCAACAAAAAACAAAGAAAAAAGAAAGCTTCAATCACATTAAATTTCATTTAAGGCGATTAGTATGAGTTTATGAGTTAATGTGATTAGTATGAGTTTGATACTGCTCCATCTGTCCAGGTGAAAAAATTAAATCCATAAACCTTTAATTTAGTCCTATCAAATATTTTTACCAATTATTACCGAAACAAAAATGCAATCAATCCAAGGTGGGTTATTGGAAAGTTCATTTAACTCAAATACCTACTTTGCTTTTTTTTTTTTATCAGTAAACAAATTTTTATTGATCAAAAGAAGGCAAAAGCCCAATTATACGGGACATCCAAGAGTAGGGCCTAGGCTTGCTAATTTAGAGATACAAGGAATTCATAAAAAGACATGCCCTGGAAATTAATTACAATCGACCAATGAAGCAAGGTATTGAAAAACAAATTTCTAAGCTCTTCCATTGATCGCTCTTGATCTACAAAACTTCTTGCATTCCGCTCCCTCCAAATGCACCACCATAGACATATAAGTATCATCTTCCATATGGATACAATTTGAGAGTTACTCCAAATACCTCTCCAAGAGGCTAGAAAGTTTCATACCCTTTTAAGCATCACCCAAGCTAAACCCAATCGGGCAATAACTTCATTCCACAAGGTCGTGGCAATCTCACAATGTAGCAATAGATGGTCAGTAGATTTGCCACTCTTCTTGCACAAATAACACCAGTCCATAACTATGATGCCACATTTCCTTAAGTTGTCTAGAGTTAGAATCCTCCCCAAAGAGGTTGTCCAAACAAAAAAGGCTGCCTTTAGAGGTGCCTTTATCCTCCAGATGCTCTTCCATGGAAAAAAAATCTGAGTTGTGTGTAGTCAAAGAGTGGTAGAAAGAACGGGCTGTGAAAACTCCTTTCATTGAAGGGCTCCAATAAATCTTGTCTTCTCCTACCCCTTACACATGAGTGGAGTACACTTGGTCAAAGAACACCGAAAATTCATCCATTTCCCAGTCTTGTGAATCTCTAAGGAAAGAAATGTTCTATTGAGGATGGCCATTGGATATGATAACTACATCCGCTATTGATGCCTCTTTCCTTCTAGCTAAACCATAGATGTGAGGAAAAACTTCCTTGAGGGCCCGATTGCCATACCATAAATCATGCAAAATTTTTACCTTCATTCCATTTCCGACTTTGAAACAAGTATGTGCTGCATATGTGTCCCAACCTCTTCTAATATGTTTCTAAAGCCCAACTCCATGAGGCCCCCTCACCTCATTGGAGTACCACCCTTCCCATGCTTCTCCGTGCTTCAAAGTAATGACTGTTTGCCACAAGGCCTCTCGTTCTTGGTGATATCTCCATAACCATTTGCCCATCAAGGCGTTATTGAAAGATTTCAAATTCTGAATTCCCAAACCTCCTACTTTGTTAATAAGCTATGGAACATTAAAGAACAATAAAGTCTCGAGATTGAAGATCACTAATTACAAATAAAGTTCCAAGTACGTAATTTTGAAGTCTCAACTTACCAATGCTAAGTTCTTATCAAATACAAATACAAAGTCTTCATCACTTTGAGCATATCAAATACAAGTAAATAACTATGGATATTAGTCATTGCCCACGAAGTAGTGTGTGTGCATGTCGCATGTCTACTTCTTGCCTACAAAGCTGGGCTTCATCATTGTGGAGTGACTACTCCTTCCCAATCTCTTCTTCTCTCTTTTGAAGTTCTTCCTCTTTCCTTAATATTTCTGCTTCTTTCTTTATAAGGGCTTGCTCTTTCACAAAGAGCCATATTTGTTCTTGGAGCATGGACTATAGCAATTTATTCTTTCAGACTCTAAAGAGAACCCAAAACTTGATTTATTCAAGTAATAGTAGCTAAACATAATATCCTTGGATTATATTTGAGTAGAACCTTACCTAATGATTTGCAACAATGCCACGCATTTGATATTGGGTTGTATAAAGATAACTCAGCATATTAGCAGGGTTACTTCATTGATGATTTGTCTACTTCCAAATTTAAGCTCAAAACTATTGGCATAAACTCAAGGAGGACCTAAATGAATTACTAGCGGATGCAATATTTTTTCTTTGGGAAGATTGTTGCACTAGGTCAACACCGGCTATAGATAATGGGTGCCATGGACTTTTCCACAAGCACACGAAAACAAAACTTAAGAAAAGAAATAGCATTGATTGTTTTCTTTTTGGGGGGGAAGGGGGGTTAGGGGATGCAGGAACCCAAACCAAAGGAACCAAACAGAGTGGAGAATTTTTGTCCACTTAAATGAGAAGCTTATATAGACTTTTAGGCACTTAACTCCACTTCTTAAAAAAGAAGGAAATAGAGACAGTTGAAAATTTTTATTAATCTAATGAAATTAAAAAGTTGTTCAGCTGTTTGTCATACTCCAAAATAATAAAAACCTCCACTAGCCATATCATCCTAAAAAAGACTGCCAACATCTTTCTTTATGCTACAAAACAATGGGGATTGACCTCAATTCAAACCTATAATTCTGCTGGCCAAACATTAGCGTTACAAGCAATGCTACGTGGAAATTGAATCAAAACATGGGTTTTCTGTAGCATTTCCACATACAAGATTGCAGCCGACATCATAAACAAAATAGCCATAATATAATAAAGAAGATGTATGAATATTCATTCTATTGCCACTGTCCCTAATTATAAAAGCTCTTTAAGATGCTTTCATGTCAAATCTCTCATTGGAAGAAGCAAATAGATCCTCCTCACTGTTGAACTTGAAACAAAAGCAACCTACTCTTTACTCAAGTTTCAAATTAAGACCGATCAACATTTCATTAATTCATTCTTTTTCTTCCTTTGTTTTAGATTGAGTTTATATTTTTTTCTGAATTTTTTATTCAACTATAAATTACGACATAAAATTAAAAAAAAATGAAATGTAAAATTCTTGAGTATTCTACGTTTGTGCTCCCGTCTTTCCCGCTACAATCTTCGGTGAATGGCCACTATCTTTTAAAGCTTCTATGCGAACCCATGTAACTATTTATTGGTGCCTTTGCTTTCAGGCGGAAGGTGAGGAGCTTGTGATGCCTTACATAATAAGGGGCTTAAAGAAAGAAAGAACTCATTATAAAGCAAGTTACCTTGAGGACTATAATAAGTTGTAAGACGGCGGGAAGGCAAATAAAGGTTTAAGAATTATATAGTATTGACTGATAGGATGTATTGTTCAAAAAATTTAGATTTCGTATAGAAAGAATAAAGTATTTCTTTTATTCTCATATTGAAGTGCGGATTCAGTGTAAAAAATTAGCATACCACTCTCGACAGCAAGATAAGTGAGAGAATTTGTTGCATTTATTAAGTCAAAGCTAAGAGAAAATTTGGGTTTACACGAGACCTTTTGAGATGATCCCAACAACTATCTACCTAAAGAAGTTGCCAATAAATGGATAGTCAGACCTTTGAGATCAAAACAAGTTGAGAAATCAATACCAAGTTAATGTAGAAATCCTACAATACAATAATAATATTCACATTTATTACGGCATTTAGTCGTCCCCAACAGATAAAAGTGTATTTATTCCTGTTTAAAATTCTGCCAACGCATTTAAAAATCATATCATGTCATCAGCACTTTAACAACCTCATGAGCAACAAAGGAAAGTCCAAAAAAAAAATTTACTTTTTAGGACACAACAGAGAATGTAGCCGACTCAATTACATGCAGAAGATGCAAATTCAGTATCTTTGTAAATATTGATCGGACCTTTGAAACAATCAAACTGAATCCTACCAACTTACTCAAATAGTGCAAACAAACAACAATTATCATAGAGAGAGAGAGAGAGTAGGTTCATTATAGTTGTATAAAAGCAAAATGCTGAAAATCAGACAAGAGCATATTTGCAATATATATGGTGTGCTAGAAGAACGAAAAAAAAAAGGAATGAAACTCAGTTCTATTTTGGTAGGTTCAGAGAAAAGGTTTCAAACCTCTACCAACCCTTTGGTTTTTGGACAAAAAAAAAAACACACACACACACACAAGCAAATTGAATGTTTCCAAGCAAAACGACCACCAGTACTTTATCATCCAACATCATTGTTTTGTCACGATTACCAGTAAATGAACAAAAGCCCATCTTCAAAGTAATGTATAAATCGGCATTAAGAATGGTCATTCCTGAAGGATTAAAAGGGCAAGATCTTTTCAAAGGGCAAGGTCGTGACACGAAGACTTTATAGTATATTACTCTCCACAACACAGGCATTTTCTGACTTTCACTTACCATTGGGAATCAAGATGATGAGATTGGAGTTAGCACCTTTTGGCCATCGTTTAGGGTTAGGGTTGGGAACGAGATTGCTAGAGAGAGGGAAGGAGAGGGAGAGCATGGGGAGAGAAACGAAAGAGAGGGAGAGCACAGGGAGAGAAACACACCATTTTGTGTGGGTCTTTACGTGCATATTAATTTCAATCAAACACACCGTTTTATTTACTCCAAAATGGTACGTTTAAATTCACATTGGATATTGTTCGCGGAGAGGCCCTCCGTATGCGTGCATTTAGACATTTGTTTTGTTTAATACATGCTAAAAAAAAACCCACATTAGATTGGGCATTGCTAAAAGAATTTGGATGTTAGCTACAGTCATTCACTAAATATGGAAGACTACAATAACTTCAACAAACATTAAAATAATACTTTCTCACTCTAAGCAAATAAATTAAATTAATTATAATATAATTAACATTTTACATTTAGAATCTAATTATTATTAACATTTAATAATACTTTTTTTAATATTAATTTAATTAGAATATAATTATTATTAATATTTAATTGGTAGAACTATAAAATGTGATAAAAACAAATTAAATAAAAAAATTATTAAATTATTATTATATAGAGAGTATATGGATTATCCAATGTCAGAACTGAATTTAAACAAAATAGGCATATGCAAATTCGTGTGATATTAGTTACAATTTGAAGATGTATTTGGCCAATCAAATGAGAATGCTTAAGATATTAGGGTGGGAGTTTTTAATTATTTAGAGTTTCTAGAGTTTGGTTCATCAATTGACAAATTCACAAGATTTACAACTTTATGAGCATCTCAAAGAAATATGAAAATTTTAACTTGCATCTTTTTAAGAACTATAATGTTTAATTAATTTTTTAATTTTTTTCAAAGACACTCTTTATTTTATTGATAGCCCTTACTTTCATTTTACTGATAATCCTAGAAATACCGTATACAAACAAAAGCATGAGGTTACAAAAATTCCAAAACAATGTTACATTTCTAGGATTACCAACAATGAGTACCGATCTATTCAATGAATGAGTTTTCAAATCTTGTAATTCTATAAGAGTATATGGCTAACTTGTTTTAATGAAAATTACTAATGTGATAAATGATTTTTTTTCAGAATAAAATTATAAATATTTAACAATGGAAATATACTTCCGCATATTTAACCGAAAATATGTTTATCAATGCATAAAGATATTATTTTACAATGAAATATTATTTTAGCATTTCAAGGATTGGAGTAGGTCAATAAAGTAAAATGAAATGATGAGTTGCTTAACAAAATATAAAGAATATGTTTTAGAAATTGTATAGGTCATAGATTGTAGAAAATAAATAAGACCAAAATTAAACAAAGCCTCGTATTAAATAATTTTTAATATGTACAAGGCCTCTTGTTACTAAATTTCATACTTAATACAAAAAGACTATACTTAATATAATAATTCATTTATTTTTTTAGATAAGATCTCTAAAAACTTTACCAAATTGAAGTCTAAGACAAAATTCAAAATGATGCCTCATTTTAAGTTATTATATTAAATATAACATTTATAAAGTTTATCTAAACTTTAAATAAAGCCTCATTTTATTTAAGAATATAAATAATATTGAATATAGTAATTTATATTTTATTTTATTATAAGTAAAAATGCCACAAATTAAATTTTACCTAACTCAAACTACGAAAGGAATGAAAACTAAATAAAAATAAAAAAGAGTCAAATGAGAGTCACAATGGATAATGATGAATAATTTTGTATGAAGTCTCAATTTGAAGACTGCATGCGCACGTCCAAAAATGCATGTGCGCGTCCAAAAATGAATCGTTTCAACAATTACTTAGAGGGAAGAAAGTCTGACTTCATTCCCCCTTTCTAAAACCCATTCCCCCTTCTAAAATCCATTCTCAACCTCTTTGAAACCCATTCGCTGAGACCCCTTCCCCCTTCCTACTGATTAAGCTTCGACCATCATAGTCCAATTATTCATTGAGCTTACAGCCAATGTTTGCTGTTGAGTTCTGTCCGTCCCTTCCTCTTGAGCCTTTCATACGAGAGCCTGAGACACCCCTTTCAAGATCTCTCAAATTTGAAACCCATTCCTTCCAAATTCGCTTGTCCCCTAACTACATACCCTTTGTGCGAACTCCTTCCGTTTGAGCCATAAGCAAGTCTCCATTGTACCAAAGGTTTTTAGATTGGTTTAACGCAACGTGCGTGGGGTTGGTTTTGCTTCTAGTATGTATTGAATATTTCTTTGTGTTCTTGATTGATAGTTGTAGCTGAGAGTTTTGCTCCAGGGTTTTATACTCATTTTTGTTGATTTTGATACAATTTCTTCATAATAATCTTTAGTTTATGTTTTTGGATGTCGATAGCCATAATTGATGTGGTTAATTTATTTAAGAGCTTCCTCTGAATATTTCAAAGCTTCTTATGAATATTTCAGAGTTGGATGTTGTTAAATTATTTCAAAACTATATGTTACTAATTTATGTAAGGGTTGTATGTTGATAATTTAATTAGGGATTGCTAACTTATAGCTTCCTGTTAAGCTTTTGTTCAATTTAGTTATTCTGACAATACACATGAGGTGATCATACATAGGTACATAGCAATAGGATTGTTAATTTATAAGTTGTCAAATGTAATTTTTATTGATAACCTCAATGCATTTTGTGGTTACTCTTGTGCATGCTAGTGAGACATCTTGATATTGTATCTATTTCCTGGCCCTCATTTGAAGCTAAAGTGTGTAGGACATTAATTTCCTAACAACAATTCAAATGTTGTGTGCTTGATGAGATGAGGCTTGTTTGTTTGGTTTATCTAACATCTCAGATGTTGGGTACTTGATGAGATGAAGCTTATTTGTCTAGCATTATTTTGAGTAGAATACTTGTAACATATATTTACTCACCCAATCTGTTGGTTGCCAAATGGTCTCTGTATACCAACGATGATAGTGTTCACAATGGAACTTGGTTCTTTTTGAGATTCTCTGAGTTTGAGAGTTACTAGGTAGTAGATAAGATAGTTTTGAGGGAAGGACTTATGCTTACCATTACTTGTTTGGAGAATGTGTGTGTTGCCAACTTGCAATGTCTTCATCGCAATCACATTCATCATCTTCTTTGGTTGATCGTTGTTCAAAAAATGTTCCAAAATATTTGTAAGGGTTGATAGCACGTCTCAAATTTGCAAATACCTTAAGAAATTCAGGACGATTTTTTTTAAGTACAGTAAGGAAGCTATTACTAACAACTCTTTTTGGTGTACTTTTAATTTCTTATATTGTTGAAGTACATGTCTCAATTTCCTACAATGAATTTTACAAGTTGTTTGCTACAGAGAAAGTAATACTACCATTACTTTTTATGGGCATATTTCAAAGAATACAATGAAGGTCTAGTTGTCAATGAAAGAGAACTCCAACAAAGAGGGGAATAACTCTATCAAAGAGAGGAAGAACTCCAAAAGAGAATAAAAACTCCATCATACAGAGGAAGAGATCCAGAAAAGAGCGTAGGACATCCAAAAGAGAGTGTTGGTTCTTCTTAATGATAGAAAAGAGCTTAAAAGTCAAATTAAGGAAATTAGCCATGCACACATGCTAATCTACGTGTATTAGAAACTTTCAATTTTAATCTCATGTTGGTTTCTAGGATCAAGATCAAATGAACATTAATATTATGTTAGAGACTTCTTTGTATGTTGTTGATGGGGGCCTCAACTTGATTAAGTTTGTTAGCATTTTAGTGTAGTTAGACTAGTCACTTGTAAGGTTGCTATTATAATATGTAATGTTTTCGACATGTAAGATACAATTTAACAAATGTACCAGACTTATGATCATTCAATAAAACATATTATTCAACAAATTCTCTGCTTTTCTTATTTATATAACATTACACGTGTTTAATATAAAATAGTAGTGAACCATCTCCATTAATTTTTTTTTTTTTAAATTCCAATAATAAGACTATGCAAAACGTAAAACAACGATTACGTAAAAAAATAAATTCACATTCTTCATTAAAAAGTTGAACTTCACATTATAGTCATAAAATTCATTCACTCATTTGAAAAGACATCATTAAATGCATCATCATAGCAAATACACCATTTGAAAATATATTGAATGCCAATGGCATACATTTAGTTACATAATCAACCAAACTCCAATACCTCAGCAGCCATAATGCACCAAACTCCAAACCATCAACGACCCCAACACCTCAAGAATTGAGTAAACTTGACTCTTGTATAGTAGCAACAGCAAGACCATCCCCAATTGTTTGTGCCACAAGACATTTTTAAGCTTTTTTTGCCAATATCAACAACAAGCCCATCTATACTAGACACTGTGCAGCAACCTTTTTTTTTTTTTTTTGTATAGTAGCAACAAAACTGATTCATCAATTGTTGAGATAGGCATGATGTTGAGGATCCATCTGTGTTCAAGTAAAAAATTATGTAAAAATTATAACTAGAGTTTTGTTAACCCAACTACAAATATGTAAAAATCACAACAAAACCCTTTGTTAACCCAACTACTGCATACTTGTGTAATAATACTTTGTTGTGTGCTAAACAGTAACACCTTATCTGCTGTTATTGCAGCGCCACTCGCATGGTTGTCATCTTCCATTTGTTTCCTTCTCTACATTTGAATAGATACAGAAATTAAAAACCAAATTCAGAAAACAACTTCGCATAAATAAAAGTGAAATACATTTATCCTCTTTCTATTGTCATTGGTTTTGGATTGGTTACTTATAATTTGTTGCTTCCTCATAACCTTCTCTATTACAGGTGCCCTCTCTTTGATGGGGTCTCCCTTTGCCTCTAACAACGTGAGAATTTTTTTAAAAAAATTGAACTTCTAATTTCAACATCATTACCCATAGTACTAGTATTCGCAAGTGCGAAATGCGGCTTCGTTTTTGTGTAAATCAAATTCATTGCCCATAACTTTTGTGCTATATCCATTGCATTATCATTACTTTCTACTGCCTTTATTGAGACTTCGTAGCATAGCTTAACCAACATAGAGTACCTTTCAGTTGCTAATTTACCACTCAAATCATCGTAACTGTTTCGAATGAAAGCAAACTTATGTTTAATGTCCTTCCTCCACTTGTACATAATGTACTTTGAAGGCAGCAATTGGACATCCCACATTGAGAAAAAAACAAGAATGTGTCTACATAAAATGTCTCTAATCATCTCAAATAGCCCATTCATGCATTTCGCCTCACACTCATCTTCATTGAAGTATACCTGATATCTAACCCACTTAATGCACTCCTTGACTTGCAACTGGTCATTAACTTGATTGTCAAAACCATTCATTATGTCTTAATGAGAATACAATGAGAATGGATAATCCCCAGAACTTGGGACTGTGCTTCCTTAAACTTAGAGCTAGTACACAATTCTTGAAATTGCTTCTCTATGGGTAAATGGGTTATGCATAAGATTGTGCTATTAAATGAGTGAAAGTGTGGTACCACCTCATTCCCTACTTTTTTTCTCAGTGTATTGTCAAACTGATCAACGAACTCTTTTAAAGTGCTCCCTGAATGCACAAAACTATCAAAAAAATACATTCATGCTCTCATTTCTCTGAGTTGTGCTCATCCCAACCCAAAATGTATCTTTTAGATATACGTGAATCCAATACATTCACTCATTATATAGACTTTGAAACCATACATGGTTATGCATATTGTAAGTATCAAGAAATACCTCTCAAGACTTCTCAATTTGTCAGGAGTTTGACAATTACAAACACACTTATACAACACAATCTTCAAACCACAATTGTATTGGGAATGTGAACCCAACTTCTTTGGTAGTTTTGGCATTATGTGCCACAAATAGTATCTATGCTAGGTATAATCAGAAAAACTATTTTGACAGCATTTTTCATGGCTCTGTCTTGATCAATGATGATAGCTTTTGGAGCTCTCCTATCAATGCATTTCAATCATATTTCAAATAGTCAGACAAAAGTTTCAATATTTTCATTTGATATCACATCTACTCCCAACAGTATTGACTGTTCATGATTATTAACACCGACAAAAGGGGCAAATGGCATGCCATATCGATATCTTAGGTACATTGTATCAAATGTCACAACATCTCCAAAATATCCATATGGCTCAAAAAATATTTTGTAATCTTCGACCATCATCCAAATCCATCAATGAGTTAGAGTTATTATTTTTATACTAAATTCTCTCAAAATACTTAAGAAGTGCATCAACACCTCCTTTGCCAAGTTGAAGGTGTTAGGCTTTGTCAATATAATTTTGAGTATCTTTCTCAATAAATAGAAATTTCTCAAATCCACCAGTCTCGACATTCAATAAGCCAAAACTTTTAGCCATACCGATGCCCTCCTTATCGTTAATGTCTAGCTACCTCTTGATAGAATCGTCAATAGCTCAAATATATCTAAAGAATTTTGCATTTTTTGAACTTAGGCAATAGTTTTGTACATTCTCAACAGTATTTATGCGCAAGACCCTACTAGTCGAGATTGCATTAATTTTTGCCTTATAATCAGGCTCTGTTGTCGGACGTGGTTTAGCAAGATTGGTAGTACGGTTTCTTGCCTTACCATCACGAGCACAGTCAAGTGTTAAATTTTTAACACTCACATCATGTTCCCTTTTACTTCGTTGGGTCATTTTGCCAAACCTAGCTTATTTTCGATATTTCTTATAGTACTCAATGATTTCCTACTCAATTTTAAAAAACATTTTAGTTGTTGGCTCTAAAACTTCCTCATTGGCATTTCTCAGTATTGGCTCTAATACCACCTCATTAGCACTCCCTAGCATTGGCTCTAATACCTCCTCATCACCATTCCCAAGTGTTAGCTCTAATACTGGTACTTCCTTATCAGTAGTGTCCTCATCTACATATTTATCTCACATTTGGGGCATCCGGATAAGTACTGTTTTAGAAGAAAACAACGATTGCCTAGTAGATGAGATGGGTTCAGCTAACTTGTTGGTTTGATTACTTGAAAAGCCCACATAGGGAATTGATGGTCCACTAGGATATGGAATTTGTGGCCCAAATGGGACTCTCATTGGTTGCTGCAATTTTCAATATCAAATAATAAATGTAACATAGACATGTCCATTCGGACATAAAAATAACTTCGATTAATAAATTGATCTCCTAGTTTCTCCATAAATAAGGTTGGCATTTGGACACAAATCCAATGGTGGAAAATATGTAGGTGGCATTGTCACATGGTAACCATACATAAAGTTGTACGTTAACCAATCTGGCCGGATATAATGGTCTTAATATTTCATGAAATAAAATTGACCAATTATTTATAACAAAATTATAAATTAAACCAATAACATAGCTATCGGATAGGATGAAGAAACTTGAGTACATGTAGAAGTATTGGCAGGCATTGCAGCAGTGTTAGTAGGCTTTGGAGATGTACTTTCTTCCCCTTTCCCCATCTAGTTTTTATGATCCCTTCTAAATATGCGAAGATGTATTCTCAATGACTCAATGACTTCGGAGATCATATCGCAAGTATATTTCAATATTCATTTGAATTCAAAGTCTACCAATATATAGAATTTGACCATGAAAAAAATATGGATGTTAAGGACTATACAACTTTTTTCAAAGCTGATCAATACTCAAGATTTAACAAGTTTGAATATGTCTACTTTTATATATATATTTTTTAATCCAAACATCCACATTCCTATTCATAACAAAAAAAAACTCGCGGGTTCTAGTTCTTCCACACACAATCTCTTTGTAATAATAAAGAGGAGAAAAATTAACATGGGATCTCATCACCATATAAAAAATATTGGACAAGATAAACAAGTAGGTATCTAAAAAGAAACTTACAAAATATTTATCTAATTTCATATGCATAAGTATTGAAATGAGGTTGTAGATCACATATCATGGAAATAAAATGTTGTTCAAGATCGCAAAGAAATTTCAGCAGAATATGTAAATTGGTTCTCATAATGGAACAAATAAATTTACCATGCTTGGTTCAATCGATTATATCCTATATATATATAATGAAAAAAGAGAGAAAAATGAAGGTTCAATGGTTTTACATGGCAGCTGACAGAGGTGGAGGAGAAGATCACGTCAATTCTCTCATACGGAGCTCAAATTGAAGAGAGTCAGGAAGAAATACAAAACGAGAGCTTGTGGAATGATACATTGTCAAATCGATGCACGAGGAAGCCGGAGGTGGAGGGCAGAGATTGAAGAGAATCGAGAGAGTTGAACCTAAGAGAATCGCTGGAGAGAAGGAAAGATGGATTCAGAGGCATTTATGCCATTTAACTAAAATTATAAGGGAAATTATAAAATTGTCCAGTTGATATGCATGCAGTCCCCCAATGGGGCTTCATATATAGACGGACTCAATAACGATTGATACATCCATTGTATTGATTGCTTTGAAATGTTTAATGAGAACAAATGTCCGCTTTAAACAAAGGAGAGAACAAATGAATATCCCTTAGAGGAAGAGAAAACAAAAGTCTATGATCAATGCGTTTTTCTCTACTAACACATGTACTTCATTAGCAATTGACTCTTATTTTTCACCCACTGGAAGATCGAGCTTATAGGAGAGAAAGAATTCAATTCTTCACAAGTTAATGGCATCAACATTAAAAAAAGATCTAAATGAAAGGAAATTGTTATATTTAGACAAAAAAAAAAAAATGATGGCATATTGGTAATACTCTGTGAATCTTTTTGTTAGTAAAATCCACACTATAAGAGAAGTGAGTTTTTGTGATCAAAATTTAATGACCAAAAGGACTATTTCCTACAGTTTTGGTCGGAAATAGTCCTTTTGGTTACTAAATTTTGGTCACAAAAGCCTACTTCTCTTGTAATGTCATCGTAAGATATTATCAAAAATAGAGTAATGCTACTTATCATTCTTTTCACTATTATCTTCTTATCAACCCATGAAATGATATTAAATGATTGAAAATTATTTATTATATTTTATTTGTGATCTTATTATTTAATGTCATGTAAAGAAATATTAAGAGAATGATGATAAAAATAATAATAAATAGACTTTTTCTTTTTATTTATTTGTGAAAACAAATTGTTGCTACAATGTGCATGACTATTTTAATTTACGGCTGCTATGGGCTTTACTCGGTGCGTCCCAGAGGCTTAAAGGATTCAGCCCAATATTCACCTCAAAACCTCGTCAATTTCACGAAAATTGGAGCCTGGAATGTTTAGATGTTTCTTCTAAACATAAGTTTTATGCAATAAAATTTAGAATAATGATAGTCTTACCACAATTTTATTATTATTTTATTATTTTTTTTAATTTTTTTTAAAATTTTCTTTTACTTAATGATTAAGAAAGTAATTATTAATAAAATTGTATATTTTTTAAATTTTTTCTTAATGATTAAATATATTAAAAAATACTTAAAAGAAAATAAAAAATAAATAAATACATTACAAGTGGTAAAATGGTGATAAAACAGTAGTAAGTGTATCATTATCTTAAAATTTATGCGGTGACATGGTGAAATGTGATATATATAAATTTTTTTATTATAAAATAGATATGACTTATTACACTAAACTAAGTGAAGAGATGAATATTATTGTAAAAGATTTTTAATTACAGTACCTAACATTTCTCTTTTTCATATTAATACTCTCGATTAAAATATAAATTCCCGACAGCACACCAGTGCTTGTTACAAACTTGATTAGTCGTGTACTGTTATTGCATCAGTTCTACGTACTGAACAGCAACCACCTAGCCTGGAGGGAAATGAATTTAAATATTGCAGTGGTAGCTTGAGATTTTACTCTTGTTTCTGGTGGAGGAATAATATTTATAATCATAAAGTATGTAAGCATGTAGTTATGTAATTTTTTTTTAAAAAAATGATTAAATATATATAAGATTTTTATAAAAAAAAAATTTAATTTTTTAATAATAAATTTCATTTTTTTTTTAAAACATATATATAACAACAACATTGCAAGTATACATTTCTTTCTTTAATCAGTCCATTTCTTTTTCTTTCTATTTTTTCCCCGCGGAAATAAAGCGATCGAGAGACATAATACATGACTGCATGCATGCATGTCGAACGTACGCACATACCTACCTACTGATTAAAATCTAAAACTGATATGGAAAGGGCACCAAGGCGTAGTTTGGTAGTGTCGGCGAGCCGCAAGGCGATGAAACAGAGCCAAAAGGCGGGGACAAAGACTCAGAAGAGTCAAGCTAAAGGACATTAAGCATATATAAAAGCCGGAGATTCTGTCCTGTCGCCATTGTCATCTACCTCGCTCCCAAAAAGAAATTTCTACGAGGCAGCTAGCTGTTTTAGGTTTAATAATAATAATAATAATGTTACCCGAGTAATTAGTCCGATCCCTACTTACCTAGCTGCTCTATATATATAATTGACATCATGACCAGTACTCCCCCGTCTTCTAGGCTTCTAGCAGCTAGTTGCACGCCCACTCCTAGGCCTCAGCTTCACAATATAATTGGCATCATGATCATGATCATGCAGCCACAATCTCTGACTGTTATGAAGTACAGATGATAAATAGAGAACGCGTTACGGCCAGCAAGGATAAATACGTTTATTGCCATAAGAATACTCATATACGATCACGAGAAATTTCCAGCAAAAGTTAAATTCATGATGTGATATCCCCCAACATGACTGAGAAGAGAAGGGGCCCGGGCGGGAGAAGTAAAGGCAGGGGGGAGGGCGTACGTGCGCACGTGTGGCAGACAAACAATATATTTGAAAATCTTAAATTTTGTCCATAATTTGGCCGCATACGTCATGAAACCTAACCTAGCTAGCTAGCTACTGAGAACAAGACATGCATATATGAAAACGGGTTGCTCAGCCTCAACTGTCACTTGTGGTATCAAGGTTTGTTGTGATTTGAGCTCTCACCAATAGCATACGTATTAGTTTTTTTTTTTTTCCTTTATATATACATATATGTATACTAGTAGAAGCAAAACGTCCAAGGGACGTTTTTTGCAATTGCTCCAAATAGAACATCGTCTTCTGCAATTGCTCCAAATAAAACAGCTGTCAATCGTCCTGTATTATCATCTATCTCAACATAGGCTCGACAACTGGAACAAATGAAAGTAGAATTGTCAATTTTAATGATATATTCATATGAGGAAATTTTTATATCATAAGTTATAAATCAAAATATAAAGGAAACATATATACCGTGGTTATGCGATTCTGGAGTTCTTGTAAATGAAGATAAAAGCTCTTCTCTTCCACTTGCCATTGCCGGCATGCTCTCCACCATTTACAGAGCAGGTAAGGAAATAAAAAACTGAACAAAATCAAAATGGGTCTCTTTCCAACTAGAATTGAAATAAAAATTCATCAAACTTGGCTAAAAAACCCAGAAATGAAACTGGCATAACTGCTTTTTATTCAACAGGTGTGGAAAGTTTTCCACTGTATCTAGTTTTCATGCTCTTGAGTAGGGCTTCAAAAAATGGAATCAGGATGCTGAATAGTTGGATCAAGTCTAGAGGGTGAAGAAGATGAAGAGGGAGTTGTTGGATCAAGTCAAATCAAAAGATGAAACTTCACATAATCCATCGGAGAATTTGATTAATTCTTACCTTACCCATTACCTGCAGATAGATTAGTAGCAGTGTGGCGACAGTGCCTGCAGCCGAAAGGAAAAGAAAAACGCTTCAACCAAATGAAAGGAAAAAATATCCGCTTCAACCAAATGAAAGGAAAAAAAAAACCCAGTATGAAGAAAGAAAATTGGAGAGAGAAAATGAAGAAGTGAGAAGATGAGTATAGGAGAGAAGAAAAGAATGTGAAGAGAAGTCATCAATATTAATTCGCCAACCTCCATATTCAACAAAAACGGTAGCCACGTTTTTACACCGGACAAGCACCGCATTATTTTTATAGCTCTTCTAGAGTTGTTAGGCGTCGAAAGGCTATGATGTTACATCTTCTTGTCTCTTGTAGAGAGACGCTTCACGAGGGAAGCCGTGAAGCAATAGAGATGCTTCGTCCTTCCTTTCATAATTTTCTCTATAAAAGGAATATTCAGCTCATCTTCATTCGCATCCCATCTTCTTCACTTTTCTGTAATTAGTCTGCATTCTTACTCTGCAATCTCTCTCTGCATTCTTACTCTACAATGGCCCAGCAATCTTCTCGTAACCAATACGTGAGGTATTCTACACCATTTTCACCAGTTGTTTCTGCTTCTGCTGTAGGTTCTATAGTACAATACAATAATGATCTGGCTAATAAGTCAGATGTTGAAGCTATCTACGAGCTTGTAAATCTCGGTACCCATTACTCTTCAGCTATTTATGCATTTTCTCAGCGACTACAATCCAAACCTTATGATTTGGACAAACTCAATGAGAAAATTTCTATCCTTCAGCGACTTCTTCAGGAGTCTCACATGAAGATAGAAGCAATAAAGCAAGAAAATAGGAAATTAAAATCCTTGCTTAATTCTTCTTTTAGATTGCCTACTCCTTTAGACAGAGATGCCACGCAAATTTTAGAGGAGCAAGATCGTTTGAAGAATGAGGCGAAGAGCCTCAAATTTCTGTAATTTTGTTTCGAGATAATAAAATAATATCTCACAAATATTTATATTGTGTATTTATCTTCTGGTAGATATTCTGTGTGCTCTATTTTATTTTTGGTAGATAAAATCATATTCTGCGCAGATGAGGGTTGCATTCACTTCTACGTTTAAAGTTAAAGTGAAAACTAATAGTTCTGAAGGAATAGATATAGATCTGTCAATACACAACAAACATACATGTCTAACATCCAAAAAAATCAATTTTTTTTTCTCTTTCAAAAAATCAACTCGGATATGAAAATAAAAGAAAGATGACTTAGAAAATAAAAAAATAAAAATAGAAGGAAGCAGTTTTGATGGTTTTGCTTTGTCTTTTGTGGTTTAGAGGGTGCAAAAGTGGTTTTGTTATTCTGGTGAATACCTTGAATTGCAGCAAAACTTGTACAGCTTTTCTCCGCTTAGCAAAGGTCACCTGCGTGTTGATCTTGTTCTCGATCCTCAACATGAACAAAAGAAAAGAAGAGAGAGAAAAAGTTTACTTTCGGAGAGAAGAGGAAAGAGAAAGTGAAGATGAAAGTTTGAAAGAAAAAAAAACTTGAATCAAAAAGAAAAAAAACCATATCAACACAGATAGAAAAAAAATTTGTTTTGTGGATCTGAAAAATAGAAATCAAACGAAAGGAAAAAAGAAACTTGAATAAATTTTTTACAAACAGATATGAAATAAATGCAAGAAAATCAACCAAAAACAGATCTCTTCATATCTTTGTAGATGTGTTCAGACCTGTTTGTAGGGAAAGAAGCTATGAAGAGATGGTGGGCGGAGGTGGTGCGACGGCGCCAGAAACGGCTCAAAACCGTGAGGCTTAGATGGGCTATAGGTGGCTAACGGTGGCTCGGATGGAGATGAAACTTGGTGGGGATGTTCACCGGTGAGAGGGGAAGAAAATTGGGTGGGTGGTGTACGATACCTCCACCGGATGTGGGTGCAATGGCCGGCCGAAATAGGGGCGACGGGAAAGAGGAAAGAGAAGGGGAGAGAACGGGGAGAGAGAGAAAAGAAAAAAGAAGAACGGGAGAGAAAAGAAAAACGCAGGGGAAGAGAAAAGAAAGAAAGAAAGAAGAAATAATTATCTTTACTGTGCATTTCGAATTTTTTATTATCGTTACTGTGCAGGAATCGAATTATTATATTATTGTGCATAATTACTGTGTAGTCACGGAAATTTTCGACGATTTATAGAATTTTTTATTATATTTACTGTGCATTTTGAATTTTTTATTATTATCTTTACTGTGGAAGAATCGAATTATTATATTACTGTGCATCGTTACTCTGTAGTCACGGAAATTTTCGACGATTTATAGAATTTTTTATTATATTTACTGTGCATTTTGAATTTTTTATTATTATATTTACTGTGCAGGAATCGAATTATTATATTACTGTGCGAGGGACCCACGATTAATTCTTCCCTTCTTTCTTATCCTCTCTCTTACTGTTTATTACTGTTTATTAAACACGGAAACGGAATGAGAGTTTTACTGTTTATTATTACTGTTTATATTTACTGTTTATTATACACGGAAACGGAACGACAAATATTATTGTGCTTTACTGTAGTTAGCGCATAGACGCTTATTATAATAGATAGATGTAATGTAATTATGATATGTTTTATTCAAGTCACCTCATTACAAGAAAATGTTTATTGACAATCAGTTATTTTTAATAAAATTATTATTTTTAATTAAAATGTTTCTATTGTAAATAGTCATTTTAATCATAAATATTAATTTTTCTTGTAATATCTGCAATCAGATAATTAACTTCCACATGATTTATTTGAGAAAACGAGCATAATATGGCATAAGGATCGACGTTCCAATCCCTTGTCCGCCTAGGCGGGCTCCACTTCTTTGGACATGTACCATTGCCAAAGGTTGCCTGATCCATTGGTGGGTCAAAAGCCTCTGCACCCCTGTGCTTGCAATTGTAGAAGGCCAAATTTAAAAATATAATATATCATCCTAAAATTAGGGATTGCAATTTATGTTTGTTGATCGAGTTCATCTCATGTCAAATTATAGATATTATATTATATGGGTCAACTCAAATCCAATCTGTTAAGCTAAACGTGTCAAACATACTCTCAAACTTAATCCGATACATTTAAATAACTGATCGTATCGTATTACTCATTTTGATTCTATTAATAATTAATTAGAAATCAGTCAACACGACATGACTCATTTCATGTAAATGGATTGAACAAATACTTAACTCATTTAACCTGATTAACTCATTTCATGTAAATGGTAACATTGTCTTGCATCTAGGGTTGCTACATGCCTGCATGTTTAAGGTGGGTAGTACAATCACGATCATTTACCTCCACTTAAGTGGATTTGACTCTATTTGTCAGTTGGAATGGCAGATGGCATAATGTGCTGCTAGCCACTCTTAAATTCATCGTATTAACATAAATCACTTCCAAATCAAACAATATTTTTAGTCTCTATAGATATAAAGAGATTACACAAAAGTAAACCTATAAGCTGGCATGATTTCATGAAAATCGTTAGATCTACTTTACAATAAAACTATAAAATATCTATTTGCAGTTGGCGAATTGTAGTTGCTATGCACTAACTGACGTGGATATCCAAGTCAAGTTAGTGAATATCCACGTCAGTTAGTGAAGCAGAGTGTTTAGTGCTCTGGTGTGGATGAAACGGAGTAGCACGTTTGTACAGGAAAAGAAAAAAGAAAGAAAGCTGAGTATGTCCAAAAGAGTCCGAGTCCTCTCTTCCTCATCTTTTTTATAGTCACCAAACGGGACAAAGTTTTCTTTGTAAGACGAACCTTCTACCTCCCAATTTGTCATGGTAAGATTAACATATGAGATCTCACTTGACTCGTGTAAAGTTAAAACGAAAGCTAAAAATCCATTCGAAAAGGTTGCACCAACAGATTCTCGTACTTTTCCTGACTCACCCGTTTGCTCTATTTCACAAGATGTCTCCTTTATGCCTCATTTTGCGCTTCTTTTTTCTTTCTTATTTATTGTCTGCTTCTTTTTTCCTCTCTAAAAACTTCTATTAGTTGGCTTAGAGTTTTCTCATTCATGAATTGTTGGATTTTAAGGAAAAAATTTTAACTTTTTAAACAAAAATCAAGTTTGTGTGAAATCATCACTTGTCTCAAAAGCTTAAACTGATGGAAATAGGTAGATTTTATTCTTTATTTTATTTCTTGACACTCCCCTCATATGTGGGCCAGACTCTTCCTCAATATGTGGTCCAATACATAGAATATTTAATTAAATAAGATAGAGTGTAGATTCATGGTTCAAACTCCAGACCTTTGCTCTGATACCATGTGAAATCACCATTTATCCCAAAAGTTTAAGCTGATGGAATTAAACTTTTGGGAAAATGTAGATTTTATTATTTATTTTATATTTTAACAGTTTGTACTAAAAATGTTGCATAAAATGAATACAAATACGTTTCGAATATGAAATCCTCATTTCAAAACAAACATTAGACTTTCACACATTTTCTCGTCAACTAAATGCCTAAAATCTTTAAACCCATACCTGAAAAGGTCTTGCTCAATGTAGAATCTATGCTACTTTGGTGCTTAGAGATGACAACAGTGATTCCTTCTTAGAAACCGATGAGAGATTGTTATCCAAAATTGATTTCTACGATCAAAGAGAGGGAGAGAGAAAGAGGTAAAAGAGGGGGGAGAGAGAGAGAGAGGCAAGTATCATTTCTTCTTTCTTTCATTTTTTTTCTTCCTATCTGACATGGGATCTAGCTGGCCATGTCAAACATTAGTGCACAGTTATTGCAATAGTCGACTGTACCTAGCATAATTGATAAAAGTAATTTTACAATCTAATGTATTACATCAAGTTACATCAATTTATATGTTTATTTTTGTATAATGGGTAATACTAAATACAATGTAGTCCCCACTTACTCCATTTAAAAAAAGTGGAGGCCAGCATTAAAAAAAAAAAAAATTATGTGGATTATAGATTTACCTATTTTTTTCAAATAAAGTGTGCAATGACTGCATACTCTAAGACTGCAAATATTATTTCTTTTTAAATAATTATTGGATCACTTTAGACTAATTTGGAGATGACAATATGAGGATTTTTTTATTAGGAAAGTGAATGACCACCTATATATGATACATGATACAAATTAAAGTGATCATCAATATTCAATTTATCACTTTAAGCCTTAGAAGTTGCATCTTAATAATTTATAGTTATTGTCATTTTGCCAGTAATAAAGAGTACGTAGAAGAAGACAATTGGTGGTTACCTTCCTACCACTATAATAAAGCACGTACCACCCCAGCATTCTAATAACATTAATTTTGGGTTTGCTAGTAATACACCTTGAATCATCAGTATATTTTAATACAGTACTCTAGTTGCTAGTTACTGCTGCAACCTTAATTATAGGGATTACGGTAGGGATTTGCCTCCTTTTTCCGCGAAACAAGCCACCGTGATTTGTACCGTCTTTTTTTTGGAGGAAAGGACTTGATTTGTACATCTTAAATCTCATTAAAAGTGTGAAAAATATAACAAGGTTTTTATCATTAGATCTTCTTGTGGGACCTCAACCGTGACATCTCAACCGAATAAATCACATCTGTTTTCTTGTACGTACATAGGCACTAATTAGATGAAACTCATAACAAGCTGCATGTAAGGTCACGAGTTTCCATTGAAATTAAGCTGCATTCACCTTCCTTAATGTCATTAACCGTGCATCTTGAAAATTTGGATAAATTAAAAAAAGAAATATCACTTTTACTTTATTATCAAAGGCACGGATCGAACAACTCATCTCAAAACAAAGTGCGATCGAGTAGGCTCATTCATTTTAATTAATGGTAGGTGTGACGAGCTTGAGCCTCTCCTTGTTCCTCAAAGAGACGACACTAGATTCGATGTTTTCTTGTTGGGGATTGCCTGAGACTTTTTACTCATGTTGCTGGATATATTGTATAATTTGTATTGAAGGGTAGGCAGGCATGTACATGATCATCCATCTTCCGAGTCAGTCCAGTCCATTTTAAATGCTTTCAGTCCGTGTTCTGTGGTTTGGAAGTTTGGAGTACTACTGCTTTTGAAATCTTCGAAGCAACTTTAATGTCAAATTTCAACTTTAGACGACAAAGCTAGAAATTTTGAAAGCACTTTTTTCTTGCGGTTTCAAACTGTTTGCAGAGATTCAAATTTACCTTTTCGATGTTTAATTTAACTATTTTTCACCTTTGAAGATTTTGAATTCTTCACAGCTTTTCCTCTCTCTCTCTCTCGCTATTGGTGGGGAAGGGAGAGTACTGCATATACTACTCGGAAAAACATCTTGGTTTCTGAAATGAAAACTGCTTCTTGTCCTGAAAGGGTCTCGTCTTTTGGCCAATAATACACACACACACACACTCATATATATATATATATATATATATATATATATTGATCGAAGGCACTGCCAAGCGTCGTACGTGAGGGTCCCTTCACCTGGTTTTGCCCTATAAAAGCTTGACGAGTATTTCCCGAGTAGCCTTGATGCAAGCAAGTACTGAAATTCAGGGACCAAAAAAATTTCTCCTTGTTTTTCCTTCTTTTCCTAGGCTAGGAAGGAGACGAAGAGCTAAACAACAAACGAAAGAATACATAACCCATAAAGGCCAACTTTAGTTATTGAGACTTTGAAAAAACAGAATATGGACAAAATTCCTTCCATATATTTGCACAAGAGAAATACTTTAGATAATGGATCATATAAGTAAATTCACAAATTGATATGATTTAATGTGATACGTTATATTAAAAAATTATTTTTTATGTAATTTTTTTTAGTATATGTGGCAGGTCTCTTTGCACAAATCAAAGGAACCCCATATCTTCAAAAGTGAGATGCCAATATGTACTTTGATCCACTCTCACCATATTAGTAACTGTTAACCTATGATCTCCATGTTCAATCCAATATTCGATATAAGACTATTCGTAGTTTAATTTTATGTGAAATTCATGGGTTTAAGCCACAGAAAATCAGAACTTCGGCAATAACTAAAAGGGTTTTATTAGAACATATGTAATATGTAACAGAAACGGTTTTAGACAGAGCTTATTACTTGGGTTGGACGTCGGTCAGATCAAACCAGATTTGCTTGAACACCTTGATAATGAGGTCATGGTATTCATCTGAATTTAAAGAAAGATAACAGGCAAGAAGATCTTCGAGGTCCTTTGACGCCTTGATGTTGTTCTCCACAATCATCTCCACCATCGAATCCCTGAAATCCCTCTGAGGATCAAACGACGACTTCACCACTGCAAAGCTATCCGAAAGGCTCCTTCGCGAGCTTGAACTCGAAGCACTCGACGAGACGCTTCTACGATTTTGTGTCTGAATCTTTCTACTTGCAATTCTCGGGGAATGGATTCTAAGCCTGACTCCTGGAGAGGTGATGGAAAATCTTTTTGCAGAACTTGTAGTCCTCTGCTCATCCATACTAATTCTCTCTTCCTTCACAACCTTAACCGATAGAGACCCATGAGCATTTCTCTCCTCAAATCTGGCTGAGCTCCTTCTCCTGTACTTGGTTGGCTCTTTTGTTGCCGTCTTTTTCAGATCATTCAATTCAGCAGGCTTGGTTATAATAGGAGGAAGTTGATCAAGCTCTGATAAGGAATCAAACCCATCTAGTTTCTCATACTTGCCAGAAAAAGGCTTATTATCCACGTCGATAACAATGTCAGCAGCATTGGACATAGCTTTGCAGCCACAAGTGCTCGACCACGGAACCATTCCATCAAAAGATTCAGTAGCGAGTATACGGTCAGACCTGAATTCGGGCTCAAGAAATTCTGGCTCCGGTGAGCTAATAGGAGAGGATGAGTACTCGGGTGGGGAATCAGATTTGGTCCAGACTGAGTCAGGCGTGGCACGGCAACTACAACGAGCAGAAACAGAGGAGGTGACAAACTTGGGTGAAGACCTCAAGGTTCTTTTCTTGACTCTTTGTTTGGAGGATTTTCTTGGTGGGTCAGGAAAATGGTTGTCTGAGACTTCTGGGTTTATAGGAGAATTATGGTAGGTATGACTTGGGATAATCTCCCTAGTGAAGTAGTACGATTTTCTTGGATGATATAGGTGGGGTTGCTTTGGTTTGCATGGCTTCGTTTCTGAACCTGGTGATGACTGTTTTTTCTTCTTGGAGGAGGGTGTGTTGTGGTGGGTTCTGACTCTGCCCATATCCTTGAGCTTGTAAAACCAGGCATTGGGGATCATGTCTGATAACCTGAACCTGTAGTTACCCATGAAAACACCTCATGCACACACGGACGCAACGATGTGTATGGAAGTTCTAAGCTACTAAGAGTCCCCTGTGATTCTCTCTCAAGTGTGAACAATGACATGAAGAGGATAACTCCAACACCATCTCTGCTTTGGGACGGAGAGAGTGTAATATGTATAGAATCTATAGATAGATAAATTGAGAGCAAAGGCTTTTGGAATTTGAGGTAACGTTGGGGTCCACAAAGGACGAAAAAGTTGATAAAAAAGAAAAAGCAGTGGGCCACGTAGGGTCAGGCACAAAATAGCTTTCCTCTCTGTCTCTACTAATTCATTTTTTCGGGGGAGAGGGAATGGTTTCTTTTCCATGCTTAATTTACCCACCCGAACAGAAATTAGGAGTCTAGTCAGGATTAACTTTTGTATACTTCTTAACGCATCTTTACCTGCAAACGATTCTCCTATTGGAAAATTTCTTTTTTTGGCCTCACTCTTCTATTCAAGTTTGCTTTCCACTGGCCGTAGATACTTTTCATACGTATTGATTACGGCTAATGTAAGAGTCTTCCTGCTCCAAACCGAATACTTAACAAGGCTTACATGCATTGCTGCTGGACACTCATTAAAGGGGCCTCTCTGCATGTCTTGCAAGAGTAGTAGTACTCTTCCATGTCAATGGGGCTTTCTTGAGACACCACATATTGCCAGAGTCGTAGCTAGATAGAAGCATCTTGTGTTATTTATGCGCGCAATTGCGTCAGTTCATTCCAAGCATTCTCGTTGTTCTTGTTTGGGGATAGAGAATAGCATAAAAATGTACAAAAGAAGAAGTAAAAAAAGACAGATAACGAAAGCTACTTTGGGAATGCAAGTTCGTTGTCAATGTGACTCAGCAATATACAAAGTCCCAACACATAATTAAGAAATAAATTCTGTTTTGATCTCAGTAATCTCACTGTAATAATGTGTCATCAGGCTATGGATGACAAGGGACTGTTCACTGTTGTCTTTGAAGACTCGGACCCAATACTCATGAGTCATATGCACACGAACTAATTGGAAAGAGACATTCTCTGATTGTAAAATCTGCAAAAGGCCCCCTACTCAACTGGTCCCCCTACTTTGCCATTGCAAAACCAACACTACAGCCAAATGCCACTTACTACCTTCAATCTTTGCTGAGTTTTACAGTGGGGACCGACTTACAAATTAGAGGTTCTGTTTTTTCTTTTAACCCAGTTGCATTGATTAAAAACAGATAGAAAAGAAAGGGGTGAAGTTCCTAGCAAATACCTAATTACACCAAATCCATTTGGTATAGTTCGTCTTATGGACATGATTGGAGAACGTGGCAAGTTGGATACAACAGAGTAGGAAGACTTTGAGCTGTAGGGAAAGAAACTAGTACAACCAGTAGCACCCAAAGCAATGATATCAAACCAAATATTATCAATTACCTGCAAAGACGTTCAGAATGCTGCAAAAACCAATTCACCACCAACATAGAGTTTTTTTCTACTTCCATCTCAAAAGTACCCAAACTATAACATAAACACAAGTTATTCTTCAGAACTGAAAGTTCTACTCAATTGTTAGTACGTGCCAATTCCAAGATACAAAGAAAAACCAAACAAAAGGATCCACCACGACCTTCCTCTCGAGGATTACCTCTAGAAACATCAACAACATTAAGCTTCAAGACACCTATGAGAGGATGCAGGCACTTGACATGAATAGGTATCCTTACTTTAAGTTGAATAGGAACGATATGAAAAGAGTTATCTCCATTTGGGAAGGAAAAAACGGCTTTTAGTTTAATCTGAAATTTATAACCCAGAGCCACCAATAGACCTACCTCATGATACCAGAACCCTTTACAAAGAGTACCCTCAAATCCAGCTCTATTCCTTGCAAGCCATATTCAGTGATTTTTCTTTCTTCAAAGTAGGCTCACTGATTATGAAAAATTAATTTGAGCATAAGAGAAGCCAACCGAGAGACACTGCTGTAATGAGGGAATGTTTACATGCATCAACTAACAAATACACTTGGAGAAAACCTAAAACTTCCACCATCAAAAACCAACTGCAATAATATCCCAACATATTGTGTAAAAGGAACCTGAGAAGCCAAAAGAGATGAATCAATATTCTTGAATGCGTATTTATTCCATGTCTTGAATGTTTGCTTCAAGCTTTTCAATTTATAAGTCATACGACTGAGATCAGATAAAGAAGTTAGAACGATCAGCTTCCCAGACTTCTTTAACAAATCTGTAAGAACCTGGATGAGAAACAACCCACATTCTCTGGAATTTAGAGGAACCTTGTTTACTGCTTTGAGAATTTGGAAAAAAAAAAAGAAGAAGAGGATGATCTAGAGTGTGCCCCTTCAAGATGGATAAGGAAAATGTTTGGAAACCAAAAATTCCAAACTGTTTTATAAGGGTTCCGTCCAGCCTCTCCCCACAACCTTTGTCTTCCTTTCACGTGACACAAGGTGAATTTGGAGCCCACGAAACACAACTCATTTAAAGCATCACTACCAATAAAATTTGAAAATTCATAAAAGAAATCACAGCGGATACTTATCGGATCAAGTCATCAACTAGGCCGCCTCAAACAAATCCAGACTCCACACAGTAGAATTTGAGTTCATCATTTTCCCATAAGAATGACCTGCCATCAATTTCGTTCAATAAATCAAATAATAAACCCCCTATCACTTACGGTGAGAGTAAAAATCAGAAGCCTTTTTGCCAAAACCTTCCTAAACACTATATACACCCAATTGCAAAATGGTTTCCTAAAAAAAATAATGGGCTAGTTGAGGCTGTTCCCGAGTCCCGATTAAGCTTTTAGATCTTACCATTAAATCCCTTTAAATGAGGTAGCTAGGCCTTCATAAACTGCAATATGATGCCCATTTGTAATAATTGAATTGGGTTGTTGAAGGCTGAATTAGCAGCCCATCAATAATACTGTGGCAAATTGCTTCCTACCGAGACAGACTTGTAACAGATGATGATGGATGATATACAAGTAGTCCTGAATGTTTACGGAAGTTAACATGAGATCTAGAATTACTTGACTGTATCTGAGGCTAATTGCTACTCATACATAAATCATCATTTGTCTCAAAAGTTTAAACTAATGATAAAATGTAGATTTTATTATTTATTGTATATCTTAATATTCTTCATCACGTGTGAGCTAGACTGCTCCTCAATGGATAGCCTAATACGTGTAATATTTAATTAAATATGGTAGAGTATAGAGTCAGAGTTCAAACTCAGGATTTCTACTTTGATCCATGTGAAATAATCACTTATCCCAAAAACTTAAACTGATGAAAAGAGGTAGATTCTATTATTTATTTTATATCTTAACAATCCAGACTTCATTATATAATTGAAATTCATTGAAATCATTATAAAAAACTAGAATAGCTTGTCCTTGATCCCAAATAATATGAGATCTCATTTCACCACTTTATTATATACCATCCGAAGTATTACACCAATAGAGAAATATAAAAAGAATTGGTATTCAAATTCCGATTCAGGCACACTATTATTAGAAAAACAAAACAAAATTGTATCGGATGCAATTACATTAACACATTATACATAAATATATATATATATATATATATATATATATATATATATATATATATATATATTAAGAAGAGGACGATACTCCAATTTTATTAATAGCCCTCACTTATAATGAAGGAATACCATGATTATAACTAAAATACCTGAGAGTTACATATAATCATAAAATCCAAAATCAGGTATAAAAATATTATTATAATCACTCTAATTACCATACAAATAGTTGAACTATCGATATTAATGAAAGAATAAGAAAAATCGACAAACATACCTGCATAAAATTCAAAACAAATTATATTTAATTGGCTACTTGACCTCAGTTCACATCTACAATATGCGTGTTGATCGATTATTTATTTAGTGCTGTGACATCGGATCAAGCTAAGATTTCTTTAACTAAACACTTTTACAACTAAAAAAAGATAAACATAATCTGTTGAATTTATAACATCAATAAAACTTTATGTACAAGGGTGGGATCGATGTATAAATGTCAATTTGGACCACCCAATGTACGATATAAATTGCATTTGTTGTTGTGCCATATCATGTATGTTTCATGCATGGGTTCTCGAATCTCCACATGCACAAAAAAAAAATGAAAAAATGGGCCGGGGCCAAGTTCTGCCGCCCACATGTATCACAATGTGAAATGCTGCCCACAATGTGAACTGCATGCACAGTCGTGGTTCCCTTTCGACTGTGCATCCAGCGCCCGAAACTAATTCCAATTAATGAGCTGTAGCTGTGTGGTAATTGATTGATTGCATGCAAGCTGTGTGGTAATTGATAGTTAATTGTTTGAACTACCGTTGGATCTGTCACTCTACCGTTACGTACGTACCTAACGTTCTCTACCAAATAAATCTTCCATCCCATGACCTCATCGTATAGGTAACGTCTCAATAAAAAGTTTAAATCAAATAGTTTATATTTAAAAAAAAAAAACTAGTTAATGATATAATTAAAGTCTCATTAGAACTTTATAAAGAGTAAGAATTTTTTTTTCCTAGTAATGTAATATCTCATTCATCATTTATCATTATCCTTATCATATGGAGTATTATAATTTTCCCCCCCTTTAATTCCTAAATTCCTCCTCAGGCCTTTCCATTGTAAGTAGCACAACTCAAGTATCACATTTCTGGTTGAAACTTGACTCTGATACCATTTGTAACGTCTTAATAGAAGACCCAAACCACATGACCTATATTCCAAAAGGACTAGTCAATGATATAATTTGAGCCCATTGAAACCTTATAAAGAGCAAGTACGTACTTCTCCTTTTCAAGCAATATAAGATCACATGCACCATCTACCCTTATCATTATCATATGAAAAAAGTTGCAGTCGAGTATTGTAAGGGCGGGGCAAACGCCCTCTTACGCGAAAAAATAAAAACGCACCGTTTCATCTCTAATCCCATTTCTCCCAAATCTTCAACTCTCCCTCCTCCTTCTCTGTATTTCTCTCCCTCCCTAAATCTTCGACTCTCCCTCCTTTGTGTTTCTCTCCGTCTCTGTGTTTCATCTCTTTGTTTCCTTAGTGGTCTAAGTTATTGATTCGTTGCTCATTTTGATTAAAGGAAAAGAAAGGAGTGATCTTGTCCATGATAAACCCTAGGATTGAAGAGGCATCAGCGTAGATTATATTCACCATCTTCTTAATTGCTGTGGAATTGCTCCACCTAGTGAAGAATAAGGCCTACAAGTATTTAGAGGTTAGCTCAAATTTCGAAGTAGCAGGAGACCACTCTGATCCAACCCCAATGCCCGGTGTTCTCATGGACGACAACTTCGTTTGTGCCAACTGCGGCAATCTTGCCACCAAGAAGTCTTCCCACTGCAAGGCCATTCGCTACTATTCGTAAAAGTGCCAAGAAGTACACTGGAAATCTGGGCATAAGACAAATTGCAAGTTTCAACCATCTGAGTAAATTCAACTTCTAGTCTTGCAATAAGAAAGTCATCTGCAATTGCATTAGTTATGCCCGTGGAACCTCTAAGTTTATCAAGCAACCAGAAAAGATTCTTTTTCCATATGCTGAGTTTCTAAGATTTTTCAATTGGGATAAGCCTGGATTTCCTCCTTGTGGACTTCTAAATTGTGGAAACAATTGCTTTGCCATTGCCAATGTGGTTTGGCAATGTTTGGCAATGTTTTACATTCACTCGGCCACTTGCTGCTTACTTCTTGGAGAAAGGCCATCAAAGATAATGCCATCATAATGGTTGGCGCTTTCTATGTGAGTTTCAAACCCATTTTAAAAGGGCAACTCAAAGTTTGCAAGGATTTTCACCCATATTCTTATTGTAAAAAAAGCTCTAAATATTCTTACCATTGCCTTAAAAAGATTTCAAAGTGGGAGGTTTGGGAAACTTAACAAGAGAGTAGCTTTCCCAGACAATGAAACTTTCTTTCTTATTTCAGTTTCGGGCTTCTTTCCTTCTGTCTTTTTTTCTTTTTCTTTAAATCTAACGTGGCGCACTGACTGCATACCAACTGTACATAGAAGAACTGTTATCATATTTTGTATCACAATATATGTTTGAATACTATTTAAATAAAAATAATTTTTAAATTTAAATAAATTTTTTTATCTAATCATTATAATTTTTTCAAACTTTCAATCAAATTAAACACAAAAAGCAATTCAATATTTTCAAATATAAAAACAAAAAAAAAATATTAAAAAAAATATTATAATACTATCTTAACTTTATAATATTTTTGTTTAACTTTTTTTCTCTCATTTCCCAAAACCACATAAAATATTTTATCTCAAACCATTTCACTAGTACTATGAATAAATTATCTCATTACTATTCACAAATTTCTCATTTCATCTCATCTATATAACCAAACGAAAACTAAAATTCTAAAACCCAGTGGGTAGGCAGGTAGGTAGGTGTCTAATTATAAGTCTATACAATTTGAATTATTGCAAGTATGTTTTATTTGTGTTGAAGTATATGACTCATACACTGAAAGTAGGCAGATGCCGGAGCGAGTGGAGTGGAATGGTACATGCCTTTTGGGATTAATACATAGTTTGGGACACTGATTAGGTTGAGGGTGCAGGGGTAATGCCCCTGTGGTATGGTACTGGGTTTATTTTTGTAATTTTCTTAAATATGTCCATATATCTAGGGTTAGTATAAATACACATTATCTAACTCTAATTAATTGATAGTAAATTTCACACCGCTCGCTTTTTGTGGATGTAGACACATCGTCGAACTACGTTAAATCTCTGTATCGATTTCTATTTTTCTCTTTTGATCATTCAGTACAATTTATCAACAATCGCCGCACATTTCACAACAATTTGCTAGTTCATGCATGAAACCCCTTTGATTTTTAATTCTAGCACTCCAAGACGATCGAGCATGATCAATTCCATGAAGGTAATTAGGCTAATTACAACCCATGCATGCATGTCTATAAGGGTTTAATTTACTTACCCGACTGAGAATATTAAATTTAATTCAATTAATTAATTAATAACGCTAGCTGATAAGTATACATGACGAAGCAGCTAGCCTCTATAATTTAATTGAAGTTTACGTATCAAAATTAGAAGGGATATTCCATTAATGGGACTCCCTTTTTGAATGCATCGAAGATCAATACAACCTTTTGAATGGTTTAATGGAAATGGAAATTGACCCGCTCTCTACCTTAATTATATACAACTTTAAATTCCTCAGGGCTACTCCTAGCTAATTTCTTTGTAATAACTAGCTAGCTATAGGTTATAGATAAATATTAGAGATGAATGTCAATCAAACTGTTTCTCAAATATTTTAAAACTATTTTAATATTATTATTTATAAATTATTTCATAATTATTTACAAATCATCTAAAATATTCTATATAACAAAATCTCAATTAATTATACGAGAAAATGCATACTAATACGTCAACCAAAACTAAACCCATTTTTTATTTCTTATTTATCAAAAGGACATAATTTGGTGGCATCACGGCCAATACTTGTGCAGAGACAATCCATCGATATTATCCAAACAAAATAAAACAAGTAGAATTAATGGTCATGATCATCTTTGTTTTATTAATTATGCTAATTATAATTATGAATATATATATATATCTGACATAAACGATGATGCGGGCACCCCGTACAAAAGAAAAAGAAAAGCAAAACGTACATAATTAATTTTGCAGTTGTCTGCACTCTGCATGTTTGATGATGGGTTCCATTTGGTTTTTGTGACCCACTTTGTTAACTTTGCATGTTATTTGTCATATATGGAATTTAGTTCGGAATTTAAGACTTGAATTTGTTTGCATTTTCGTGGCATGTGGACAAGTTCTGGCTAGCTATACGCATGCAAGCAAACTCCTCCACATGGTTCTCTAATTTCTTGAATGTGGACATTTATGAGCAAGCAATAGTGGACGGGATCGATCGTGAAACAATTAATGAGTTTTCGATGGAGAAAATAAAGCATGGACGAAGACAAAATTTTATTCACATGCTTATAATTTATAGACGCATTAAATTCATTATATATTGATAGGCAAGTGGAAGGGATATTCGGTATCCACGTCCTAATAATGGGCCCACCAAGTACTATAATGTCAGACCATTCACCGAGTGCAAGCTCAAGGATGGGCTTTGTGGATATATACATTGTGAATAATGGATAATGCCTCTTACTGATCAGGAAGGTGATCATTTTAATTAATATGGAGGGTTTTCGAAATATACTTTAGAGATTAGCACCATCACCATCGCCACACCTCTCATTACAAGAAAAATAGATTTTTGTGATCAATTTATTATAACGAAAAGACTATTCGCAATCAATTTACAAATAGTTTTTTCGTTGCAACAAATTAGTCACAAAAATCTATTTTTCTTGTAGTGAATTTATAAGTAACACGTAAAGGTAACATATTGATATTCATTTATATATATATATATAAGCTTTAACTTATGATCTCATGTAGACTTATCGATTAAGTCATTAACGTCTTATCTACTCCAATCCACATGATATGGTTTTCGGCCAAGTTCTTCCTGACGCTATATTATATGCAAGAAAAGTACTCCAGTATCGATCATCACATGGTTTTCTTTTTTGGATGTGAATATACGTGAGCAAATAATTAATGGAGGGGACCAATTTTGAAACAATGACTATTTGTCGGGATTTTGCGACCAGCCAGATAAATTCATGTAATGATGTATGTATGTGTGTTAGCATGTATATATACACTTGGTGTATGCCGGCTAAAATGAGGGCATTGGGCTGACAATATTTGTTTTAAGAGAAATTCTATATGGAAGCCTTATATCATATATCTCCACCTCATCAACATGCAGTGATTGTCATTTTTGTCATTCTATCTTAATACGTAGATTGTGTACGCATGTTTAAATATAAGAATTATAAAAATAAAAAATTAATCACATGTTGATTAAGGGATGGTGTGTGATAAAAGACTTTCTTGTAGCATTTCTCTACCCATCATCAAATGGTAATGGGGAGGACATGGCCATCATTAATTTCCATTTAGATCAAAATTAATTGTCAATTATTAATTAACTCAATATATATATATAATTTATATAGTTTATAAACCTCCTTAGCATTGCACAATTATTGATCATGAAATGACTAATCACGCCAAAGATAAGATGATCGGTAAGTCATGAAACGTCTGATCATCGATCGATAATTGACATTGAAATAACGTACAATTCTTATATATATTTTTGTCGTTATTAAACAAAGGATAGATCTATCGTGATATAAAAATACAGGGCAAGATTCTAGGAGCAGTGATCTATGATCTGCAAAAGAACAAAGTCCTTACACTTGTCAGTTATCATAATCATCATCCATGCATGCATGCAGTACTACTTTATTTGATCATCATGTCTTATATATGAAACTCGATCCGTGAAGCTAGCTAGAATCGCCTACTCCTTAATTTCCTTTTAAGTTCACATGAGTATCTTAATTAAAGTCGGGGCATCCAGCTAGCTATATCATGTTAATATATATATATATATATATATATATATATATATATATATTGTTCGAATTTTGATCACATGCAGAGAAACAAATGTGAATACGCAAGATTATATCCAACGAAACCGAGTTACTATTTTTGGAGGGGTTTTGTAATTAATCAATGCACGAAAGTGCACGTCTTTGAGCCAATTAATTAACTGGATATTATATATATACACTCTTCATCGCACATGCAATTAATACATGTTGAGAACGTAAGATATTGACGTAGAGAACATGCTAGCTCCAAGCCGGAAAGGAACCTTATATGCATGCATGCAGATCGGGATGATGTGTAAAAGCTAGCTTAATCGTGTTCCTATAATGCAGAAATGGAGCCTGCATGCAGCTAGCTAGCATGCATGTGGCCCTGATTACCTAGAAAGTATCACGCGTAAGTACGTCATGCCGTCGAAGGATCCTGTCCAGGCCAGCCACCAGTTTCACATGCAAGGCCTGGGTGTACACATTTCAATGGACCATGTATAAATGCTGCATGGTGCCAATTAGCCATACCGGGTTTTTAATTTTGTCACCATCACGCACCAATATTAATTACCTGTACGTATCTTCGATCGAACGACGGTATACGTACGTACGTAGGGTCAGTTGCAGATCAGATAGATCATCATCGCTATTCATGATCCGTTAAAAAGACTAAGATTCCATATTATATGTACATTCAGAATGACAGTTTAAGGTAACTCTAACTGCCATGCATGCATGGCCTACTTGTGCTGTGCATGTTGATGTTACCCTTGCTGATCATATAGTTGCTTCCCCGCGCGCCCCCATAACAAACGATGAGAAAAATATTTCCAATATGAATTATGTAAATGTTACTTAATTATTTTAAAAAATGTGAATAAAATATAAGATTTATATTAAAAAAAAGTTAATTTTTAATAGTAAATTTAACTTTTTTTCATCATGCGTCATTTAGATACATTATTGCATGTGTTTATAACGTTACTTATTTGGCATACTATATTAATAAAAGAGTGGTGCTAGTCTGTCACTTGAGTAGTACTGTTTATTGTTACCGCTTTCACATTTTAAACTTTTTTTTAATTTTTATTTTCATATTTTTAAATATTTTAAAAAAAATTCAAAAAATATATACTAATATACCTAAAATTACTTTCCTAATTATTAAGTTAAAAAAAATTGCCTAACAGTCAATTAGAGCAGTAAAGTCTTGGACGGAGTAGCTTTTTTCTTAATAAAATCATAAATTTCTGGCTGTTTTTGTGGATATATAACACGTGGTCCTGCGTGACTCGTTCTTCCTCACCACATTTGACATTTCTAATAGTCTATATCTCTGCCCTATATTCTTCTCTGGTCTATCTATTTACCGCGCATCTCACTTTCTTAGAATATTCGTAACGGTAACCGTGTTTTTCCCGCAACAATACGTACACTTATATGGACCAATATTTTGTCAGTAAAAAATATACGTATATATATATAATATATTGCTTGTAGGTTGAGGGAAGACCGCAACAACAACATAAGCTTCGTTTCCTCCCAGCTACCTGCTTATTCCCATTCCTTCAACAGACACTACCCGGCCCTTTAATTAATAGTTCCCTTCAACCTGCCATTTTCGTGTTTCTCTCCGATGCCGGATATTCAGATCATGGTCCAGGCGGATGCCGCCTCGGAAACTCCGTCGTCGAGTGGAGATCAGGAATTGTCGTCGTTGGAGGTGATCACTTTGTTTGGGAAATACGAGCTGGGGAAGCTGCTTGGCTACGGTGCCTTCGCCAAGGTGTACCACGCCAGGAACGTACTTACGGGTCAGAGCGTGGCGATCAAGGTTGTGAGCAAGCGCAAGATTGTCAAGGGTGGTCTCGCTGAAAATATTAAGCGGGAGATTTCCATCATGCGCAGGCTGCACCACCCCCACACCGTAAAGCTCTTCGAGGTCCTCGCCACCAAGTCCAAGATCTTCTTCGTCATGGAGTTAGCCAAAGGCGGCGAGCTCTTCGCCAAGATAGCCAATGGACGATTCAGTGAGGATCTCAGCCGTCGTTACTTCCAACAGCTTATCTCCGCCGTCGGATACTGCCACTCTCGAGGCGTCTTTCACCGGGACCTCAAGCCCGAGAATCTCCTCCTCGACGAGAACTGGAACCTGAAGGTCTCCGATTTTGGACTTAGCGCCGTCAACGACCAGGTACAACCGGATGGAATGCTACACACCCAGTGCGGAACGCCGGCTTACGTCGCGCCAGAGATTCTCTCCAAGAAAGGCTACGACGGTAAGAAGGCGGATGTCTGGTCATGCGGCGTCATCCTTTACGTACTGAACGCAGGTTACCTGCCGTTTAGCGACCCCAACCTCATGGTAATGTACCGGAAGATCAACAGGGGAGACTTTCGGTATCCGAAATGGATGTCTCCCGATCTACGTCGCTTCATCTCGCGCCTACTAGACGCTAATCCGGAGACGAGGATCACGGTCGATGAGATCGTCGGGGACCCTTGGTTCAAGAAAGGGTATAAGGAGGTTGAGTTCCAAGACGAGGAAGATGACGGTTTTGCCCTGAAGGACAACGGGGACGACGAGAACTCCAAGTACGTTAACGCTTTCGATCTTATCTCGTTCTCGACCGGTTTCGACCTGTCCGGTTTGTTCAATGACCCCGAGACTTCGGTGGGCGGGGAGCGATTCATGTCGGAGGAAAGACCGGAGAGGATAATCCAGAGAATCGGAGAGATGGCTGAGACGGAGAATGTGGTGGTGAGGAGAAAGGATTGGGGAGCGAAGCTGGAGGGACAGAACGGCGATCTGGTGGTGACAATCCAGGTATACCGTTTAACGGATAGTCTGGTGGTGGTTGAGATCCAGGGGAGGGAAAGAGCGGTTGGATCTGGCCAACAAATTTGGAAAGACAAGTTACGGCCACAGCTTGCTGATTTGATCTATCAACACTCAGTTGGCCGTGATGATCAGGGTTCTGCTTAATTGACATCATAAAACTATCGGGAAGATTAATGTAAAAAGAAAGTAAAAAAAAAATTGTCCAACGTTGTTGTTTATAACGTAAATATTTAATAGAATAGTTTGTGTGGTATGATTGTCATTATCTAGTGGGATATGGAGATGAGCCACAGGTCCACCGTCAAACTCACCAAATAACTGATCAGCATGAATGAACAAACTAGACGTGTCAATTCCATTCAATGATGGAGGAGACAGCTAGGAGTGCATTATAGGGAATCGATTGTTCATGGTTGAGTCAAATACCATTCCTCATTATTGAATCAATACACAGAATCAAATACTCGAATCCATTTGCATTAATATAAAATATGCATCCGCTGAAGGAGACAAAAGCAATCCATCTCTATAAGCCTGTAAAATAATTGGCAACTGGATTTCGTTTCTTTTCATATGAGTTGAGTTTTTTATTAATAACAGTAAGTTAAAATAGTGAATTGAGTTTTGTAAAGTCTATCTAAGATGAATTTAGATGTATTTTGATATTAAGATGAGTTTATATGTATTTATAGGAAGTTGAAAAAAGTCGTGGATCTCAGGTGATAAAATGTATTGAGTTGAAAAAAGTTGTGGATCACACATATAAAGAAGTTTTGAATTAAGTGATGTTTAGTAATTTAAGAGTTATGTATTTGAATATTGGAATAGGTCTAAAACAGAATCTAACTGAGATAAGCTGAGCTCATTCAATGATCCAAATGAAGTCTTAATTGCTTGTTGTTGAGGGTGATGTATTTTGAAGGGGCGGGTGCTATTTAGATATGTTACGTGTGTTGCATGTGCGTATTGTTAAGGCAGGTTTGGGGAATGGGATGAAACACAATTCTCATATAATCTCATTTTATTTCATCTCATCTTATTCTCAAACATAATTTAAATATAAAATTTTTAAACTAACCATTACAACTTTTTCAAACTTTTAAATATAAAAAAAAAAAAACAATTTCAACTTTTTCAAATCTCTAAATAAAAATAATATTATAAAATTATATATATTCTTATAGTATTTCAATTTTATAATATTTTTTATTCAATTTTTTCTTTCTCATTTTCTAAAATTTAAATTATAAACTATCTTATTACTATTTATAAATTTTTTATCTCACCTCACTCTCTAAGATTTGGTTTGGCACCAAAAAATTTTCATTTCAAACTTAAAATTCTCATCTCATCATTATAATTTTCTCAAATTTTTATAAAAATATAATAAATAATTCTTTTTTTTCTTAACTTTTTAAAATTTTAAAATAATAATAATATTAAAATATAATATTTTAATATTTTATTTTAAAATTCAAAATTCTTATCTCACTTACCAAATCTGTCCTAGTCACTTTACGAATCCAACAGGAGTCGTACTACTCTATTTGGCTAATTGGGTCACTTGGATCAACTCGTGATTCGTAAACCTATAGGTTAATCCAACACAATTAAATTATGAATCAAGTCAAATTAAAATAGATATGAATCGACACAAATTCGATAAACGACATCAAATACCTTATTATTATGTGGTGAGTTTGCGTCTCGCCTCAAAAGTTGAGACCCTACTCCATGTGCTATGATCAGTGCAGCTGTTCCCAACACGACGAGGATGTAACCACTGCCAGACTGATAAAGATCAAAAGTGTGGGCCGGGAAATTGACGTTGGAACACTTTGGTACTAATTTTTGGATCCGAGTGTAGCAATTATTTCGTTTGGTTGCTCAATCTCTCTCCACGCATTTTATCTAATTATTATAATTTTTAATATAAAAAATAATAAATAATTCAACTTTTTCAAAACTTAAAATAATAATAATATTAAAAGATAATATTTTACTTAATTTTTAATTTTTATCTCAACTCAACTCAACATCCAAACACAGCTAAGTTTTCTCAAACTAATGGTAGAGGTCGTTTGAATTAAAAAAAATTAATTTATCTTATTTTATGCCATTATTATAATTTTTTAAAATTTTTATATAAAATACAATAAATAATTTAATTTTTTCAAATCTTAAAAAAAAAAAATATTAAAAAATAATATTTTATTTAATTTTTAACTTTTATTTAAAATCACATTATCTCATCTTATTATCTAAATCGGCTATGATGGTTAATTATCAATGCATAACAACTTGCATATACCAAGGTCATAGTGATCACGTACAATAATACAAGTAAAATGAAAATTTTGAATTTTAAAATAAAATATTTAAATATTANTGTAAAGGCAGGTTTGGGGAATGGGATGAAACACAATTTTTATATAATCTCATTTTATTTCATCTTATCTTATTCTCAAACATAATTTAAATACAAAATTTTTAAACTGACCATTACAACTTTTTCAAACTTTCAAATAAAAAAAAAAAAGCAATTTCAACTTTTTCAAATCTCTAAATAAAAATAATATTATAAAATTATATATATTCTTAATGTATTTCAATTTTATAATATTTTTTATTCAATTTTTTCTTTCTCATTTTCTAAAATTTAAAATATATTCAATTCAAATTATCTCACTACTATTTATAAACTATCTTATTACTATTTATAAAATTTTTATCTCACCTCACTCTCTAAGATTTGATTTGGCATCATAAAATTTTCATCTCAAACTTAAAATTCTTATCTCATTATTATAATTTTCTCAAATTCTCATACAAAATATAATAAATAATTCATTTTTTTCTTAACTTTTTAAAATTTCAAAATAATAATAATATTAAAATATAATATTTAAATATTTTATTTTAAAATTCAAAATTTTCATTTTACTTACCAAATTTGTCCTGGTCACTTTACGAGTCCAACACAAGTCGTACGACTCTATTTGGCAAATTGGGTCACTTGGATCAACTCGTGATTCGTGAACCTATAGGTTAATCCAACACAATTAAATTATGAATCAAGTCAAATTAAAATAGATATGAATCGACACAAATTCGATAAACGACATCAAATACCTTATTATTATGTGGTGAGTTTGCGTCTCGCCTCAAAAGTTGAGACCCTACTCCATGTGCTATGATCAGTGCAGCTGTTCCCAACACGACGAGGATGTAACCACTGCCAGACTGATAAAGATCAAAAGTGTGGGCCGGGAAATTGACGTTGGAACACTTTGGTACTAATTTTTGGATCCGAGCGTAGCAATTATTTCGTTTGGTTGCTCAATCTCTCTCCGTACATCTTATCCAATTATTATAATTTTTAACATAAAAAATAATAAATAATTTAACTTTTTTAAATCTCAAAATAATAATAATATTAAAAAATAATATTCTGATAATATTTTACTTAACTTTTAATTTTTATCACAACTCAACTCAACATCCAAACGCAACTAAATTTTCTTAAACTAATGGTAGAGGTCGTTTGGATTAAAAAAATTTAATTTATCTTATTTTATGCCATTATTATAAATTTTTAAAATTTTTATATAAAATATAATAAATAATTTAATTTTTTCAAATCTTAAAAAAAAAATAATATTAAAAAATAATATTTTATTTAATTTTTAACTTTTATTTAAAATCACATTATCTCATCTTACTATCTAAATCGGCTATGATGGTTAATTATCAATGCATAACAACTTGCATATACCAAGGTCATAGTGATCACGTACAATAATACAAGGTACTAAAAAGTTCCTAACTTTTTTATCAAAAAAATAAAGTTCCAAACTCCCTTTTACTTGTTAAGAGTGCTCTCTCCATCATCTTTTGATCTCTACATTTTTGAAAATGGCATACGGTTCTTTGAGGATCAACTTCTTCCTGCAGGTTCGAGAGAAGCATCTCGCCAAGTCTTCCCAAGGCAAGTTAAAGCCACAATTGATCTGTTCTCATAGTCAACACATGAGTGTGAAGAGAGTATGGCCTTGTCCTCGTCATTTTTATTTTTTTGGTCCCAACTTAAATAATTGATTAAAACAAGGGAATTGCAAGTCGCATTCAGCCATATATATGGCTCTGGAGTTGGCCATGTTGCATTAATCACATATATAGAATAATGCTATATGTTGCCTGAAATTTTGCACCGACAGTCGTGAGCGATGGTGGCCTTTTGTTGTTTTTTTTAATGTAAACACCGTACAAATCCTCGAACACCGTAGCATCTTCCAATCACATATCACAACTCAAAATATTATGAGAGTATCCTCGTTGAATTTTTTTTTATTTATTTATGTAAATATGCTTCATGCATTCATTCAATAACAGAGTTACATATGCGACTTATCAGTACAGGCGAATCAGACTATATAAGTCAACTAACGCATATACTCAAGAGCTTCCTCACACATGACGGACATCGTCTAAACTTCTAAAACACTCACAAATACCAGAGCCAGGATGACCCCTCCAACCTCCAGGAATGTGGATTACGGGAGACAACATCCACGAACAAACAGACCAAAGCAAAAACAACACAAAACCAAAAAACCAACAAACCACAACAAACCAACAACGAACTACACAACCCAACAAACAGACATCAAACCAAGCACCAGCAAGAGCTCGACGGAAACACCACCCCAGGCGACGGCATCCAGAGCCCAAGAATAGCACGAGCACCCAGCTCGCGTACGGACCACAAAACCTCCACTGCAGAGGTCGGCCGTACGTCCACCAGCCGTAGCATCGTCCGCCATACTCCACTCGCACAAACCCCAGGTTGTGTCCGACCAAAAACTCAACACTCCGCTTGGTTTAAACAGGGATAACAGAACGAGACCACAAAAAAACAGAAAGCAGACGAGCAAAAAACACCACGAGCAGAGCAAACCACTCTATGAGGAGGTCCGACGGACAGTCGATGAACACTCGGAGTCGAAGGACCCAGAAAAGCCATGTTTTGAACCGGCAGGTGGCTCCACGGTGGCTCGTGACACCCACGTGCTGAAGCAGGCTGAGACACCATCCCGAGCGTGCGGGCTACGCACCCCTCCGTTTGGCACCGCGTTCGGTGGTCCTGAAGATCGGCGGCTGGCCAACGTCTTGGTGGGGCGCNGTACGTGAGTATAATATAACATGAACTTGATCTGAAACTTGACTTAACATAAACTTGGAATCTTATTTAATTGTCTTGATAAATAATGTGCATTAATACGTACTCCACAGTTGTTGTGGCCCCACGTATTCAAGTAACATAAAACATAATACGTACTCCACAGTTGTTGTGGCCCCACGTATTCTACATGTCACAATTGCTGTGTCTCATGTAGTGTATGCTCCACAGTTGTTGTGGCCCCATACTTCATGCTCCACAGTTGTTGTGGCCCCATGAATTCACATAACATAAAATATAATACGTACTCCACAGTTGTTGTGGCCCCACGTATTCTACATGTCACAATTGACTGTGTCTCATGTAGTGTATGCTCCACAGTTGTTGTGGCCCCATACTTCATGTAACATAAAATATAATACGTACTCCACAGTTGTTGTGGCCCCATCTTATAAGTAACATAAATATAATACGTACTCCACAGTTGTTAGTGGCCCCACGCATTATAAGTAACATAAATATAATACGTACTCCACAGTTGTTGTGGCCCCACGCATTATAAGTAACATAAAAATATAATACGTACTCCACAGTTGTTGTGGCCCCACGCATTATAAGTAACATAAATATAATACGTACTCCACAGTTGTTGTGGCCCCACGCATTATAAGTAACATAACTAAATATAATACGTACTCCACAGTTGTTGTGGCCCCACGCATTATAAGTAACATAAATAGATATAATACGTACTCCACAGTTGTTGTGGCCCCACGCATTATAAGTAACATAATAAATATAATACGTACTCCACAGTTGTTGTGGCCCCACGCATTATAAGTAACATAACAATATAATACGTACTCCACAGTTGTTGTGGCCCCACGCATTATAAGTAACATAAATATAATACGTACTCCACAGTTGTTGTGGCCCCACGCATTATAAGTAACATAAAAATATAATACGTACTCCACAGTTGTTGTGGCCCCACGCATTATAAGTAACATAAATATATAATACGTACTCCACAGTTGTTGTGGCCCCACGCATTATAAGTAACATAAATATAATACGTACTCCACAGTTGTTGTGGCCCCACGCATTATAAGTAACATAACATAAGATATAATACGTACTCCACAGTTGTTGTGGCCCCACGCATTATAAGTAACATAACATAAATATAATACGTACTCCACAGTTGTTGTGGCCCCACGCATTATAAGTAACATAACATAAATATAATACGTACTCCACAGTTGTTGTGGCCCCACGCATTATAAGTAACATAAATAATAATACGTACTCCACAGTTGTTGTGGCCCCACGCATTATAAGTAACATAAAATATAATACGTACTCCACAGTTGTTGTGGCCCCACGCATTATAAGTAACATAACATAAATATAATACGTACTCCACAGTTGTTGTGGCCCCACGTATTATAAGTAACATAAATATAATACGTACTCCACAGTTGTTGTGGCCCCACGCATTATAAGTAACATAACATAAATATAATACGTACTCCACAGTTGTTGTGGCCCCACGCATTATAAGTAACATAACATAAATATAATACGTACTCCACAGTTGTTGTGGCCCCACGCATTATAAGTAACATAACATAAATAAATACGTACTCCACAGTTGTTGTGGCCCCACGCATTATAAGTAACATAACATAAATATAATACGTACTCCACAGTTGTTGTGGCCCCACGCATTATAAGTAACATAGAATATAATACGTACTCCACAGTTGTTGTGGCCCCACGTATTATACGTAACATAACATATCTTATTTTTCTTAATGCATGAGATGTTAATTAATATCATATAATTTTTTCTAACATGACGTATACTTGTAATGACACAATATGATTTAATCATAAACATTTCATGGCATACTTGTATCATATGGCATACTTAACATGGTATACTTATAACATACAGCATTGTATAATAGAAAAGATTGTGTAACAGATAATTATTCATGAGATTAAATCATACGTAACAAATAAACATATAATGACATAGCATGGCATGGCATATACGATAACATACATACATAAATTGTAGTTCCCTTACCCATCACACATACACAATAAACTGATAGTAAGTTAGAGGCTAACTTACCTCGATCGTCGCGTTCTATGAGAATAGAGCGCGAGACACGAGGAACTGCACAACAGCTGGAAGAGGAACACTCGAGTCCTTAAGATTTTCACTTCTGAACTCAATTGCCATATTGTAAGCACTTGCAACACCACGGCCAACTTGAGGTTTCACTATACTCGGAAGAGATAAATTGACTTCAGAAAGCCTTTGCACTAAAACAAGTTCATTAAAATTATCAATAACAACCAAACAAACAACTCATTTCTCAATCCATATACTCTTAGCCATAGTCAACCACAAGATGACACCAGTCATCCCGGACTATAATCCATATCATCACTGCTTCGGGACACTGTCATACAGTTTCCCAACATTACACCATACGCTCCACACTTCTCTGCTACGCCATTCAACCCTTCGTGACACGCCATCCGATGTATCACGACTTAATACAGAGTACACTCACGTGAACTCTCTTCCATCCACACTACAATACCCATCACTGCGATACACGTCTCACGGTGCATCGCTACGCGACACGGAGTACGCGCTACGCGTACTTCCTTCGCTACAACTCTCATCAACACGATGCACATCACACGATGCATCGCCATACAACACGGAGTACACTACATGCGTACTCCCTTCCTTCTACGACACACATCACTACAGTGCACGTCGCGCGGCGCGTCGCTGCATTACACAAAATACGCTACACGCGTATTCTCTTCACACAACCCGCCGTATCACATCTACGGCATCCATCTCACGCCTATACTTCACAGCACAGTCCACAAAATACACAATCAAACGCAACACTTCACAACCACACTTCGCTTCACAACTACGCAACGAATTCCACAAATACAACTACACAATCCACAAACCAACCAACTATTTTAAACGTAAAATAACTAGAGATAGAAGGTTATACCATCGACGGGATAACCCGTGCGTCGCTCGTTGTTCGTCACGAACATGCGTCGGAGGAACGTACGTGGCGGCGTACGGTGGCTGTCCACCACATAAAGTGGTAGTTTGGGCTTGAGAAAGGCTAGGCGTGGTCTTGGAAGACTCATGATTTTACAGCTGTCGGTGAAGAACAAAATACGTGATTTACGGAAAAGATAAACTATACGCGTGATTCCAGATGAGGGTAAAGACAAGAGAGATGTGATTGCTGTCGGGAAATAATCCAAAACTGATAATTTTAGCGGGCTGTTACATAAAGGGGTTCTCCAATGGGGTCGCATCCAGTCGCCGTTCGTCAACAAGCGCCCCACCAAGACGTTGGCCAGCCTTCTAAAACACTCACAAATACCAAACTCAGGATGACCCCTCCAACCTCCAGGAAAGTGGATTACGGGAGACAACATCCACGAACAGACAGACCAAAGCAAAAACAACACAAAACCAAAAAACCAACAAACCACAACAAACCAACAACGAACTACACAACCCAACAAACAGACAGCAAACCAAGCACCAGCAAGAGCTCGACGGAAACACCACCCCAGGCGACGGCATCCGGAGCCCAAGAACAGCACGAGCACCCATCTCGCGTACGGACCACAAAACCTCCACTGCAAAGGTCGGCCGTACGTCCACCAGCCGTAGCATCGTCTGCCATACTCCACTCGCACAAACCCCAGGTTGTGTCCGACCAAAACTCAACACTCCGCTCGGTTTAAACAGGGATAACAGAACGAGACCACAAACAAAATAGAAAACAGACGAGCAAAAAACACCACGAGCAGAGCAAACCACTCTATGAGGAGGTCCGACGGACAGTCGATGAACACTCGGAGTCGGAGAGAGCCAAAGCTCCCACCCCCGTCGATCGCTCAGGGGTTGGGGAGTTTTGAGAGAGAACGGGGTCGGGAAGTTTAGAGAGAGAACGTTCGATTCTTCGTCAATGACCTTCTTTTCGTATCCTCGTTGAATTAGTTAAAATTAAAAGATATTTTTTATGAATATAAGATAAATTTTAATTTTTAGCTATTTTATTCACATAAATCTCATATTGAAATAATTATTTTTTTATTATATAATAATAAAATAATATAAGATAAATTTCATTTTGACTATTCACATCAAATCTCCATATTGAATTATCTATTTATTCATTATATAGTAATAAAATAATTAATAATTAAAAAAATATTTAATATTTTTTAACTAGATATTAATTTATTTTATTTTCTCACCTTCTACCATTTTATAATTTATTTTATTTGAGTTGTATACGATGGATTTTCCATAAAAATAGTCGTTGAAATTAAATGGAATGATGAATGAAAGGATGAAGAGAAAAAAATAATGGATAAAATAAACATTTAATGAAGCTACGGTAGCAAGCAAATTTGAAAATAGTTTTGGTGTTTACTATAGCTAAAGTCTAAATATTTAGATTTTGACTAATCCATTGTAATGGATCTAATAGCTAAATAAGGGATGGATTTAGCATTTGGCTAATCCATTGAGGATGATCTGATTGAACCCTTAGCCTCTGAATTATGGAGATGGTGGAGATAGGAGTTATTATGTAAAGTAGCTGTTTTTAAGGATGGACAACGTTTTGGTTAATATGGAACATATGGGAGCATGGGTAATACTGGGTGTTCCATGCCCATGTAGCTAGCCACCTAGTGAACTTACGTGTCCCAATAGATTGGTTGTTGAAGCTTAGTTAAGAGTTGCATCTTCGAATTCCATTGTCCATGGTTTGTTAGAGCTAGCTGTTGGTCAACACTTGCTGCCGGAGAATCCCATTGTCAAGATTTGTGGCTACTTGTCCTTTGAATCCTCACCTAGAAAAAGAGATCATTTACAGTGCAATATGGAGTACTAGAGGAAAAAGTACAAGAAGGGCTCAGTGAAGAATAGCTAAGGTAGAGTGAGAGAGAAAGAAAAGAGTGAGTTTGTTGAGTTGAGTGTGTACTCCCTCCTCCTCTATAAATTGTTTCCCAGTATTAAATAGTGAAGTCTTTCTCGTGTTGACATATGCAAGTTGCCAAATTACATTATATTCATTTTGTACGTCAAGTGTTTGTGCATTTTTTGCATAGCTTCTAAATCACCACGATTCCAAACTAGTGGTATTAAAGAGCTTTTGTTGGGTGTCTAAGCATGTACAGAGCAAGTTCATTCTCTATACGTTGCTCAAGTTTTTAATTTAAATATACCAAAGTCCTTTTCTAATCGATCAAAGAAGAATGATACAAAGCAGAAGCTGAAATGATGGCGGACCCTCTCCCACGTGCCGCTTGAAGGCTAGAGTAATCCCACTTGCTTCACATGCTGCACGCACCTCATTCTCATCACACCCCGTGTCTTGCAAGAAACGAAATATTCTCTTTCAAATGAAATATTCTCTTACAAAGAAAGTTTGCAAATTTTAAAACTGGTCGCCCCTGAAAAAGTTGGAATTTTTCATGAGACCATCTTAAGGTTTTCCTACGTTCTAGACGCAACCATGTAGTTCATTTTGCACGATTATGCCTTGAAGACCCCATATTGCCATTTTGAACTTAGAATCAGTCTAAGTCCATGGAGGATTCAGCATTAAGCACCATGATAAACCTGACTGCCTCAAACTACAATCTTTGGATACCTCGGATGGAGGATTTCTTGAGCTGTAAAGATCTATCTAATCCTTTGGAAAATGAAGGGACAAAGCTAGATAAAGTCACGGATTAGGTATGGCGAAAAATGCACAAGAAGACTATTGGCCAAATTAGACAATGGATTGACCATAGTGTCTTCGACCATGTAGCTCAAGAGACGGATGCATATACCCTCTGGAAGAAGTTAGAGGATATATATCAAGCCAAGACTGCTCGAAATAAGGCTCTCTTAATGAGATGACTTGTTAACCTGAAGTTGAGGAGTGATGCCTCTGTTGCTGAACACAATAACGAGTTTCAAAACCTAGTTAACCAGCTCGAGTCCGGAAAGTTGAACCTTGGCGATGAAGAACAATCCCTATTACTTCTCAGCTCATTACCAGACAGTTGAAAGATGCTGGTAGTCTCCCTACATAACTCTACTCCAGATGGCAAACTTACCATGACGATGGTCAAAGATTCCCTATTCAACGAGGTGGCCAGATGGAAGGGAATGAGCATGAATAAGTCTCATGCCCTCGTCACAGAGAGTAGAGTAGGCCTCAAGGTAATGGTAAAGGTAAATGCAGAAACGGAGGCATAAATAGAGGAAAATCTCATATACATGGAAGGTCCAATGACAGCAGAAACTAGCATAAGGGAAACTTTGTGTTACTTTTGTGGCAAAAAAGGCCACATAAGAAAGAACTGTCTCAAATTTCAAAGGGAGCAAGGTCAAAACAATCAGCTGAAGAAAGAAGATGGTGCAACTTTAGTCAGTCTTTCAGGAGATGTAGCGATACTCTCCATCAGTGATGAGACGTGTCTGCATATTGCAAGCCACGATGTTGAGTGGGTGGTAGAAACAGCAGCATCATACCACGCCACTTCCTATAGTGAGTTCTTCACTACATACAAACCTGGAGACTTTGGTTGGTAGAGAAGGTGAATGACAGTTCCTTGAAGATCATGGGAGTTAGCAATGTGTAGATCAAAACTAACATTGATTGTACCATGGTGTTGAAGGATGTTTGACACCAACTGACCTTTGGCTCAACTTGATTTCCAGGACAACCCTTGATTGACAGGCTATAACAACTACTTCAGCAATGGCACGTGAAAGTTGTCACAAGGTGCCATGGTTGTTGTCTAAGGACATATTTGCGGTACGTTATACAAAACCCATGTGAAGATTGATTCTAATAGCTTCAATGCAGTGGAAGCCGAGGCATCACAGAATTTGTGGCATAAGAGACTCAAACATATGGGTGAGAAAGGGTTGGATACGCTTGCAAAAAATGCACTTATTAAAGTTTCCGAAGGCATTGCATTGAACCCTTGTGATTATTTTTTGTTTGGAAAACAACATAGTCTCGTTTAATTCCTCTGCCAAGAAAAGATCGGAGTTGTTGAGTCTGGTACACTCTGATGTATGTGGTCCCATGGAAAAGGAGTCATTGAGAGGTAACAGATATTTTGTGATATTGTAATACTCCCTTCCCAAGTGTTAGGAGTGTCACGTAGTTTTCGTAAAATATAACCCAGCAAAATATCTGATATTTAATAAAATAAACATGTATTTCATAAAAGAATTATTTAATGAATACTTGTCTTCAAATAACATTAAATGAAACAACTGAATAAAATTTAATGTTATAAAATAATTTATTCAAAGAGGTTTGGAATTCAATCAACTACCTCATTTAAGCCTGGCCCACTTGCTTATGCTTATCATTATCTTGACACAGGTGGTTTAAAAAATAAAATTAAAATGAGTCGAAGACTCAATAAGAAATCCATCACAATGTAAACCTAATAAACATATAATTTTTCATAAAATTTTCATGCTAAGGGCTTAAATTATGACTTTTCATACTAATGCTTATGTAATGCATGACTGATTTATCTGAATTAACTAACTGATCTGATTTATTTGACTGATCTAACTGGCCAACAAGTTTAAATATGTGTGCAAGGTTGTGCACCGACTCCACATCCTTGGACTGCAGGGGGAACCGCTAATAGTATTCTAGCATACTGTGGTGAACCACACGCTTGGTACCATGTAAAAAGGGCATGGAGCTCATCATATCACACCACCCTTAAACACAAATATCGAGCTTTAATGGTTCGCAGTGCCATGTAAAAAGGGCACAAAAGTCATAAGACCACGCCATTCTTAAACACTAATGTCGAGCCTTAATGGCTTGCGGTGTCATGTAAAAAGGGCACAGAAGTCATTAGACCATGTTACCCTTAAACACCAATATCAAGTCTTAACGGCTCGCAATGCCATATAAAAAGGGCGTGAAAGTTACCAGACCACGCCACCCTTAAATATTAATGTTGAGCCTCAACAATTTGCAGTACTATGTAAAAAAGGTCGCGGAGGTCATTAGACCACACCACCCTTAAACACTAACTGGTGCCATATAAGAGGGCATGGAGGTCATCAGATCACGCCACCCTCAAACACCGATCATGAGCTTGAAAAGATTCATTGCACACCATGAGAAAGGTGCAAAGACCAACAGAATACCCCCTTGTGTATGAAGAAGAAGGAGGAGCACGAAGGCCAACGCCACTCTCCAACTTGCGTTCTTCATCAAGAACAACAAAGGGATGCAAAGAAACCAAAAGGAAAAGCTGCAAACCACCAAAAGAAAAGTACAATTCAATCCATATACAAATTATGTAAAGCCAAAACCAGGTGATTATAGTTAAAGCAGTTGTTCCCAAAAATTACAAAACCCTTTGTTATAGAAAATTATGCAAGCTACAATTCAGAAGAAAAGAAAAAAAAAAAGGTATGCAAGAGCTACCATTACAAGAGGGGTTCATGCAGCGTCATTTCCAACAGGTGGGGAAGGACGAGGAATGTCCTTGAAGGTGTCTGGCATCTTTGTCTGACCGAATTGGTTAGCATAACGGTTGGCAACTACGTCAGGCTTGAATAAATTCCGATCCAAGCGGACCAAGTCGGCAAACGGGTCAGCCTTTAGGTGGGACTTAAGCCTTAACACGCTAGCGCCATAATCGTAAGCAAATGCATGATCTTTGGCGATAGGGACAAAAGCCAACTGGGTGCACAGGCAGATAATTTCCTCTTTAGCATCCTTCAGTTCTTCCTTCGCCTCATTCAAGCAAGTGTCCTTCCCCACGATGGCCAAATGCAGCAACATTTGCTCTTCATCAGAGTCTGCTTGACTCTTTTTATACTGATCATGCCACTACTGCAATTCCGCTAGAAAGCCCTAAGCCTCATAGAGGTCAACTCCAAGCAACCACCCTTTTTTTTATTGAAGCTGCCAGCTCTTGCATAAGCCCCTGGTTACAGTCCTGAGAACTGGACAAGTCCTGGCAGGCAGATCCAACTCCCCCCTAATAGCTAAGATGTCGGAGTTGAGGCAACCTTGCTTGAACTCAAATTCCCTCTGAAGAAGGGAGAGTTGAGCCTCAGTAGAGTCCAATTCCGACTCTAGTAGCCTCAAAGAAAAGTCAACTCTGACCTTCGCCTCTCTAGCAAGGTGTAGTTCGTCACAAAGCCTGGAAACATCGTCTTCAAGGATCTCCAAATTGCCATGTAGGGAGCAGGAGCAACTGTCAGCCTACTCTAATAAAACCTCCAACTCTTTCCTCTCAGCACTTCCTCATTCCAATAAGATCTCCATCTATACCTTCTCAACCTTCCATTTTTCAAAGTCTTTCTTGGCGTAATAACCAAACTTACACCTTTCCCGCACTTCTACCTCTAAAGCAACCCGATCCGTTGTAATCCAGGCTACTAGGTCATCAATGCCCTGCAAAAGACAAATGCCAAAACAAAATAACCAACTAATAGAATGCATATGCCAAAAGAAGGAGAAGTCATAGCCAAAAAGACTTACACTTGAAAGCAAGACCCTAAGTTTTGCGGCCATCTCAGTGGTAGCCTCACCTAGGGCGTTGGCAGAAGAAGAGGAAGCGCTGCCCCGAATTCTCCTAGGATCATGGTCATCGCCAAGCGGAAGTCCCCCAAGGGGGTCTAGTAGTTGAGTCAGCCATTTCCTCAAAGAGGCCAACAAGTTCTTCTAATGGGCGTACATTGCTAGTGTACGCTAGGTCCATATCGATCAACTAGGCTCCCTTACCAACCAAGTTGCCCAAAGGAATATCTCCCTCCAAGAGAGAGGATCCAGCCTCCCCTCCAAAAGAATGCAGGCAAGGGGAAGGGATGGAAAGACACTCACTGCGCACATTTAGAGAGGGGGTAGTCCCCCCAGAAATAGTAGTTGGCGGTGTCTGAAGAAGAAGGCCTTCTGTCTCAACATTTGCATGCAATTCCTTTTGGTGAGGAACCCTATCATCATTCTCACCGCCCTGGCCATCCTTGTCTCCTGAAGGGGTGACCCCTTGACTCACCTCAGGGGCAGTATTTACTTCTCTACTCAGGTGGATCCTCACCTCTGTATCACGCCCATCAGCACTTGTTTGGCGGGTAGGGTCCCTTGCTTTTATTGTGCGAGGTTTTGCACCCATAACGGGATCCAAATCAAGGATGGCAACAATGTCCGCACTCAGCTCGCCATCCCCCACCAAGTTTTCAAAAACTGAGAACTCAAAAACAGGGCTAGATGTAAGGGTAGGCACCTCTTAAGGAATCTCTAACTGAAAGGTGGCGGCCAAATCTGAAAGTGCCTGACTAGCCAAACCCTTAGCATCACCAAGGTTGGGAGAGGTTGCACGTACCTCGAAAGTAGAAAAGGGGGTACAAAATGGGGGGTAAATACTTGGAGAAAGCTGCTTGTTGTAGGCGTCGAAGACTTTTTCTTTTTCTCAACAGGAGAAGAGGCATCCTCAGAACAAGCTTGTTTTTTCTTGTCATTCTTATCTTTCGTGTCCTTTTTATTCTTCTTTTCTTTCCTCTCCTTCTTATCTTTCTTATATTGCTGATGTTGCTTATTGTTACCCAGATGACTAACAAAAGAGGGGGTGAATTGAGTTGTATTTAAAAAAAATAACAATTATAAATCAAATATACAATATAAAATATAAACAAAATATAAAATAGCAATAAATATAAAGAGTAAGAGTAAGAGAGAAGCAAACTCAGTATATTAACGAGGTTCGGCCTTACTGCCTACGTCCTCGCCTCAAGCTACCCCTTGAGGATTCCCGAATTCACTATTCAACCTCTTTCAGGTGGAGATAGAAACATATTACACCTTTGAACAACACCGCTACAAAGGATCCGTGTAGAACACCCTCTACACTTGCAATCACCTTACATGTGGTGATTCAACTATTTCCTGTGTAGAACACTTTCTACACGCACAAAGGTTATACACACCATTTTACTGATACAAGAATTGATAGTGGGTAGGTTATTAGAAAACACTCCTCAATGAGTGAAATAAGAACAATAGAGCGCAAACTATATCTCTCAAAATAAACAAGGGTTAAGGCTCAATGCTTAGAGAAGAGAGAATGAAAGCTTTGAATGAATGTTGTATACTCTTGGTGTTGTGAATGTGAAGCTCTCAAATGATCTATTTATAAGCATATGAGACTTCATTTTCAAATTTAAAAAGATTCACATGTCAAAGACAACATCATTCACTTTTCAAAAATTTCAAACCTAATCTTTTTACTTTTTGCATATGACAAAAGGATCACACTTTACTTTTCAAAAATTTCAAATCTAATCTTTTACTTTTTGTAAATGACAAAAGGAGCACACTTTACTTTTCAAAATTTTCAAACAAAGACATCTATCTTTTGCATAAGTCAAGAAAAACATCAATCACTTTTGAAAATATTCAAATAAAACATGCACATGTGAAAGATGACAATCAATCATCTTTAATATTTTCAAAGTTCAAATCTTTAATCATGTCATGCATATGTGAAAGATGACAATCAATCATCTTTCAAAATTTTCAAATTTAATTTTCAAAATATTCATGCACATGTGGAAAATGTATTTTAATACTTTATGATAAAATATTAATTTTGAGCCTTAATCCTAATTTTGAATTTTTAATAGATTTACAACATTACTTTATGACTTTAATGTGAACTTGTTCCCTTCTTACTCATGTTTGGTTTCTTGATATACTTAACTCCATTGTGTGAACAATTTGAGGTTGAGACTCCTTTATTCTTTGAATTCATTTGTTATCATCAAAATCCATGTGTAAATTTATAATTACACGAAACTTAAAACCTTGGGTTCAACACTTATCTCTCTTGTCCTTCTTCAAAGACTATTTTGGCAAAAAGGACAGCACCATAGCTGGGGTAAAAAATAGACATCCCTTAACATGGGAGCGATTGGCGGTTATCCAGAAAAGGTATATGTGGGTGGGGGTTAGTAAGAAATCAGTCCAGAGAATGTCTTGGGTGGCTCTCTACCCATGCGCAAACTATTTCAATTCAGGCTAGTTCCCGATCGGACATGGGTTCCATCCCTACCCACAAGCCTCTCTCCTCAGGGATTTTGCCCCAGATAGCCCTAATTGAAAAATCCCGTTGAGGAGTCTCTGAACTTGGAAAATCCCAACCCTTACTAGAGATAAAGAAAATTTTGTGTATCCAATTCTTGGCATTGGAGTGGCTAGATTCAAATCCGGCCAATGTCTACCCTTTATCTTTCTTAAGGAAACTAAGATGTTGCCCTTAGCGGATGGTCGCAGGTGGTAAAAAGATAGAAATTCTCAGGCGGTTAAGTTAGGGTAAAAGTCCCCAAGTGGCTCCAGAGCCATACGAAACACAATACAAGTGCAAAGAAAGGCCCTCAGCGCAAAGAGGTGAAGTTGGGTAGGAGCAAGGCGAAGGAGATCCAGAATATCGTCTAAAGGGTGACAAAAATGAAGCCTTAACCCGTGGGCCAATAAAGAAAAGATTAGGGCAACCTTACCACTAAAATCCTATTTATCTACACACTCGTGATGGGGAATCTCCAAGAGGGCGATGTCTGGGATGCGATACTCCTCTCGAAGAGTATTTAGATCCCGAGGCTTGATCATGGAACGCCACCCATACCCTTCATAAGTTGGGACATTCAAGACATGGGAGGATTGCATATCCGTAAGACGGACAGAAATACCGTATTCAGCCATGGGAAGTGAAAAGGGAAGGTAATCTGGGAAGGAAGAAAGTCACAAGAAATCGTAAGAGAGAAAAGCAGCAGGAGGGGAGAAGGCAGAAAGAGGAAAGAAAGAGAGGCCATAAGGTAATGTGCAAACCAAGGGAGGGATATGAAGGGCCGTCTGCTCTAACATCATGACCTACTAATCGTCGTCACGTCAAAAATCAATCCTTATTCTTCTATTTCTTGAAAGTTGGAAATGGCGGGATAATATGCCTAATGGGCTAGCAAGGTAGCCCATCAATTTAGCAAGTAGGGTGGGCCATCGATTCCCACACAAGGAACATTCGGATAAAAAAAAATAAAAAAAAATAATCCAATCTAAGTCACTTGCAACAAAAGGAAAATTTACATCTTGGAAACAAGCTAGCACAGGTCGTAAGGCTGGGTTCACTGAAATAGAAAATTCTCCATGCTTACGAGTGAAGGGAATTAGTAGGGTAACTGAATAGTCCATTTGGTATCTCAGCCCAACTATGAATTACCGTGATAGATATGGCTTAAACTAAAAGCTAAAGGCCCACGGGGTCTTGGTATTCCTTTTATAATATAACGGATAAGCACCAATGTGGCAAGTAAATTATTCATATTATTTAGGGATAAGAGGAACGACTAAGCATCATATAAAAGTAATCTAGTGATGATGATAATCCATACTCTCCCACTCTTTATATATATAGGCATTAGGTAACCATAAAACACTTTGAATCATATACTCGAGTTAATTTAGTCTTTACTAACTTTAGNTTCATGCACATGTGGAAAATGTATTTTAATGCTTTATGATAAAATATTAATTTTGAGCCTTAATCCTAATTTCAAATTTTTAATAGATTTACAACATTACTCTATGACTTTAATGTGAACTTATTTCCTTCTTGCTCATGCTTGGTTTCTTGATATACTTAACTCTATTGTGTGAACAACTTAAGATTGAGACTCCTTTATTCTTTGAATTCATTTGTTATCATCAAAATTCATGTGTAAATTTATAATTACACGAAACTTGAAACCTTGGGTTCAGCACTTATCTCTCTTGTCCTTCTTCAAAGACTATTTTGGCGAAAAGGGCAGCACCATAGCTGGGGTAAAAAATAGACATCCCTTAACATGGGAGTGATTGGCGGTTATCAAGAAAAGGTATATGTGGGTGGGGGTTAGTAAGAAATCAGTCCATAGAATGTCTTGGGTGGCTCTCTACCCATGCGTGAACCATTTCAATTCAGGCTAGTTCCCGATCGAACATGGGTTCCATCCCTACCCACAAGCCTCTCTCCTTAGGGATTTTGCCCCAGATAGCCCTAATTGAAAAATCTCGTTGAGGAGTCTCTGAACTTGGAAAATCCCAACCCTTACTAGAGATAAAGAAAATTTTTTGTATCCAATTCTTGGCATTGGAGTGGCTAGATTCAAATCTGGCCAATGTCTACCCTTTGTCTTTCTTAAGGAAACTAAGATGTTGCCCTTAGCGGATGGTCGCAGGTGGTAAAAAGATAGAAATTCTCAGGCGGTTAAGTCAGGGTAAAATTCCCCAAGTGGCTCCAGAGCCATACGAAACACAATACAAGTGCAAAGAAAGGCCCTCAGCGCAAAGAGGTGAAGTTGGGTAGGAGCAAGGCGAAGGAGATCCAGAATATCGTCTAAAGGGTGACAAAAATGAAGCCTTAACCCGTGGGCCAATAAAGAAAAGATTAGGGCAACCTTACCACTAAAATCCTATTTATCTACACACTCGTGATGGGGAATCTCCAAGAGGGCGATGTCTGGGATGCGATACTCCTCTCGAAGAGTATTTAGATCCCGAGGCTTGATCATGGAACGCCACCCATACCCTTCATAAGTTGGGACATTCAAGACATGGGAGGATTGCATATCCGTAAGACGGACAGAAATACCGTATTCAGCCATGGGAAGTGAAAAGGGAAGGTAATCTGGGAAGGAAGAAAGTCACAAGAAATCGTAAGAGAGAAAAGCAGCAGGAGGGGAGAAGGCAGAAAGAGGAAAGAAAGAGAGGCCATAAGGTAATGTGCAAACCAAGGGAGGGATATGAAGGGCCGTCTGCTCTAACATCATGACCTACTAATCGTCGTCACGTCAAAAATCAATCCTTATTCTTCTATTTCTTGAAAGTTGGAAATGGCGGGATAATATGCCTAATGGGCTAGCAAGGTAGCCCATCAATTTAGCAAGTAGGGTGGGCCATCGATTCCCACACAAGGAACATTCGGATAAAAAAAAATAAAAAAAAATAATCCAATCTGAGTCACTTGCAACAAAAGGAAAATTTACCTTTTGGAAACAAGCTAGCACAGGTCGTAAGGCTGGGTTCACTGAAATAGAAAATTCCCCATGCTTACGAGTGAAGGGAATTAGTAGGGTAACTGAATAGTCCATTTGGTATCTCAGCCCAACTATGAATTACCGTGATAGATATGGCCTAAACTAAAAGCTAAAGGCCCACGGGGTCTTGGTATTCCTTTTATAATATAACGGATAAGCACCAATGTGGCAAGTAAATTATTCATATTATTTAGGGATAAGAGGACCGACTAAGCATCATATAAAAGTAATCTAGTGATGATGATAATCCATACTCTCCCACACTTATATATATAGGCATTAGGTAATCATAAAACACTTTGAATCATATACTCGAGTTAATTTAGTCTTTACTAACTTTAGCATCGGAGTGGTTGCAGGCGTACAATGTCATCACCTTTTGATATGGTCGCAGGTAATCGATTACGTTAGGTGGTGGGACACATCCTTTACAAGCGTGTTAGTGTGACACCCAACTTTGACTGTTGGGCGAGCCCACTAGTACAAATTTTCCTTTTACATTTTTTAACACATTAAATTGAATAAAATATTTTTAAAAATATTATTTTTTAATAATATTATTATTTTAAGATTTAAAAAAATTAAATTATTTGTTATATTTTATGTGAAAATTTTAAAAAAATTATAATTATGAAATGAGATGAAACACTTTTACTATCTAAATGAGCCTTAATCGTCCTCCCAAATTAACCTCATCCTATTAGCTAGATTATTGATTTAATAAAAAAAAATTCAAGAAGACAAATTAGCGTTCCCAACATGTGGTTGGAGTAATGGACTAAAATGTATCTAATTATTCTAAGGTGAAGACAGTACTTGAGTCTTGAGAGACCAGGAGGAGAACAAAGAGCATTCATGTTTCCACCAATTTCTTATAATTCCAAAGAAGCAATGATTTAGGCAAATAGCTAGCGTACCTTGCATTGCACGTTTGCACTAGTTAGGTCAAATATTTATGTGTAATCAAATAACCAATTAATATTAATTATTAATATTATACGAAGACTTAGATTAATTGGTCAATAGAAGTTAAAATGAAGGAAAATACTGTACTATTGGTATTGTTATTAAAAAGAAAACACTTAATTGAATCGGTCAGTCAATATGTCTACATTATATGCATGACAGTGTCGCAACTTCAACTACACGATTCAACGTTAATACATCATCCTTAATGTTAACTCTCTCTCTCTCTCTCTCTCTCTCAATTTAATGTTAAATACAACTCTCTTTTTAAATGCAAATAAACCATATTTGGCGTGAAATTCATTAAAATTTAAAAGAGTTAATCCTGCGAGGTAGCTCATTTGGTCAAATCTTGAATTTGCTCTCTAATAGTCACCAGTTCGAGTCCCCTCAAAGTTACTGGAGATTTACCTGGACGGTAACTTCAGGATCTTGTAAGCTTAGTTGAAGTGCGCACAAGCTGAGCCGGACACCCACAGATATAAAAAAGAAAAAACAATATTTGGTGTGAAATTCATTAAAATTGAAAAGAGTTTTTCTATTTTTAAGTCGGTGTGTTGAGCACACTATTCATATTACTTAAATGATAAGATTTGATTTATAAGATTTAAAATTTTAAATTTATCTTATAAATCAAATTATGTCGTATAAGTAACTTTATAATATATGTTCTATATCAAATATAATTTTTCAAATTAAAATATCTATTCAATATATGTAACAAGATTTATTAATTTGTTTATTTTTTGCACTCTACAATTTTAACACTTCGATGAAATGATCCAATTTCGTTGACAACTTGACATTACGTAACCCTTCGACTCCTTTTTACCAAATCAACCAATAAAGGTCCGGTACATGACGCCGGTTCATTTTATTTCATTTCTGCATTCCACGTTCTCGCTCTTATCGTTCTCTCTCTCTCTCTCTCTCTCTGTTATCACAGTTTCTTCGCTGGTAAAGGAACGAAGTAACCGCGCCACTGAGTCTCTCACCGGCTCCCAATTACTTCTTGAATTCGGCTCTCATGTTATATTCTCCAAGGCCTCCAAATCTGTAAGTCTCCAAGTCACTCCTCACCCAATCGATTGAGTATACCTCGACGCAACCGAAGCTGCTACCGATACCGATTCCTTTTGAGACCCTAAGCTGATTAATATTTTTTTTCTAGCTTAGTTCTCCGATTAATTTTTTTTATTGTGGAAACACTAATGGTGGTAATGGTTTCTTAATGATCTTAGGGTTCTTCAAGTTTCCGCGAATTAGTATCTTTTGGTATTTGATTTCTGTGAGGAATTAGGATTAGGGTTTCCCTTTGAAGCATTTTTTGCGAAGGAGCTTGGAGGTTTTTCTTGATTTTAAGGTTTTTATTTTGTGTTCGATTCGAGACGGGGAAGAAAGGCGTGGGGTAGAGGATAATGTGTATACTCTGTGTTATTCAGAAGTGGTCTCGCCGGGTCGCTATGATGCTACCTTGGCTAGTTATTCCACTCATAGGACTTTGGGCTCTCTCTCAGCTTTTACCGCCCGCATTTCGTTTTGAGATTACGTCGCCAAGGCTGGCCTGCGTGTTCGTGCTTTTGATTACTCTCTTTTGGTATGAGATTTTGATGCCTCAGCTGTCAGCCTGGCGGGTTCGCAGGAGTGCACGGCTCAGGGAGAAGAAGAGGTTTGAAGCAATAGAATTGCAGAAGCTTCGGAAAACCGCGACTAGGCGGTGCAGGAACTGCTTGAATCCCTATAGGGATCAGAATCCTGGTGGTGGCCGTTTTATGTGTTCATATTGTGGGCATAATTCGAAGCGGCCAGTTCTGGACTTGCCTCTATTGCCTGGCGTGGGAAATAACGGGATTATTAAGGACTTGGTTGGAAAGGGGGGGAGCTTATTGAATGGTAAGGTGTGGTCTGAAAATGGATGGATGTGTGGTCAGGATTGGTCGGAGAATGAAAATTGGGTCAGTGGGTCTGTTTTAGGAAACTCTAGTTATTGGAGGAAGAATGGGAGTGATGTTTTTGGAGGAGATGAACATTGTTTGGCAGATAGTTCTTACTCAGGATTTGTTATTTGTGTGTGCAAGCGGCTGACATCTTTTTTCTTGAGCATTAGGTGGCTTTGGAGAAAGACTTTTAGGATTAGTTCATCAGGGGAAGATAGTTTGACTGATGCTGAGCATCGGGCTATGATTGCTAATAAGGGTGAGAATGGGTTGAACTATCATGAAAGTAGAGGAGAGAAAGCACGCAGAAAAGCTGAAGAGAAGAGACAGGCTAGGTTAGAGAAGGAACTTTTGGAGGAGGAAGAGCAAAAGCAGAGGGAGGAGGTTGCAAAGCTAGTGGAGGAACGTAGGAGACTGAAAGATGAGAAAATGGATGCTGACAAAGATCGTGTCAAAACGTCACCGCCTGTCAGGGAAAAAGATAGTAAGAAGGAAGCAGAAAAGAAGCGTCAGGAAAGAAGGAAAGATAAGGACAAAGGGTCTAGTAAGAGCAATTCTGATGCAGAAGAGTTAGAGAAGAGAGCAGGTAAGGAAAGTGAGCAAAAGCTAGAATTGGAAAAGAAGAGTGAAACTGATCATCGGGAACATCAGAAATTTGGGACAGATGGCATTAGAGGCCAGAGCACCGAAACCGGACATGGGATGAAAAATATATCTGGAAACAATTTTAGCCGTGGAAATTATGGAACTAGGTATCTGGATCATACGAGGGGTACAATTTTTTCCTCTTCTAGACCATTTAGTGGTGGTAATCTTTTTGGAAAGGGTATTAATACTCCTGCCACGACTTCAATGGAAAACAAGTCTAACAGCTCAGTAGATCACGTCCATAATTTTGCTCATCAGAAAGATCTATTTTCACATGAGCATGTAGTTGGAAAACTGAGTACAAATGGAGATGACAAGACCATCACTCGCCCTGTAAGTTGTCTTTGCTCTCTATTTACTATAACATGTCGTAGTTCTAGCATGTTATCTGGGTGCCTTGTAAATATTTATTTATTTATTTTAATCATATGGGAAATAACCACTGGTCTTCATTTTACTTATAAAAAAAGGTATTTGTATTATCCTAATTGATTTATCTATCACATGGATTGCATGTGCTTTGCAGTCCATCATAAATTGTTCTGTATATCTAAGCTCTTCTTTTGGGAAAGTCAGAAATTTCTTTGTATGGTAAAATTTATAGGTAAGCATCTCACTTGTGCGTTTTAAATAACTATTAAGTTTGCTCATTTGTCTCGATTGACATTTAAGCTTTATTTTCTGAATTTGGACCTATATTTTTATTACAAGCTTTAGCACCAGTTATAGGTTTGATTTCTCTTTATTATTGTTTAAATCTTAATGTACTCATAAATGATCCCCAACCGTCCCCGTCCCCGTCCCCGTCCCCCTTCCCCCACCCAAAAAAAGGGTATTTTCTGTATGTCAAAAGCTTAGATTTGTTGGGACTATTGTGTTAAGCAGCTAGTGGCTATGGTTGAGTCCCAATGGCATGTCATGCATGATAATCTTAGGTGGATTGTATTAAAGCATTCACTGGAAGAACTGCTGTTACAAGGTTGATCTGTCGACCTGCAGGTGCTATCAGAGCCACAACCTAGGGTGACACCTAAAAAATCATGGCAACAATTATTTACTCAATCTTCATCTGTTCCTTTATCAAATCCAAATGTCATAAGCAGACCAAATACAAAGTTCCAAGGTGATGTTCAAAGTCCACAGTTTTACAGTCAAAAATCATCGACACAATCATATAATAATCCAATAAACTTCGGGCTGCCATCACCATTTACACTGTCTACTTATCCAAATGGATCCACAAGCAGCAGTTTAGGTTTTTCACCTGCAACTGGACCAATCTTCCCTCATTTTCGAGAACCATCCTCTGAATTTATACATGAAGAGCCGGACCTTTTTGAAGACCCATGCTATGTTCCTGATCCAGTATCCTTGCTTGGGCCTGTTTCAGAGTCGCTTGATAATTTTCAGTTAGACCGCACTGGCTTTGCAACTGACATGGGATTGGAAAGGCCTTATTCATTAAAAAAAGTATCTGCTTCATCTGACATCAACAAGCAATCTCCAATTGAGTATCCAATGCCACAAGAAAAACATAATACTTCTACATGGTTTCCAAGTACTCATAGGACCCAAGATTTGCATACTTTACCTGTTAATGATGCTACTTCAAATGAGGCAGGAACATGGCAGATGTGGAATACTTCTCCTCTTGGTCAGGATGGTCTAGGTTTAGTAGGTGGCCCTGTGAGCTGGATTTTACCCCCAGAACAGAACAAATCAAACAAAGAAGATTTTGTTCATCCTTCTTATAAAACTACGGCTTCACTGTTTACAAATGAGGACCGTGTCCTTTCTGGCATTCATTCTCCTCAGAATGTTTTTCTTGGTAATGGGAATGCTGCGCCATTCAGGCCTGCTACTGGTTCAAGTGATAATGACCCCTGGCTACAGAAAGCTTACTTTCCACCATTGTCAGGAAATGAAAACCATTTTGCTCTCAAACCTCCTGAAGAATCTACACAGAATGAAATTATTTATCATAGTCCCAGCTCTGGAAGTAGACATCCATTTGAGATGTCTCCTGCTAATTGTTGGTCCAAGTAAGTGTGCTACTCTTTTATCCTTTTTATATTAACCTGCAAGTCCGAAATCTTGGTTATCTGTGGCATATATCATTGCTGGGACATTTTGATAGATTAGGGTAAAGGTTTTTTATGTTGCCTCTTTGACTAGTGTGAGCTGTGATGGTTCAGAATGCCTCTGACAATACTTTGATACCTGCATGTTTCTACTGACTTGACACATTATACTGTAAATTTTTCCCAGAATAGAAGATAGAAGGGAATAGTATTTACATTTTCCGTTTCATGTTATTCTTTCAGTGATGATGCACTCGAGCCAAACGGCCCATCTTTTATTCCACTCGCATTTCTATATGGTCCTTGGGATGATGGATAAAACCCGCTTAGAATCCCTTATGTTTGTTAAGTGGATTCATGTATGCTTACCATGCACTGGGTTCACATCCTCTTTATTAATAAAGTCTTTATCTTACTCATCAAGAAATTGTTTTTATGATTTAGTAAAAGACTTTTAAGTCAATACCTGTGTTGTAAGGACGTTTGGCTGTGAACAAGGGAGGTTGTCCGTTATTGCAGTTCATCTGTCATTGTAACCTTATTCAAGGCATTGCATTATCCTTACGTGCAGGCCACACTCGCAATATATATAGATATATGTGTGTATATGTATGTATTACGTATTCTTTTGTATGTATATTTATTTGCTCATTATACATAATAGATTTGAATATCTCTGATAAAAAATAAATTAAGAGGTAAACCAAATTTTTCATTATAATCTTTTTGATTAGGCCGTCATTCTTATTAACATTGGGAAAGGGGTGAAACCTATGCATGCAGGCAGTATGCTAGAGACCGCACTCTACTAACCAGTAGCGGAAAAGTATTTATGTTAAAATTTTGAACTTGCTGATTTGCTTTAGGAGTATATTGACTATGGCTTCTTCTTGTTATAATTATTATTATTGCTTAGTTTGACATTTCTTTGTAGCAAATAGTATGAAAAAATTTCAGATGACCATAACATGATGGAATTCAGTTCTTGTATGACTTTGTTGTGGTGGTTATTTATGCTAGCTAGTTATTATTGATATCTTTGTGCATTATGAAAGGTGTACATGGCTTTTGTTAGATGCTTATTGTGTAATATGAACGTGATGCCAGAGGTTATGACCCATGAGAAGAAGAAAAGGTTGGTCCATTGGTCACTGTAGACTTAATAAAATCCTTTCCAAAAGTTGTGCTGTTCCCCAGACAGACAAACTAGTTCGATGTAATTAGCTGTTGAATTAATAATAGGATTGACAATACTAGCCATGCTGTGATAAGTAGCGTGTGATACCCCCATATGATAAGATTGAAGGTAGGTGATGTATGAGATCTCACATTGCTTGGGAATGAGAAGTTCTTGCTTTTTATAAGATTCCAATGGGACTCCAATTGTATCATTGACTAGTCCTTTTGAAGTATAGGCTATGTGGTTTTGGCCTCCATTGGGATATTACAAATGGTATCAGAGCCTATCCCAATCAGAAATGTGAGACTTGAGCCGTGCCACCTATAACGGACAGGCCCGACGAGGATGTCGGGAATTTAAGGGGGGTAGATTGTGATACCTCTATATGATAAGATTGAAGGTAGGTGGTGTATGAGATCCCACATTGCTTGGGAATGATAAGTTTTTGCTCTTTATAAGGTTCCAATGGGGTTCCAATTGTATCATTGACTAGTCCTTTTGGAATATAGGCCATGTGGTTTGGGCCTTCTATTGGGGCGTTACATAGCGGCAAACCAGTAGTTTATGATATTGCAGCTAGATGCCCAGGCTTTTATTTTCCATTGCTCTAGAAGAGATTTTCACAACTAACTTTTATAAAGGAGCAGCTACACTGCTAAGGTTCTTCTTAAAGAATCTGTTTTTTTTTTTATTTTTTATTTATATCTAGGTAATCAAGAAATTTTATTCACAGGAAAAGGAGACATAGCCCAAGTACACAAGATGTATACATGAGAAGTACCTAACTAGGGTTTACAACCAAAAGTAGAAAATCATGGACATGAAGTCCATTTAGATTAATGACCCCCCCACCCATAAGAACAAGGTTTTAAAGAAGAAAATTTAAGCTCATCCATTACCAATGTTCATGAGTAAGGTGGCTTGGGTGGTCATTTTGGAAACAAGCTCTTGATGTTTGGATGAGGCTTTCATACATACTCTATCCATTTTTAATAAAACTATTTCTTATAACTCAATAGGGCTGTACTAAAACATCCCTTCTGGCTTCCAAAACAGATGAAGCTGGAAGTGGAACAGAAAAAATTCTTTTGATTGCGCTCAAACCTTGTCAGATTCCGAATCAAACTGGCTTCCGAACTTCAATTTGAAAGTTGGCTTGGAAGTTAGTTGGCAGAGCTAGATTGAATGCGACCTGGAGAGGGAGCAGAAAGAATTGTGGAAAGAATCGTGATCTGGCAATGGAGACCCTGAGAGGGAGCTGTGCTGGTGTCCAGATCTGTGAGAGGGTGACCGCAAGAGGGAGTAAAATAGACAAATATGATCCAGCCAGTTGTGGATCAAAAACTTCTCGACTACATCCTCAGACCATAATCCTCTCCTTATGTACCTCCATATATATATATATATATAACATTTGAAGTATTTCAATCCTGACCCTTGTTGGTAGTGGAAAAATCTTCCGCCACCCAACCAACAGGTGTCAAAAACTGACATTGTGTTGGCTTTGATCGAAAGTGACCGGGTAGGTTGGAACTGAAAGATCAGTGAGCAATTTTAATTGTAGTTGTCCAAATATGCGAGGGACATATTTGATGGCTGCTGATTTTATTCTTCCTAGTGCCTATGCCTTTGAAATGATAGTTTTCTTGCATTTTAGTTAATTCAGGATTTTTCTGTACAACTTTATCATTTGTTTGTGTATCCATCTGTGGGCTTCATATTTTTATTTTAATGTTTTTGAACAAGCAGCTATAATGTACCCGCTGCTCCATTGCTGACTTGTGTGCATTTTTTACATCTAGCTATTGGCTCCTTGTCATGTAGATTTGATATCTTTACAAGGCTTGATGCTTGGGAAGTGATGAATTTGAGACAACTTCCAATTGCAAATTAGGATGTCCCCTGAATGACTAAGGAGTCCGTTAAGGATCTTTCCTTGTATGTTACAAGCCAGCTAAGATATTATTCAGCCAAAGCATGGCCCGATTGCCTTAAGACTTCGTGTAAATAACATTTGTATTGGTAGTAGCTCGGGCTTAGTGGTTCCTCAGTGGACTTATTGAGTCCTCCAAATGTTAAATCTTTTTTTTCTTTTCAGGTATCAAAATGAAACTAATTCTTTTTATATGGGTCCATGAGTGTATGTATATATATTATGCATTTTTTTCCTACCGATCCAAAAAATATATATTATAGATTTTTTTTTTTCTAAAATGTCTTAAAAGTTCCAAGTTCCAATATTTTGTTCTGTTAGTGTTTTTTTAAATTTGGAAAACACGTGTAACATTAATTTTGGAATATTAATAAAAATTTGTTACATGGTTTGTGTTATGAATTAAGATGATGTACTCATGGGATGCAGGGAAGAACTTTCAGGAGAAATGAGAGGCATCCCCTTAATAATTAGATATATGCACAGCTAACCCTGAGGGGTGGCTCAACTGGTCAGGCCGTGGGTTTGCTCCCCATAGGTCGCTAGTTCGAGTCCTCTCAGGGCCACTGGAGGCTTGCCTGGTCGTTAACTTCAGGGCCTCTTGGGATTAGTCGAGGTGCGCGCAAGCTGGCCCGTACACCCAAGGTTAAAAAAAAAAATATATATATATATATATGCACAGCTTGGCGATGTAGTTTCTGTTATAGGTGGTGTGGAAGTTTGGAACGTATTCTCTGGATTTTGTCTTATTGCCAATTTCTCCAGGGTGTACGAATTCAGTTTGTTTTGGTTTTTTGATCTGATATATGTCCCCTCCTAAATGATAATTTGTTCTTGCCATTTGTTTTTTTTTTTTTTTTGGATATTTTATTAGTAGTCTGATTTCATTTTTCCTGTATCTTTTTAGCAGAATGGACTGGAGTGTGCAAGGTTCAGGGGAAGGTACTGGAAACACATCTGTTGCGAGGAGGCACCCTATTGGGGTCTATTTCCCACCCAAGATGTACAGTCACTTTGGTGATTCGATTGAAAACATTGAGAGAGTAGGAGGGACTTAAATACTACACCCTTTCTCTCGGAACAATTAACCTCTTTTGGAGTAAAGTTTAGAATACTGGATGCATTTGATCTTCCTGCTCTTCGTTATGCGGGAGATTGATGTTTACTTACATTAGCTTGATAGGAATACAAGTGGCACGCTGCATGCATTTGTGCGGGCAGGTAATATATCTATAGGTTCTATGCATTTCTTATTTCCAAATTCTCAAGCTCCTTCTACGCTTTAAAAAAAAAAAAAAAAGGGGGTGGGGGTGGGAGTATCCAGAATTCGTTCTTCGATAAATTCGAATGAAAATATTGAGAAGGGGGTATATATGTGCATAATATATATATATATATATTTTTTTTTTTTTTCAGGGTTTGGTCCCTTGTCATAAAAGTCATAATCATTTTAATCAAAAGTTAGTTAAAAAGCGACACGTTAGATGTGACTTTCTTTTCAAGTCACGAGCCTTTAATCTATATTCACGCGCTTCTAAACCTTTTAGTTTCCATGTCGTGTATATTGCCAATATAGTCATATATTAATTAGGAGTAATGAATAGCCACAAACATATTTTATAATATATTTTACAACACGTTATAAAATAAGGGTATTTTTATAAAATGAGGTTATTTTTATAAAAATATTCGTCTTTTTAAAAGATTGTTGTGTCATCGGTGGTGGCCGAGGGGTAGACAAGGAAAACAAAATTACTTTGTAAAAAGGTATGAGAACGGTTATTTTTTCGAAAGTGAAAATTTTCCATATTGCCGAATTATCAGGCTATGCTATCCTGTAATTTAAACAAATAAAAAACAAGTTCCAACACATGGATGATTTTTCTATTTTAACCCAAGATTAGATAGATGGCTTGGAAATAATACGCTTCTTCCAAGTTTAATCTTAATTTACCTATGAAGAGATGGAATTAAATTAGGTGTATTAGGGTAAATAAATAGATGGTCTTTAAATTAGGTGTATTTGAAGAGCAGTCACAAGATGGAATCGTTTAATTGTGTGCTTTTGAATTCTGATTATAATAATAAAAAGTTTTGAGCAAACGCGTTTTCTATTCATTTATATATATCTGTACTCTCTACATTTAAATAAATAAAAAGTAGGTACTATTTTTGTTCATTTTCCTTGTCTGTTGGTGTCGGTAACCAATTTGTTTTCAATTCTGCCACGTGAAAATCCATGTCTCTCCACGGATTAGACCTTCATAAAAAAACCAAAGACGTGTGTATGTATGTATGTAAGGAAAGGAATCCGACCTGCCAAATTCGAACCAGCGACCTGAGGATGTTTGCCAACTGAGCTAAGATCTGCTACGCGTCTAACATTGTTTATGATTAGGATGGTTCTCGCACTTAACTATTGAAGTGAGTAACATATTTACATTTCTGCTACGCACAACCGGCCCCTGCAATCCCGAACATATCAATATCATTAATATTGCATGTTAGGAACGAATTAGAGGGGTCCGGCATCCGGAGTTAATGTATAAATTTCTCCCACCGTGAGCTAGAAAGCAAGTTTCCATACTTTCGAGGATACACTGGAATCATTGATTTGAAATTTCAATTATACAAATAAGCTTGGATGTTCACATTGCCCCCCCGTATTCACAACAAACTTTGATCACCATAACATTAGGCATATGTTGATACCAAGCTGCTACATGAAATAAATTGAACAACATTAATAACTGTTTACTGTAATTATTTTCTCCAGTCACAATAATAAACTTCGAAGATCAAGAAAATAACGTTACAGACACAAAACTTTATTATTAATCCACTGGATACACGAGGCTTCTATGAATCCAGAGGCGAAACGGGCTGATTCGGAAGAGCAGGAGGTGGTTGTTCTTGTTGCTGCTGCTGCTCTCCTTGCCAGGTCCAAACAATGTCCTTGAGACCTGGTCTTATCTCCTGTTTCAACATCTTTTGGTACTCCAGTGTATCTCCACTCGACTTTTTCATCTCCACCAAATGGAAAAGTGGAGTGATCTCAAAGATCTCGGTGTCAATTCCCAACAGGCCCTTCCTGCCTTCCTTGGACCCCTCCATTTTCAGTAACCCCCCATCTTTCTTTTTCACTTTCAGTCTTAGTCGCTTTCCAATGTCTTCCAGCTTCGAGATTATTGTTGAGGCTCGTTTGTTGGATGTAAATCGCACTTCTTTCTTCTGGTCAGCGTTCTCAAATAAACCAGACAAGTCAAAGCCAGCAGAAAAGGAGATGATATCAAAAGCATTCAAGTTAGAGGGCGTTGCCAGATCTTGTTTCGATTCTCTAATGGATATGTTATTCTCATTTTGTCCAAAAACCGCATCAGCATCCAGAAGGGCGGGCTCTTTCACCTCTGATTGAATAATTCTGGATTTGGGAACCAACCCCCTTCGGAACCATGAATTATCCATTATCTTGGCCATGGATATCCTGGTATTTGGGTTTGGATCCAAAATCTTTGACAACAATCTACGAACTTCAGGGCCAAACCAGTTTGGGAATTTAAATTCAGCCTTACCAATCTTTCTATACATCTCCATCAGATTTGCATCATGGAATGGGAGATAGCCAGCCAACAGAACAAATAAAATCACCCCACAAGACCAAATATCAGCTTTGGATCCATCGTAACCTTTTCGATTAATCACTTCTGGAGCAACATATGCAGGAGTTCCACAGGTTGTATGAAGCAACCCATCTTGACGCTTAGATTCAGCAAGTGCACTCAGTCCAAAATCCGAAACCTTTAGATTCCCATTCTCATCCAACAGTAGGTTTTCTGGCTTCAAATCCCGATGGAACACACCTCGACTGTGGCAGTAATCAACAGCACTGATCAATTGTTGGAAATATCTTCTAGCAACATCCTCCTTGAGTTTTCCTTTGGCTACCTTGCTGAACAACTCACCACCTTTAGCATATTCCATAACAAAGTAAATCTTGGTTTTGCTGGCCATTACTTCATAAAGCTCCACCACGTTTTGATGTCTAATCAATCCCATGACAGAAATCTCCCTCTTAATCTGATCAATCATCCCAACCTTGAAGATCTTCTCCTTATCAATTACCTTAATGGCCACACTCATGCCAGTCTTAAGGTTCCTTGCGTGGTAAACCTTGGCAAAGGTACCTTGGCCCAATTGTCTTCCTAATTCGTACCGCTGCATCAATATACTCCCTTTGTTTTCCATGACAAAATATTCTTACTTTGTACCTGCTACTGCAATGTTGGTTTTTATATATATGTATGTATGTACGAGAAAATAACTGATCTCGTCAACACAAAAGCTCAACCATCTTCACATACATCATATTTTGAAATTATGTGTTGTCTTAAATTTTTAGCTGCATAGGGAATTTGATCACAGAAGCGTAATGGGGTGTGAGTTAAATACCCGATCTCATTGAAGATAAACAAGGGCAGACCAAAAGAAGCAACAACCACATCATCCTCAAAGAAGGAACTCTCAGCTTTCAAGCACATCTTTCAGCATTCCCTGGTTTTTGAGATAACCCAGAGACCGCTGAGAGAGCTGGAGAAGAGACTATGCGTTAAATCTCTGGCAGAAGAAGTCGAGATTCGAGAAGCAGAGCAGCAATTAATTATAGTTCCATTTTCGCCGGAAGATACGCAATATGTTCACCTGAAAAAATGTAAAAAGACTACTATAAATCACCAGTGCTCTTTGCTTATCTACGAAAACTCCATATATTTACAAGCCACTAAAAGCTAAGTCGTCCCAACATTTCACACGTTAATTACAGCTATATTGAAAACCCAATACACAATTAGCAGTAAATTCATCATCAAGATAAAAAGAAACAACGAATGAATCAAAGAAAGAAAGAAAACAACTTGTTATCGGAAACAACGTACGCAACAAATAAAAAAGTGGACAAAATTATAACAAAAGTAGAAGAAGAGAGAGAACAGCAAAACTTGTACATGTAACTTGTAAGAGACGCAGCTCCTCCTACTTCATAAAATAACCAACCCCTTTTATGGTAAGGAAAAAAATTCAGGGTCCTAAGGATCTTTTCCTTTTTCTCTTTTGAAATAGTGTCCTAAAGATCTAACCTATATGACATATGTCAGATACCCATAGACAGAGACCTATAGAAGCAAATAGTGTACACAAAAATCTGATTTCTTACCTATGGAAAGGGTGAGTTGGTTACCTTGAAATTGGAGGCAATCCCAAAACACGGAGAGAGAGAGAGAGACAGAGAGAGAGAGAGGGCGTTGTGCTGGAACCTGGTGGAACGTCTGGACGTGGTACTAGTAGATTCGAGGCAAGACTCAAGAAGAATATATGTTGTGTTGCTTCGCAGGCCCTACCGAGTGCCGAGCGGTTCGAGCCTAACAATAGGTGGCTATTGAATATTTGATCAGTGTTAACAAGAAAAAGTCAAAAGAGAAATGATCTACAAAATAACAATTAAATTAAAAAAAAATGGCCATTAAATTATACACAGTTATTTTTTCACCTTTAGGTTTTCAGATTTATTTATTTTTTGCTCATTGGCTTCGCAATTTCTCCTGAAGGTGACATGCCACATGGAAAAGAATTTACAAAATAAAAAAATATTTAAAAAATAGATATAATTTAGAAACAAAAATAAAAAAAACTTTAAAAGCTAAAAAAATAAATAACAAGCTAGTTAAAAATTAAGAGTTTATTTTATTTTAAGTTTTGGATTTTTTTTTTAAAAGATTGTTTAATAGTTTTAGATTTTTTTTTTCAAAATTTTCAATTTTCTAGCTATTTTCTGATTTTCTTTAGAAAAAGCCCTTTGGTTTTAGGAAAATGCTAATATGACTCATATATTTTAATTTTTTAATTATTTTAATAGTTAAGAATGCTTAAAAATATTTAAAAGAAAAAGAATTATTTATACTACCATGCATATTTAGAGTGCATATTCAATTTGTACTGTACCAATGTCCAAAATATAAATAGACAATATAGATATTTTTATACCAACAAAATTCTATTTTATTTAAAAATTGAAAAAAAAAACAAAATTATTGTGGTTTTCATTAGATGTCCGAGTGCGTACCAAATTAAGTATTTTTGTTTTTCATTTTTGAGGTGGTTTTGTTTTTGGTGTTAATAAATACAAGTGCTTCCTTCATCCTTCACGACTCCTAAATTTGGTTCCATGTGTGAGATTGCTATTGGCCGAGTCCATGAAGTTTCCTCCTCCACCAGAAAGGCACCGATAACCTAACAGTCTTGTCGTGACCAACCAAGAACAAGACGACGCGTGGACATGGGTGGTACAGGTGCGATGTTCTGTATGGTCCTCACTGATAATAGGCGTCAACTGCAGTTTGCAGCCATACACGTATGCACATTGAAATTGATTTATCATGACATTGACGCCACGCATTTTTACCCAATTTATCTATTTCTTTTTTTTTTTTGGTGCTTTGGTTTAATTTGTAATATTTTTATTTATTATTTAAAAATAAATAAATAATTTTCTCAAAATAATACGTAGCGTACAAATCTTTTATAATTGGACAGTTGAGGTATAGGCTAAAGTTTTCTTTCAATATAATTTATTAAATTATGATGTATCATTAGAATGTAATCAATATGGTATAATTTAATTTAAAAAATAAATTTTAGAATTTAAATCTTATAAATTAAATTATATAATTTAAAAATTATCAAATAGCACTGTTAAAAAATAAGGATTTGATATTTGAATGACCTGCCCATCCTTCTAAAAACGTGTAAAGCCCTCCAGCCTCCAATGTTTGAAGGAGGATTTTGAATTTGCCTAGTCTCCCTTCTTTTCCCCCACACTTTTTTCCTACTGAAAACATAGAACGACTTTGTGGTGATTGTTCTTAAAATATAATAAAATAAATTTTTATAATGTGTCATTAACTATTTACCCATAAATTTTTATTTTTGGGGAAAAACAAAAGCAAATTATGGGTAATACAGAATATAAATTTAGGATAATAGAAATGAGATGAAAATGTAATATATAATGTGGACGGTATGTAGCGTAAAGACTTTTAAATATAATTATTTTTTTATGTTATGACGAAGAATTCCATTAACCAAAACTTCCAGCCACGGAGGGCAAAATCAATGGATAAAGTATAAACTGCAGATATCTAAAAACTATACTAAATATAGATATCAATTTTAGACATTAGTTACTTAGGTGGAGAATCGAATCAAGAGCCAAGAACTTCTTGCGGAAGGTGTAGCCTTAAGTTCATAACCATAATAAGCTTATTTTACGGGATGCACACGAGCTCTCCCACATGAACAGGTGCACAATGTTCATGTGAGAGTGAGACAGCCCATGTACACCCCGTGAAATAAGCCGCATTTGTGGCATACGATCATATTTTTTTGTTAAGGGATGCAGAGGGGAGCTTTCCCACATGAACAGGGCATGAATCTTATCCTTTTACTTTCTGGTGGCTACTTGAATGAACGCCATTTCTGACCGTGTACGTACGGTAAAGGTTGCTTCCCTGCATTTCCGAGGGGTAGCCACCAAGGAATGGTCCTTCTGGATATACCGCAGAAGAATTTGGTTTGTCATGTTTATATTTGCTTGTGCGGGTTCGACACTCCAAATAAAAGTCGGAAGGGTACCCACGATTTACGTTTGGATTTGGATTGAACATGGTGCTACTGTTCCTTTCCCATTTGGACTGTCCCCATCTCTTTCAGATGAGCCCAGAGAAATTGTGTTACCACTCGTTCTGTTTTCAAGTAGACAACGAAGCTCATTCAGTACATTTGCTTCTTCCTAAATTTGTTCATATGCTTCTTCCTTTCTTGACATTCGCATGCAGATTTACTGTTCATTGTTACTATCCATTAACATAGCATCCTCAATTGGCCAGCAAACAAGCTAGTACGATTGGACAATGTTAAAAAACACAAAAAAAAAGTATGGATTCTTCTATCACATGTAAATTACTGAATGTTGGTGTGGACGAGGGAGTCTCGTCATTGATAAAGTCCATGGAAATACTTTGGCCAAGTGTTGTAAGCGTTGTCAGCAAGTTTGTCACATGGGTTCATCTTAAAGATTATATCCACATCTAATAGATAAGGATGATATCCACATCAAAGTGTGGAAACAAGTTTCCCTCGAGTACTTCATCATGCAAGTGGCGTATTTTTCATCCTCGTTTTCCCTTGCCATCCACTTTTGTAACTTATACTTGCCAATGAAAAAAAAAAGAAAGAGCCGAAAAAATAATTCTCAATGTTAATGTGTTCCCATTCAAATGCAGTCCCTGAAAATTGCGTCTGTGCATCTGTAATAACTCAAAACTTATATGAGACTCGAGAGCTATTTAAAACTGCACCAACGTAATGGATTGGCGTAAGATAACTGTTTCTAAGCGAGTGTCGGCATGCTTGTGTTTCCAGAACTAAGAACAAAGGCCATCGTGTTTCCCATCCTTCAGTAGGTAGGAAAGGGGGGAAATCCAATAACTATACTATATACATTTTCAGAGTCACTTTCCGGCAAGCATCAGATTTGGAGCACATATCACATATTGTACAACATAGCACCAGTATGACACTAAATTATTATGCACACACACCTTGAATGAGTATAATACAGCGTCTGCTCACGCATTTTCATTCCACTGGGTTTTTTCTGGCACAATTAAGAATCAGATAGCAAGGATATCTTTTCCACATGTGATGCTTCATTGCTACTAGCTGCAGGTGAATTGCAGGCGTGAAGAACGGTGCATATGTCTGTTGTTTCCAGAAATTTCTCTGCATTGGCTAAGATCAGAGGTCCATACTCGAAAACCATTCTCTTGCACTGCCAAAGAATTTAGGACATCAGAAAATCAAGTATAGTGGATAAACCTAAATAACACTTTTCTCCAACCATGAATATCGTATTCTAAAACATATCTTAATAAAAAAATAAAAAAAATAAAAACTAAAACCAGGCCTTCTGCCTGGTTATCCTCTTCTGGTACTTTTCTTTTCCCGCTAACGTTTAACCAGCCAACTTATAGCATCCTCGTGTCATTAATCGTAAAGTTGCCTATTCAGTTCTCAAGCATGTTGCAAGAATGCAAATCAATGAAATCATTCAAGTGTTAAGAACCTCCACATAGGTAAGGACCAGGAGAAATCACAAAAATCAGACATCAATTAATTCAGATCAACAAACAGGAATAAATATATTTTGACTTTTTTATTAGAACGTTCAAAAAGGTTAACTTGTTACTTATCTAAAAATAAAATAAAATAAAAAATAAAAAAGGTTAACTTGTTAAAATTGTTCTCACCTTTTTCACATAGTTCTCCACGGAATTGCATGCCTTCAAAAGCAACTCAATGATTTCTAGCTGACATAAAAGCAAGATAAGATGTGAGTTGCATACTTAGCACTAAGCATCAATGGTATATGACCATATAATTCTGTGTTCTTCGTTGGATATATCCTTTCATATTGTGCAACATATCCCCCTTTTGTTCCATAATAGAATAGCAGTCAAATTTAAACAATGATATAACAGCGGTCATGGATCTTCTTTCAAAAATAAAATCATGACTTCACATAAGCTGGTAGCCATTCCACAACTAGGTAACTTGTTAAATTTCTATAATAGACTTTAATTTTCGGATATTTGTGCATGTATATTCAGCTGCCAGAAGTTTTCGGTATTTTTTCTTTACCTTCTATTTTCCAAATACATTTTTGCATTAATATTTCAATCTTTCAGTAGCCAGCAGGCTTTCCAAAACATGCATCCTAAACTCCCAAAAACTTATCTACACAAGCAACCAAAAGCTGAAATTGTGATCTTTAAATTCAATCCTATAGATGTCGATCTGAATAAAGTAGTTGCCCCTGTTCTAAAACTACATTATTTTCTTACTATATTTGTGCACTCCATTTCTTCTTCTACTTTTGAACAAGGGCCATGGTTGTGAATTTCGCATATAGTTCATAGAGGACATGAGGTTGACTCACTCAACTCATATTTAAAGTAATTTTTGGTAGCCTTCCACAAGTAAAAAATCAACATGCAAGCAGAAAATGTCCAGTAGGATCATACATTTCCACCGTGGAAACGGATTCAAATTTTTTTTTTTCATTCGCAAATATAAGAACATGAAATATAAATATGTCCCAGAGTTCAAAATCTGATCTTTAGTGCCATGTGGTACTTATACCAACAGGAAGACCATGTGTGTATAAAGGTCAGATGGTTGTAACAGGAAGACCATGTGTGTAAGGTGAGATGGTTGCTTTCCATAATTGGAAAAAAAGTATTCGAAATTATATAACCTAGGTTTAGCTTAGGAAATGATGCAAGTACATACCTGTGTGTCAGGATCTTTCAACTTAACTAGTATTTCTGAAACAGTACGGTGGCAAAGCCCACAGCTGTCTTCATGAAGTTGCAAAGAAACCTTGGCAATTTGTTGACAGAGATTGACTTTTCGGCAGAATTCTTGAGGTTGTACAGAGGAAACCTCTAAGAAGAACAGAGGAGCATAATAGTCCACCAAAGTGATGCACTGTCCAGGGCAAAAAGAAGATAAATTAGGAGATAGAAAGGGAGGGAGGGAGGAGCAGCTATAGAGATCAGACACCACTCAATTTTAAGATTAGGTAATGCTTTATAAGCTTCCACACATTTATTTAACACACTACCATTACATTTTCCTTGTTTCTACACATAGGTATATGGAATTTTATAATATGTTATCAGTGCTCTCGTCTACACTGCATCATACTTTTTTTACACACTGCATTTTACTTATAATTTCTAGAATCTATCAGCCATTCAAACATCCTTGAATACGATTAACAAAAAATTGCTGCCATGTGGAAAATTATTCCTTTATGCCTTATGTGGTGCATTTGGCTTTAAAGGAATGGTCGGAGTTCTGAAGACCATCCATTTCTAGCTCCTAATCTGTAATTAGGTACTATCCTTTATATACTTCTTGCGTACTTGGGTGGTTTTGCCTATTTACTTGATTCAATAATTTTTTTTACTTATAAAAGAAATAATAATTTTTACTGGGCAAGACCTGATGCTGAGATCAACAATACCCTTTTCCCCCCTCTTGTATTTGAGTAATCAGGGATGATGCAGAACTGTTTTACAACAGAAATACAAGGTTTTATCCAGTATATCAACTTGGCTAAAGGAAGACATTACCTCATGTTTGAATGAGCCTATCTGAGTGCAGGCCTGATGGAGGGCATCAAAGATCTCCGTCTGGGTCTTGTTTTCAGCAAGGTAATCAAGTGCCTCTGAAGCAAACTCCTCACACAATGTACAAACTCTGTCATTAGCTGAAACTTCTTTCAAACTTTGAACTTCACTTAGTTCACTTTCTTGATCCTGATAGTTGGTTTGCATAACTGAACCAAAACATAACAACATCAATTTTGTAACATCCCCATGCCAAGATAAGCAATTTACATATCCAATACAATTAGGGGTGGCACTTCGCATTTCTGGGTCATGTTCATGTCGTGTCAAGTCATTATTAGACTATATGGGTCAACCTAAACACAATCCGTTTAATTAAATGGATCAGACCCTAAAACCCTAACATGACCAATATAAATAGTGGGTGGCACGAAACAACCCTCATAACCCATTTAATAATGAACTTTTATTAGACTAACATGGACACAACCTGCTAAATTCGTTTCAACCCGCTTAACCCATTTCATATAAATAGATTGAACTGACTCGTTTATTTATTTTTTAACCCAATTAATTTAATTTCAGATATAATACAAGGATAACTGTATAAATTACTCACCATTACAACTGAATTCATGTTAAAATATTTTATGATCAATATCCATACTAATAATATAAAATAAAATTAATATTTCCATAAAATAAAATTACATATTAACCAAAAGAATTTAATCGTTTTAGATATTAAGTAGTCAAATACTAATATTAATATTACATCCCAACAACAATAAAGGCATATAAAACTAAACATTTTTTATAAAATTTATTCGTGTTACATAGGTTGATTATAGGTTTCGCGGGTTGACCCGTTTATGAATCTTGTCTTATTGGTCAACCTGTTTTGACCTAAACCCATTTATATCAAACCCAAAACCGTGCCATGTTCATGTTGATTTATAGGTCTTGTCATATATTGTCACCCCTAAAGACAATAAGAAAACACATGGACCTTAAAATTCTTAGCATATTCAATGAGAAACTATCTGTATCTTTCATTATTACAGAAGTAACTTTTTGCAAGTATGATTTAGTTAGATGATTCCTACAAGTAATTATAGTTACATCTCAAAGCCTAAAGTTTTCCAAAATATCAAAGAACATATCCAAGTGAAGAGATACATCCCTATGCACTTGAAATCACTTTGTCATGTTCGGGAGACATTTTTTTTACTAGGCATAACACTTCAGGCAACCTATAATGAAGATCGCATTGGCAATGGATTCATGGAGAAGCTTAAGAGCAAGAAGAAAAGCTTACAAGGAAAGAAAAGCACAAAAACATGACAAAATAGGCAACAAAGCGCTTTAGGAAAAGATTGTGGGATGTACATTGAAGAGTGAGATTTGCAATTTAAACTCAGTCGATGCAATTGGGGCACTTGGGACATTTCATCCAGCTTGCTGGAGATGTGGGAGACAAATTGATCTGGCCAATGTAGTTAATTTTGCAGATTTGATTTTCATAGAATCTCAATTTGTTTTGGTTTCCTTTTATCATTTAAGCAAACCGGTATTGAAATGCATGAACAAACTTGTTATCTTATGGGATCCTAATAATAGGATTCTCTTATGAGGGTTTTCTTTTGATTTTGCTCAAGAGTTGTGATCTTAATGTTTGCAAATTCAGCTTCCATTACGCCATGCTGCATCAGTGGATGAGTACAACAAGCTAGCAACAAGAAAGATTGGATCTTTGGAGATCATAGAGAAGATTAATCCAAATGCCTATCCATTGAAGCTTCTAGCTATATCAAGACATCTGATCCATTTAATCTTAAACACTTGGTTTCTTTTATTGGTGATTCAATAGATTAGGGGTGGTGGGCGGGCAGGGCATCCACTTGCACATGACCAAGCCTACCCGGAATTTCACCCATCCACCTGGCCCATTATATATATATATATATATATATATATATTTTTTATAAGTAAAAATTTATTAATATCAATAGGCAAAACCAAGTACACTGGGTGTATAAATGAGAGAACACCTAGCCCATAATAGAGTACCCCTAATGACCAGTAAGTCCATCCAATCAACACCAAGCCTAACTGGGACAAAACACTCCTCCCCACAGCAAAGCAACTGTAACTACCCCAACCCCATGTTTCCACAAAACTAAGACACCACCCAAAACTCCCTTGGAAGCTACATTCTACATGCTACACCCGAAACTAATATTGCACCGCTTCCTACAAGGAAGGAGAAAGGCTTCATGCCCTCCCTCTAGTCCTTCCTCGACTTGAACTACTTCCCTTAGTGTCGTAGTTGATTGCCCAAGTAAAACGCTTAAATTCCCTACTCTTCTTAAATCTTGATTTCGTTTAAGTAGGTGACCCGCCTCAATAGCAATGAGCAGTGCAGTGAATTGGTCGTCAAATCCTCCACATATAATCCCCACACAATGCTGTATTTCATAAACTTTTTGCATAACCCAATCTGATGATGAACCAGCTAACGGAGGAAGAGATAGCAAGGGGACAACATCTTCCCTAGACTCAGCTCTCAACTGTACACCAGGCCCTAAACATTCCTCCTCCCAAGGCAACAACGACAAGTCCAAAATTTCCTCCACACCATCCCCTACATTCAAATACCATACCTCCTCAGCAACACCGTTGTTACTGTAACAAGAAGCCTGAAGAGATATCGACAATTTGGTTCTCTCTCTCATGAATGGTGAGGCCATTGTCACCATGGGAGGTTCTAGGTTGGTCGCAAACCCCAAAATTTCCACATCCGATGTGGGTGTTGTCGTTCCTTCAACGAGAACTGGAGATGCGTCACCCCCCGATGTGTCAATTTTGGTCTGAATGCCCTTTCCATAGGGTTTGATTTCATTATATAGAAGAGAGTACATAATTGGTGCCAGATTTCCAGCATAAAATATTCTATACAAGGTAAGTATTTCTAGACTTATTTACAGCCTAATTATCGCTATACACAATCTGATCATATACAAAATCATCCCTAAAATAGTATCCTAAATTATCTCTATCTCTGTGACACAATGATTCATTTTGTGCCACTTTTGCAGACCCTACATCTCCCTCAAGCCTCGGCATTACACTCAGCTCCAGTGAGGGTGGGTTAACGAAACCCTCCTCCACCTCCCCCCCCCCCCCCCCCCCCCCCCCCCCCCCCCCCCCCCCCCCCCCCCCCCCCCCCCCCCCCCCCCCCCCCACCCAACAAAAAAAACCCCCCACAAAAGGGGGGGGTGTCTTGACTCTCACTCTCAGTCTTTCAAACCCTCTCACTTTAGACTCTCAGCCTCTCTCTCTCTCTCAACTCTCTCACTCGCCTTCGTTGAAACCCCTTTTCTCTCCATCTCTGTAAGTATCTTGAGACTCAAAATTGAAATCTGTTTGTTCTTTTTCTTGCAATGGACTATGGAGAATGGGATTGTTTCAATGGAGAATGGGGTTGTATTTTGGATGCTGTGGAGCTTGATTGGTGTTTGTGTTTGTTTCAATTATGGTTGGATGCTGTGAATATTGGTTTCAATCTGAAACCCTAAATTAGTGAATTAGGGTTTCGAATTGAAACCCCTAAATTAGGTTAGGGGCTCATTATGAAACCCCTACCTAATTTATTTTTGGGTTTCAATTTTGAAAACCCGTACTATTTTTGAACCCTAAAACAGTTTGGGGTTTCACTTTTGAAACCCCAAAACAGTTTGTGTGATTTTTACATCATGTCATTGTAGGTGTTTGATTGTTTGTCGAATACATGGATAGTTCATCAAGTCTGAATACTAGCACTAGTGTTGGCTCCCCTACACCTACCTACCCCTAAACCCATGGGTCCACCAAGTTAGAGGGTGGTGACCCCGATGCCCCACAAAAAAGTATAATTATTGTGGTAAGGTTTATGAATGTCACTATAAACAACATGGTACATTCCAGCTGAAAAACCATTTAGAAGAACAGTGTGAGAAGAGTCCGATAAGATGTTCTTCACCTGAATAGAGTTAGTATAGATTAGAGATTGGACTTAAGAAGATAATGGATGGGAGTAGTGGGGGAAGTATGTTGAAGAGGTTTGTGAAATATGATCCAGAGGGGTATAGGACTCATTTAGCTCTTATGACCGTAATAGACAAGCTACCATTTCAGTTTGTGGAGGATGAAGGGTTCCAAGCCTTTGTTAAGCACTTGGAACCTAAGTTTAACGTTCCTTCTCGCCACACGGTGGTGAAAGATGTTATAAATTATACAATGTACAGAAAGTTTGTTAAGAAACTTATTGAAGGGTCAAAGAGTTTGCCTCACCGCTGATACATGGACATCGGTCCAAAACTTGAACTATATGCGTTTGACTGCTCATTTTGTAAATAGTGATTGATAGTTACACAAAAAGATTATCAAGTTTTGTTTAATCACCAATCACAAAGGTGACACCATTGAGATGGCGGTAGAGTCCGCAATAGAGGAGTGGGTGGCGACAATAACGGTTGACAATGCCTTGTCTAATGATACAAAACTTGAGTATCTAAAGAATAAGGTTAGAGAGGGAAATATGTCAATATTCGGTAGTGAGTTTTTTCATGTTCGATGTTGTGCACATGTCCCCAATCTTATTGTGACCAACGGTTTGAAAGATGTCCATGAGTCAGTTGCAAGAGTAAGAAATGCGGTGAAGTTTGTGAGATCTTCACTAACTAGGGTTGAGAAGTTTAAGATCCTTGTTTGTGTTGCGGGCATTGAATGCTAGAAGATGTTGTGTCTTTATGTTCCTTCAAGATGGAACTAAACCTTCTTGATGTTGGAAACGATCAAGCAGTATAGAAAGGCCTTTGATGCCATGGGTGCGTAGGATATGCAATATGTCCGTCACTTTGAGGAGGACAAAGGGAGATCGGGGCGGCCAAACAATTATGATTGAAAAATATACGGGTTTTTGTAGAGTTTTAAAGGTTTTTTTATGAGGCGACGTGCACCATTTATGGATCTTTGTATATATGTAACACCCCAATGGAAGGCCTAAACCACATAGCCTATACTCCAAAATGACTAGTCAATAATACAATTGAAGCTCCATTGGAACCTTATAAAGAGCAAGAACTTCTCCTTCCCAAGCACATGAGATCCTATACACCACCTACCCTCAATCTTATCATATGGGGGTATCACAATCTACTCCCCTTAAATTCCCAATGTCCTCGTTGGGTCTGTCCGTTGTAGGTGGCTCGGCTCAAGTCCTACATTTCTGGTTAGGATAGGCTCTGATACCATTTGTAACGCCCCAATGGAAGGTCTAAACTACATGGCCTATACTCCAAAAGGACTAGTCAATGATACAATTGGAGCTCCATTGGAACCTTATAAAGCAATAACTTCTCATTCCCAAGCAATGTGGGATCCTATACACCACCTACCCTCAATCTTATCATATGGGGGTATCACAATATAACATCCAATGAATATTGTCAATAAGTTTGTCAGATGAAAGACTAATTGGATGAAATGTGCAAAAGTGTTGATCCTACTTTACGGATTATGGCATTGAGCATGAGACTCAAGTATGAAAAATATTGGGTAAATTTGAGTAGGATCAATGTTTTCCTATATGTGTATATTGTTCTTGACCTATGGTACAAAATTGATGGCATTGTGTATGGCTTGGAAAGCACTAGTGGGAAGGGATGGGAAGATCAACTTGTGGTAAGGTTTAAGAACATATTCAATAGGTTGTATGATGAGTTTGCCACATTCAGGAATGTTAATATAGAGACTTCACCATCCACCGCATCACCTCCTCCTAAAGCATAAGTGGGGTATGAGGTTTGGCAATGCCCCCGAGCTTTGGAAAAATTTAGACTGCCAATCAGACTTGGACATATACTTGTCGGCGGACATACAACTCTATGCGGAGTAGTTTGATATCTTAGCTTGGTGGAAGGTAAATGCCATCAAGTATCCTGTATTCTATCCTTGGAGAGAGATTTTCCAATATTTTGGCCATCCCTATTTCTACCATAGCCTCAGAGTCCACATGTAGCACTGGGGACGCATATTGGATCCATTTCAAAGTTCATTGTCACCTAGCCTCCACTCTCCTAGCACTTTGGGGGCTTTGATTTGCACTCTGAATTGGATCAAAGGGAAGCCAATTCAGGTTCCAGAGGTGGTAGACTTTGCGGAGAGCTACAAGGAGGATGATGTTGATTAGCCTGGAAGCGGTAATCGCTCTTAATTTATTATTATGCTTTTGCTTATAATAGATTGTGTTTTACTTATTTGACAAACTTAATTTCAAATTCAATTGTTGCAGGGAGAATTTCGGGAGAAGAGGCTCCATCTCAATCTACATCAGCCACTATTTGACTTCGATACACCACCATTAGTTTGTTGACTTTGTTAGTTAATTATTTGTAATAAATATGTTAATAATGTTACTAATTCATATTCTCATTTTTTTTTTTTTTTTAGGTTTTATGATGTCACCTGGGGTAACCATCTCATCTTGCTACATGTTCATGTTGTTACCTTTATTTCCTTTTTTTTTTTAAAAAAAAAAAAAATCTATTTCAATTCATGAAGCATTGTTATTTATTCAAGTTATTTGAAAATTTATAATATTTTTAGATTAATTTGTAATAGTTTTAGATTAACATGTAATAGTTTATACTATTTGTTATAAGTTAGAATTATTAGTTAGAACTTAGAAACTTTATTAGAGATAACATTTAATTTAATGTTTTATGCATTTAATTTTAATTTTATGTTTTATGAATTTAATTTCAATTTTGGGAGAAAATAGGTCAAATCAGGTTAAACCTGAGCCAAAATTGGCTCAAAAAAGGGATTCTGGGCCCTTTGAGGCCCATGGGAGCCAAATGGCCACGGGGGTCAATCCGCCCCTAGCATTTGGGAGGGGGCACTCGCCCATAGGGGGCAGGCAGGGCCTGGGGGTTTGCGGGCCCAACTCCTCCCCCCCCGGCGAGAGCCCATGCAGGGGGCAAGGCTAGGGGCTACCTGGTTGGTACTGGTAGCACTCGTGGGTAGCCCAAGTGGTAAGAGTGAACTTATGTGTATGAGCCCCATATCATAGGTTTGATTCCCCATGGGATCAAATTGTGATTTAAGTTAGAGGTCATGGCAGTGGGATGCTGTGCTAGTCTACCCGGACATTTAGGTTCCATGTGTGAGCAAGTACATTAGGCATAAAATTTGCATCTTCATCTGATGCATGATGATAATTAGCCAACTAGGTGTTTAGAAGTGAGAAACAAAAATATTGAAAATAATTAAATGGCAAAGAACAAAAACAAGATTAAGACGACGGCTGAAAATCTCACCTGGTATCTCAGAAATCCTTCCATTCCCACTATCCAACTCAGTGTTCCCAAGTTTTCTAGCATCACAAGCCCAAGTAGCACCCAACGATATAACAAGTAAGAGCCCAACTCTCACATCCATTGTGCCTGAAGTCACAAACATTAATATGTATATACATATATATATATTATGACGTCAATATGGCAATATAATTATATATTACGACGTCAATATGGCAATATAATTCTTAGTGAGAAATATCAAAAGCATAATTCACTATAATAGGGATCTATACAATTACTTCTCACTTAAAAAAAAAAAAAAAAAAAAAAAAAAAAAAGGTTCACTATAATAGGGGAAAGTATTTTAAGATATAAATAAAGTTGAAGACAGTGGTAGGGTACTCCTTGATAGTAGATATGCATAAATGGCTGAACCATTTAGATGGCTTTCTTTGATTGACTTCAGCATATGATATCTAGAGTATCATCTTAATCAATTAAGGCTTAAACCAACTGGGATCAGAGCTGAACACTCTCTCACTGGCGTTAGCTTACTGGTTAAATATCCCTATCATTTGCTATGGTTTCCAAGGCATCATGCACTTGTGCTAGCAAGCGCCTAGCTCAAACTTTTCTATTCCAAGTGTTATATTGTCTTATTTTGCACCATTGATTATAACTTAAAGACTTATTTTAGCCCTGACAATGATTTTGAATCGTAACTCTCTAGAACTAGATACTGTTCCCCTTCAGCTTGTTTATCATCGGTGCCAGAATGCAGTTTTAAATCTGATACCACAAACCCAATCGACCCAGTAAGTAAGGATGAACAAAGTCTAAATATAGAGCCTGAAATAGTTGCTTTATATTGTGTTTTTAGTTCGTGAATAAGCCCAAACAGGCTTCTAACTGAGCCATCACAAGTTGCTTGCCCTGCTGCTAACATTCAACCACTATAAAATGGACTATCCTCCATTCTAGTCCTGTTATTAGAGCCCGAAACCACGCGCACAGACAGAACATTTTTATTGAGAACCTTTTTTATTAAGAACACAGAGAGAAACAATAATATAATATTATTCACACAGAGGAGGGTATTACAATTCAAACTATGTGTTCAATCAGGGTACTTAGATACATTAAGGATACTCCAGCACGGAGTTTGAGAGGGGGAGAAGACGAATTTTGTGTTCAAACTGTCTCTCAACTTCAAAAGAGGCATATCATATAACAAAATATTCATCGGCAATCCCAGAAAACAGATATGCAACCCAAAACCACGAGTTTAAACGATGGAATAAAAACAAGAAAGAAATCTTCGATACGAAAAGCATACTCAGAACACAAAAAAGAAGCAATTAAAAATAACATAAGAATCAAGAACATAAACCTAGGAGGCCTGTTTGTCAGCTAAGAAACGTGGGCAAAGAAATCAAACTTCGTAATCCCATGATAAAGTTCTGGGGGTCAAATTCTCACAGGTACGATCAAAGTTTTTACCTTACGATGGTAGGCCGGCGCTTAAGTCGGACAGAGAGAGAGAGAGTATGTGTTCGTTGGAGTGCTGGGTGAGGCAAGTCGTGGAATGGAATGGTCGTTGGGACTCTTGGAAGCATACGTGGTTTGTTTGCCTGTGATAAGCAACAGAAACCTTATTAAATACGCAACCTTATTGATACTACTTTCTTAATTATTAAAAATAAATAAAATAAAATATCCGAATCCTAACCTTGAACTTGTCAAGTATATTTTTATTTATTTATTTATAAGTCCATTACAATCATATAATTGATTACGATGAAATAAGATAAAAAAAAAATCTATAAATAAGAATAAAATAATATATTAATAGTAATGAAATAATTTAAGTTAGAATTCTTATAAAATTTTGAAAAAAAAATAGAAAAAAGCTAAATAAAAAGTTAATAAAGTTAAAAGAGAATTAAATTATAATTATTAGGTAATGATTAGATGAAAATTTAAAATTAAAAAATATTTATATTTGAATGTTATTTGAATATTGAGATAATATAAAATGAGATTAAAAAATATGAAATAGTTTGAAAATTTTGTAAAATCAAACCAAAATTTTGTAAAAAATTTTGTTAGCATGATAGACAACTACATCGAACCCAATGAATGGTTCTAGAGTTATGTGTCATGGATCATGCTACAGCCACTGAGAGTAGGTACCGATCGTGTAATTTTTTTCAAATATTTTTTAAACCCTCTAAAATATTAAAAAAAAATCACAAATTTATTTAAAAAGCACCTCCTAGTCAATTAAAAAAACTCAATCGGTAGCTTTGGCCGGTGGGAATCCATGGTGGATACATCATTTCCTATGCGTCACAAGGGGAACAAAACCCGATCAATGAAACTTATTCTCTCTGTTGGGTTTGTTAGATATTTGCAATCTGTAATGGAAAATGATAAGAATAAAGCTATTTTGTCGCTCTAAATGGATCGCTTGGTTTGACCGCTGGGTAAAAAAATATTTTTTTTTTTTACTTAGTGATTAAGGAAGTGATTTTAAATGTATTTGTGTATTTTTTTTTTTACTTAACCATTAAGAAAGTGATTAAAAAAATAGAAAAAAAATAAAAGAAAAAAAAATCACTGGGCGGCACGCCCACCGGTATGGATGAGGCGGCAGAGTAGCCTCACCCAAATGATAATCTGGTCTATAGTTTTATCTCTTCATTTTGACCGTTTATATATTTTATTTATTTTTTAATTTTATTTTTTACTTAATGATTAAAGAAATAAATATTAATATATTAGTATTTTTTTAAAATATTTAAAAATATTTAAAAGAAAAAATATATAATTTGCACTAAGGCACACCTAGCAATCAAAGTTAGGCGACATAATAGCAGCGTCTAGCTGTAACATATATTTCAACCAAAAAAAAATAAAATTAAATAAAAAATCGAACTTAATCATTTCAAACCAACACTTTCTAAAATACTCAAAATATGGCTCATGGCTCATTTTATAATTTACTTCCCCTCTTTGAGATTCAGTGATTAAAATCGTGACATGTCACCTCATGTCCATCATTTTAATAAGTAGATCTGAACGAGAAAGCAAATTACCACTCACATTCGAATGGGGGCCAAGTGGAAATCTTGATAATTTATTAAAAATAGTAATAAATAAAATAAAATTTTGATAATTTTATTAAAGAGTTAAAGGGTAATTTTCCCGGATTATTAGACCAAAAAACAGTAATATATTATAATGGAAAATGGTTATTAATATGATTTCTGATTCTGAATTCGGTAAAGAGAGCTGCTACCTGTACGTAATAAAAACGTGCATTTTAGCAGGTACCAACGTGTTATTATTATTAAAAATAATGAAAATACAAAACTAGAGAGAGAGAGAGAGTGAGTGAGTGAGTGAGAGCGTCTTCTAAAAAACTGTGTCCGAGACTGAATACACTCAAGTATCCATTCTTCTTATCTTCTTCAAAGTGTCTGAAAGTGGCGTTTGTAGAACATATTTTATTTAAAAGAAAAATTCATGAAAAGATAATATATAATCCAAGAAAATGTTGTAGAACAAATTTTGTTTAAAAATTTCCATTTATAACCTATATATATGTGTGTGTGTTTTTGTGTGTAATCTAAGCATTGCTCTTGCCATTACGGGTCTAGGTTAGTGTTGAAGGCATGGGGCTAATCAATTGATTGTTCCCCTGTAAGTCTTTGCCGTTTCAACAAAAAAACAAGAGTAAATAAATGAACAAAGTAAAAACAGAACAAACAATTATATACATATATTGCAAGTTTCATAAATCTCCAATTGCTGATGAAATCTCTCCAATATAGGTGTTAGAGAGATAAGCAAACCCATGTAAATCCAAACAAAAAAAGAAGAAGAAAAATAATAGAATATAGGTGTTAGAGAAAGATGGAGAAAGGCATTTAGAGAGAATACATTGAAAGAGAAATATTGATTGTGCACATCGTCCCAGTTAGAGCTGCAAACGAATCGAGTCGAGCCGAGTTCGAACAGGGGTTCTCGAGCTCGATAACCATATATACGTGCTCGAACTCGACTCGAGCTCGACAAAATTTACAAAAGTCTGATCGAACTCGAATCGCATAACATGAATCAGGATTGAACTCGACTCGAACTCGTATAAGATAGATAAACGAGTTGATACGAGCTCGAGCTACTCAAGCTCGAGTTAGACTTAAATATTCTATTTTTGTTGAAACCCAATGCCCAAACCGGAAGGCAGCCTCTCTTAGCCTCATCAGAGAAGCATGCAGCAACAAAAGAGAGTAAATAATGCAAAAATTAATCGCAACAGAGAAAATCCAGAGCTTCAACATAGAGATTTAAAACCAAAGGAGAAACATTGCAGAACGAGATGCAAATAAAAATAGCACCAACAAATTGCAGAAACAGTGACAAATTGACAATGAACCACTCGGAGAAGACCCACAACTATTAACCCCCAACATTTCCCTGCCCATCCGATTGCAATTCTTTTAAATGGGAATAAGAGGAGGGGGAGGGGCTGGCTGACCGAGACAAGGGGTTAATGCTCGACGAACGTGTGGATAAGCTAGACCGATGGCAACAGGCGATTAGAGGCAACGGGAGGAACGGCCACGTTGTGCAGTGGTGGTGGCGATGGGGGCGGTGGGAGCAGCTCACGGGTAGTGGCAGCACTGCTAGGGAGAAGTGAGAAAAAATAAAAATGGAAGAAGGGAGATGGAGATGTCGGGCAGCGCAGAGAGGGGGAGGGGAAAATAAAATGGGAGGCACGATCACGCTGTGTTATGCTGGTGGCGATGGGGGCGGTGGCAGCAGCTCACGGCTGGTGGCAACACTAGCAGGTAGAAGAGAAGAAAAAATGAAAATGGAGGTGTCCTGGAGACGTCGTGCGGCGCAGAGAGCAGAAGGAGATTAAGATGAATCATGAAGTAGGTTAAGTATTTCAAGCCCCAAAAGGACATAGTTTTGGGTGGGGTTTAGAGGGCTGGACTCCATCACACGAGCTGGACCCTTCATATTACCAAATACTAATATCTTGGTTGAGAAATAAATAATATTAAAAATATGTTTAAATTTATCAATTTGACTATAATTTTTTCTGTCTTTTTCCAAATAAATACCAAATGTTGATAAAAATATAGAAATACAATCTGAACAAAATAAATTTTAATATTGTGCAATATTTTATTTGCTTATATTTTAAGTTACTTATATATTATTTTTTCTTTTATTAATGATTTTGATTTAATGATTCTTTAAATATATAATTTCGAAATGTAAATATTTTTTTATTGTGGGATAAAATTAATCGTTTAATAATAATAAGTTGAAATTTTATATTTTAAAATTGAAACGTTATATTCTTATTCTATAAATATGTAGTATACAAAATGCATATTCGACTTTAACTATTAAAAGTAATAATAATAGGTGAGATAATATGATTAGAAATTTTCATAATGAATTATATTATAATTTCATATTAATTTTAAAATATAATATTTTATTATTAATATTTTACTTTCAAAGTGTGAGAATGTAAAATAAAAGATGGAGATTGGTCCTAATGACACCAAAGGCATATGGTGGATTAAATCCATTTTGGAAAAATAGATTAATATGTGTTTACTGTGTTTAACTTTCAAGAAAATAAAAGATCAAAAGACCCTAATAGGATTACATGATTTCATCATGAGTATTTATGACTAGTTAGCATAATTCCAACTTTCCAAAATGGATGAATGGAGTTCGAACCCCCTACCCCAAACTAAAAAAAAAAAAAAAACTCTAGCCGTATAGATATAAGTTGTAAGTTATAACCCTAGCCTTATTTTATCTATACACGTGTGACATGTTTGATGTTTTACTTGATATGAGTCGCACACATATTAAAATATAAATCTATCAAATATCAATGTAACATTGATTTATGGTCACATTCCAATACATATGGCATCAAGAATGCCTAATACATTAAAGTAATATTAAAAAATTACATAATAAAGCTATTAATTTAATATTAAAGTATTCAATTATCCTTTATATAATATTAAATATAACCAAATAATTAAAACAGGATTAGTTAAGAAAGTATCACAATCAATTAGAGTTGTTTATTTTTATAAACATTTTATATTTGACTTAATAATTCTTTTATGAACTTATTGTAAAATAATCAAACATGTTACTTATACATAAACTTAAAATAATAACATATATTACTCTTATACAAAGTATCAAAAATAATATATATAGCATATAAAATATATATAATAAAAGAATATATATGTAAGTATATATATAAATATATATATATATTACGAGTATTGTGACGAGTTCAAAACGAGTCGAGTCGAGTTTATTCGAATATTGTTCACAAGCCTAAACCGAATCAAGTCGAGATTATACGAGTTTTGCTCGTTTAATATTTGAACAAATATTAGTGTTTATGAACAACTCATTTATTAAATGAACCGAGTCCGAATCGAGTTTATACGAATCGATCTTGAATTGTTCACGAGCGGCTCTGTTCGTTTGCAGCCCTAGTCCCAGTCAAGGAGAGAAAGCAAAACATGAGAGAGATGGAGAAAGGCCTTTTCGGTGAGAAAATGCAGAATGAAAGTGGGGATAAGGAGATAGGTTTTTTTTTAAGAGTAAATTTACACTTATGCCCCTTGCCATATCAGCCCGTAAGAAAGACTACGTTTTTTGTTAGTATATTTAGCATTTCTCTTTGGTAAATATTGTAGGGGTAATGTGTCTTGGCACAAATCCTTTTCTTTTGGTTTTGGTAGGTGTTAAAACCAAGATTTCAAGTTTCGTATAATTATATATCTACACATGGATTTTGATGATAACAAATGAATTCAAAAAATAAATGAGTTTCAAGTTCGAGTTGTCTATACAATTGAGTCAAGCACATCAAAAAACCAAGCATGAGCAAGAAGATAACAAATTTACATTAAAGCTCATAGAGTAATGTTGTAAATCTCTTAAAAATTCAAAATTATGATTAAGGTTTAAAATTAATATTTTATCATAAATCATTAAAATACATTTTCTACATGTGCATGAATATTTTGAAAATTTTGAAAGATAATTGATTGTCATCTTTCACATGTGCATGACATGATTAAATGTTTGAATTTTGAAAATATTAAAATTGATTAATTGTCATTTTTCACATGTGCATACTTTATTTGAATTTTTTCAAAAGTAATTGATGTTTTCTTTTACTTATACAAAAAGAAATGATTTTGTTTAAAAATTTTGAAAATACTGAAGATGATTAATTGTCAACTTTCTTATGTTCATGCTTTATTTAAATATTTTCAAAAGTGATTGATGCTCTTTTTTACTTATGTAAAAGGTAGATGATTTTGTTTGAAAATTTTGAAAAGTAAATAGTACTCATTTTGTCATATGCGAAAAGTAAAAAGATTAGTTTTGAAATTTTTGAAAAGTGAATAATGTTGTCTTTAACAAATGAAAAAGAATAAACTTTTATTTGAATTTTTTGAAAAAGTGAATGATGTTGTCTTTGACATGTGAAGCTTTTTAAATTTAAATATGAAGTCTCATATGCTTATAAATAGATTATTTGAGAGCTTCAAATTTACAACACTAAGAGCATACAACATTCATTCAAAACTTTCATTCTCTCTTCTCTAAGCATTGAGCCTTAATCCTTGTTCATTTTGAGAAAAATATAGTTTGCGATGTATTGTTCTTATTTCACTCATTGAGGAGTGTTTTATGATAGCATATCCACTATCAGCTCGTGTATCAGTAAAAGAGTGTGTATAACCCTTGTGTGTGTAGAAAGTTTTCTACACAGGCAATAGTTGAATCACCACATGTAAGTGATTGCAAGTGTAGATGGTGTTATACACGGATCTTTTGTAGCGGTGTTATTCAAATGTGTAATAGGTTTCTATCTCCACCTGAAGGAGGTTGAATAGTAAATTTGGAAATTCTCAAATGGTAGTTTGAAGCGAGCTCGCTTAGGCAGTGAGGCCAAATGTCGTTAACATAATGAGTTTGCTTTTCTCTTACTCTTACTCTTTATATTTATTGATGTTTCATATTTTGTTTATATTTTATATTGTGTATTTGATTTATAATTGTTAATTTTTTAAATACAGCCCAATTCACTCCCCTTTGTGTTAGTCATCTGGCTAACAATTGGTATCAGAGCAATGGCTTTACTATAAGAGTAACTATCTTTTGAATTAAGATTTTATGGTTAACATTGCAGCTTCATTTGGTGAAAGTCAATCTAGCAGTTGGACTCCACTCTTTTGTGAAGACAAATACTCATTCTAGAAAGTTAGAATGAGAATATTCTTTCAGGTTCAAGATCGAGAAATCTGGAAATGCATTGTAAATGGATTTTATATTCCAACAAAAATGGTTGATGGAGTAAAGGTCAAAAAGGAAGAAGAAGAGTTTGATCGTGAAGACGATAGACTTTATACATTGAATTTAACTGCTATGAATTTATTATATAATACCCTCAATAGAAATGAGTTTAATAGAATAATGACTTGCGCTACGGTAAAGAAAATTTGAGATAATTTGGAAGTTACTTATGAAGGAATTTCACAAGTCAAGGAATCAAAAATTTATATTCCTACTCATGAATATGAAATGTTTAAGATAAAGAATGATGAATCTATTTCTAGTATGTACACTCATTTTACTAACATCATAAACAGTTTGACAGCTCTTGGTAAAGTTTATTTCAAGGTGGAGATAGTAAAAAAAATTCTAAACTCTCTACCAAAACGCTGGGAATCAAAAGTGACAGCAATTCTTGAAACTAGAGACCTCAAGAAGCTCGAAGTGAATGAACTCATTGGGTCACTTACCATCCATGAGTACACATTGAAAAAAGGAGAAGCAGAAGGAAAACCAAAGAAGAGCTTGGTACTTAAAGCTGTTCCTCATGAAAGTGAAAGTGATGAAAACGAGAAAAATGACGACACAGATGAAGAAATTGCGATGATAACGAGAAGAATTAAGAGGTACTTAAAGAAAAATAAAGTTCATCTGAGGAAATCCTTCAAAAAGTTTTCCAATAAAGATTTAAGTAAAAATGACTCTTTAGTTTGTTATAAATACAATAAGCCTGGACATATCAAGTTAGATTGTTCTCTGCTAAAGAAAGATCGAAACAATGGTAAGAAAGCAATGAAAGTTACATGAGATGATCATTCAAGTAGCTCAGATAGTGAAGCAAACAATGAAGAATCAGCAAATCTTTTTCTAATGGCTAAAGATGACCTTGAGGTAGAAAATCTTGATAATATTGAAGATCATATGAAGAATTACAAAATATTTTAGAAGATGTATATAAGAAACTTGAAAAATTGGGTATCAAGTATACTACTTTGAAAAAAAAATTCTTTTTTAACAAACGAAATTGATGTTTTAAGAAAAAAAAAACATGGTTTTGAAAGATGAAAATTTTGAGTTGAAGAAGAAAATAACTGGTTTAGAAAATATTGTTGAAAACTTTACGAAAGGAAAAAGAAATTTTGAAAAACTTCTTAGTAGCTAAAGATGTATTTTTGACAAGGAAAACTTGAGATATATGCCAAAACAAAAATACAAATCTTATAAAAACTTTTTTTATAATCCTTCTACATCAAAGTCCGTTATTCAAAATTCTTTTTATAAAAATAATTTTGTCAAAGAAAGATACTATTATAATCATTCAAGTTTTTCATATATACCACGTGCTATTTGCAATTTTTGTAATAGAAATGATCAGAATTATCATACTTGTCCTATTAGAAGAAAACATACAATGACTATTAGGGTCATATGAGTATCTAAAAATCTTATTTATTTTAATACTAATAAATGAAGGACCCAAAGAACTTGGGTACCAAGAAAAATCATTTTAATTATTTTTATAAGTATGAATGAAGTCCTTCACAAGCAAAAACAATTGGCTTTTAGATAGTGGATGTTCAAGACAAATGATGGGAGATAAGACTAAGTTTTTTGATCTTAAATCTAAAGAAGAAAGATATGTGACATTTGGAGACAACTCGAAAGAAAAGATTGTGGGAATATATAAAATTGGTAATGAATTTTCTCTCATAATTGAAGATGTTCTACTTGTTAAAAGTCTAAAACATAATCTTTTGAGCATAAGTCAATTATGTGATAAAGGATTTACAGTTACTTTCAAAATGGATAAGTGCATTTGAATGATCATGATTGCAATGTCTGTTTTATTGCTTTTAGAAGCAACAATGATCGATTTTGAATTACCTCAAAGATGCTATTTTTTTTCAGCTCAAAATAAAACTAGTTGGCTATGGCATAGAAGACTAGGTCATGCAAACATGGAATTTATTTCTAAACTTTCAAAAAATGATCTTGTGAGACGTTTACCAAAAATAAATTTTCTTAAAGATAAAATTTGTAATGCATGCCAATTTCGTAAACAAATAAATTTTTTTTTTAAAACCAAAAAACTTATTTCCACTACTAGACCACTGTAACTGATACACATGGATCTTTTTGAACCAAATAGAGTTATAAGTCTATGAGGAAAATATTATACATTTGTTATTGTTGATGATTTCTCTATGTATACTTGAGTCATCTTTTTTGCTCATAAAGATGAGACATATAATGCTTTCACCAAGTTATGCAAGAGAATTCAAAATGAAAATAGTTATACTATTTCAAGTATTCGAAATGATAGAAAAAAAGAATTTGTTGATAAAAATATTAAAACTTTTTTTAATGAAAATGGTTTTGTGCATAATTTTTCTGTTCCTCAAACTCCTCAACAAAATGTGGTAGTAAAGAAGAAAAATAGATATTTTCAAGAGATGACACGAATAATGCTTAATGAGAACAACTTGCCTACTTATTTTTTGGCCGAAATAGTAAGTACTGCATATTATATTATAAATAGAGTTATGTTAAGATCTAAACTAGATAAAACCCCTTATGAGATTTGGAATGAGAAAAAACCCAACATTGGTTACTTTCATGTATTTGGATGCAAATGTTTTATTTTAAATGACAGGGATAATTTAGGTAAGTTTGATGCAAAATGTGATGAATGTATCTTTCTCAGATATTCTACTAATAATAAAGCTTATAGAGTATTCAATAAAAAGACTTTGACTGTACAAGAATTTATGCATGTAGTATTTGATGAATCTAATTCTATACTCTCCAAGAAATCTATTGATGAAGAAACAGGAGGTATAAATAATACGAAAACTCTCAATCTTAACAAAGAGAACACAATAGAGAAAGTTCAACATGGAGACATTAGGAAAGATTATCAAAATTTAATACAAGATGCACCCAAACAGTGAAAATTTGTGAAAGATCATCCAGTGGAACAAATTCTGTGAGAACTTTCACGAGATGTAAGTACTCGACCATCTCTTAGAAATATTTGCAATCATACTGCTTTTTTATCTCAGATTGAACCCAAAAATATTGATGAAGAACTTCTTAATGAATCTTGGATTCTAGCTATGCAAGAAGAGCTGAATCAATTTGAAATAATTGATGTTTGGAAATTTGTTCCTAGACCCAAAAATCATACTATTATTGAAACAAAATGGGTTTTTAGAAATAAGAAAGATGAGTCCGGAGTCATTACTAGAAATAAGGTTTGACTTGTAGTCCATGGTTTCAATCAAGAAGAATGAATCGATTATGACGAGACATATGCACCAGTCGCAAGATTAAAAGTTATTCAAATGCTACTTACATATGCTTGTTATAAAGATTTCAAAATTTTTCAAATGGATGTTAAAAGTGCTTTCTTAAATGGTTTTATAAATAAAGAGGTATATGTTGAGCAACCTTCAGGTTTTGAAAATCATATTTCTCTAAATTATGTTTTCAAACTCACAAAAGCACTATATATGGACTCAAACAAGCTCCTAAAGCTTGGTACGAGAGACTCAATGGTTTCTTGATTGAAAAATGTTTTTTAAGAGGAAAAATCAACACAACTCTTTTCATTAAATACGAAAATTATGATATTCTTTTGATTCAGATTTATGTTGATGATATAATATTTGGTGCTACTAATGAAAATATGTGCCAACTTTTTGTTAAGACTTTACAGGAAGAATTTGAAATGAGCATGATAGGAAAACTTACATTCTTTCTCGGATTGCAAATTAAGCAAGCAAAAAATGAGATATTCATCAATTAGTCAAAATATATTAAGGAATTATTCAAGAAGTTTGGAATAGAAGATACTAAGGAAATTAGAATACTAATGAGTCCATCCACTAAACATGATAAAGATAAAACCGGTAAGCCAGTTGACTCAAAAATATATCAAGGTATGATTGATAGCTTATTATATTTGACAACCAGTAGACCAGATATTATATTTAGTGTGTACTTATGTACATGCTTTCAATCATCTCCGAAAGAATCTTATTTGATTGCAGTTATGCGCATTCTTAGATATCTTAGTAGTACAATTGACCTAAGATTATGGTACCATAAGTACACATCTTTCGATCTAATAAGTTACACAGACGCAAATTATGCTGGTTGCAAAATTGATCGAAAAAGCACTAGTGGAGCATGTCATTTCTTAGTTCATATATTAGTTCCCTGGTTTAGTAAAAAGTAAAATTCTGTTGCACTATCTACTGCTGAGGCAGAATATGTTGCTATAGGTAGTTATTGTGCTCAAGTTCTTTACATGAAGCAACAACTTAAAGATTTTAAACTCATGTATAATCACATTCCAATTAAATGTAATAATACAAGTGCCATAAATCTTTCCAAGAACTCAATACAACATTCTAGAACTAAGCATATTGAAATAAGATATTATTTTCTTCGATATCATGTGCAGAAGGGTGATACAGTACTAGAATTTACAAACACACACGATCAGTTAGCAGATATTTTCACAAAACCTTTGCTAGAAAATAGATTATGTATGATTAGAAGAGAAATATGTATGATATATGTTATGAATATTTCTTAAAAGAAAGACCAGAGTCAATAAAAATAGAGAGAATTTTTATAAATACTTTTACATAAACTTGAGGTTCTTAACCTCATGTTTTATCCATGGGAACTGACAAGCGGAATGAAGAATCCAATAGAGATTTCAACTATTTTATTCTTCTGCTGAAAGATTCTTTCCTTTGTGTGAGGCTCTTGAACAATTCGCTGAAGTACAACAATTTATTCTTTAACCTTTTCAACCTCATGGTTTTTGGCTTGTAGCCGCTGGAAAAAAATAACTATAAATGAGGAGTAGTGAGTCCTGAGACTCACCAAATTATTATTCTCTTACTGCAATTTGGCACCAATGGTAGATACAGAAAAGACTGGAGATTAAGATGTAGAATACCTCATGGATGAATTTAGAGAAATGTTAGAAGAACGAGTCATTGAGAAAAACATTGAAAGGTTAAAGCAAAAATGTTGAAGGAATGTAGATGAGTTATATAGATGAGAATAAAATTTGATGCGAATTGGATAAATTTTAAGAGTGATTTTATATGGTATCATATGGGTGAAAATGATCATTTTTTTATAGAAACTTGGAGCCCTCAATCCCGTTTGTCAACAACATCATGCGATTATTTAAATCTCCAGTCTCACTAAATTCATAGAGTTAGGTCTCAAGGCTTTGCAGCACTTGTCGGGTCACGGGCGGCAAATTTTTCAACTATCTATAGTTTCTAGTAACACACCGTTTTCTTCAGACTATTTACTTGCTGTGGATCCTTTTTAATGATGCCAAAAGGGGGAGAAGTTTTAGACTAGAACATTAACATTGTTTGAATTGCTAAACTTGTTATATATGATTAGAATTATATTTATACTTTTGCTTGAAAAACTAATGCATATTCTCAGGGGGAGCTTAAGTATTAATACAGGTTTCAGGTTCTATCAAGTATTTGTCATCATAAAAAAGTGGGAGATTGTTGAACCCAATGTTTCAAGGTTCGTGTAATTATATATCTACACATGAATTTTGATGATAACAAATGAATTCAAAAAATAAAGGAGTCTGAAACTTAATTTGTCTACACAATAGAGTCAAGCACATCAAGGAACCAAGTATGAGTAAGGAGAGAATAAGTTCACATTAAAACTCATAAAATAATGTTGTAAATCTCTTAAAAATTTGAAATTATGATTAAGGCTTAAAATTAATATTTTATCATAAAGTATTAAAATAAATTTTCCACATGTGCATGAATATTTTGAAAATTAAATTTGAAAATTTTGAAAGATAATTTATTGTCATCTTTCACATGTGCATGACATGATTAAATGTTTGAATTTTAAAAATATTAAAGATGATTGATTGTCATCTTTCACACGTACATGCTTTATTTGAATTTTTTCAAAAGTGATTAATATTCTTTTTGACTTATACAAAAAGTAAATGATTTTGTTTGAAAATTTTGAAGATACTAAAGATGATTGATTGTCATTTTTCACATGTGCAAGTTTTATTTGAATATTTTCAAAAGTGATTGATGCTCTTTTTGACTTATGCAAAAGGTAAATGATTTTGTTTGAAAATTTTAAAAAATAAATAATACTCATTTTGTCATATGCGAAAAATATAAAGATTATGTTTGAAAATTTTGAAAAGTAAATGATGTTGTCTTTGACAAATGAAAAAGAAGAAATTTTTATTGGAATTTTTTAAAAAAGTGAATGATGTTGTCTTTGACTTGTGAATCTTTTTAAATTTGAATATAAAGTTTCATATGCCTATAAATAGATCATTTGAGAGTTTCACATTTACAATACTAAGAGCATACAACATTCATTCAAAACTTTCATTCTCTCTTCTCTAAGTATTGAGTCTTAATCCTTTTTCATTTTGATAGAAATATAGTTTTCGCTGTATTGTTCTTATTTCACTCATTGAGAAGTATTTTCTGATAACCTACCCACTATCAGCTCTTGTATTAGCAAAATTGTGTGTATAACCCTTGTGCGCGTAGAAAGTGTTTTACACAAGGAATAGTTGAATCACCACGTGTAAGGTGATTGCAAATATAGATGATGTTCTACACGGATCTTTTGTAGTGGTATTGTTCAAAAGTATAATAGGTTTCTATCTTCACCTGAAAGAGATTGAATAGTGAATTTGGAAAATCTCAAGGGGTAGTTTAAGGCGGGACGTAGGCAGTGGGACCGAATCTCGTTAACATACTGAATTTGCTTCTCTCTTACCTTTACTCTTTATATTTATTGTTGTTTTATATTTTGTTTATATTTTATATTGTGTATTTGATTTATAATTGTTAATTTTTTAAATACAACCCAATTCACTCCCCTTATGTTAGTCATCTAGCCAACAGTAGGGATAAGCATAACTATGTTTCTTTTATCTCGGTGTGAGAATATTCATTGATGCCAAATTTTCACATTATTAGCATCATAAAGACATTTCCGTCTTACACACTGAGTCCATGAGACAATTATGCCTTATTAGATGGAGATGTTCAGTTGGTTATTTCTTCAAACGATGGAGAGCTTACCGATTGGCAAATCTCAAGCATAACTGCGGAGATTGCTTTTATTTTGGCAATTCACAAAGACAGACACTTTAAAAAAATTGATCGATCTCAAAATCTATTTGCACACTCTGTGGCTCAATGGGCCGCTACCAACTTTGTGGTCGATAGCATTTCACTAGCTATTCTTCCTTCTAGTTTATTGTTTATTGATAGTGGGAAGAACCCTAAATTGTTTTGTTTGTATTTCTTTCTTTTCTTTCTAATGCAAGCTTGATTAAAAAAAATATATATATTATGCTTCGTTAGAATGTTTATGAGAGTCATTTTCATTAATGCAGTCAAACCTTATTTTAGCGAGCCCAATGGATATCAATCCATATGTAATTTTTAGAGTAATGTTATACATCACACTATCATCCTACTTGCATCTCACTATATATGATGTGTCGCATTTATCACTATTTGATAATAAATAAGTATATAATAAATAGTTATTCAATTGTAGTAAATGTGTCACATTTTACTTAATGTGATGTAAGTGAGATGGTAGTATGGTGTATAAAATTGTCCTTATAAGATATATTTTGAAAAAGGAAAATTTTATACATCATACTATCATCATATTTTCATTATACTAAGTATGATGTGGCACATTTATCATTATACTAAGTATGATGTGGCACATTATACTATCTAATAGTGATAAATGAGCCACATCTGACTTAATAGGATGAAAGTATAGTGTATATCATTACTCCTTGAAAAATGATACTTGTAGTCGTGGATATGTAAGCGCTGTACAATCACTTTAAAAAGTAAATAATTATGAGATCCACATGAAAGGAACTTAATTTTTAATAGTTGACCTCACTTTTTTTCATAACGATTACATGGTATTTAAGCACTTCACGACTGTATATAATATTATATCTTTGGAAATATATAGAACTATATATTATCATATAGCTGCTGACCAAAAGACAATATGACGTTAAAATCTTTTGAGGTTTTGGAGAATCAGCAAGTTTAATGAAATCGTTGCTTCTAAGTTTGGTTAAGAGAATGTGATACTTTTTTCATAATAGACGCTGTGGAATTAAAAACGTGGTTCCAACCTTTTACTGCAATCACGCGGACGACGATTTGATTAACGTTGCGCATGCAACGAAGTCCAACTTCGAACACATATTTAACTAGGCATAATATAGAACACATCCACATTAATAAGATCAATGTGGTTTCATCAGCACAAAGATGGCCAAGAATAATTGGTAGATAACAAACAGCTTTACAACCAGAGCATAACGAGGATGATATGGCAAAGTACAGACCCGATACCCAATACTGAACCAAGCAATTAGCATAATTCTAAACCACGAACTACAAGGAAATAAGGACGGCTAAAACATAAATTAGAAGTCAGTTCTTGATTGGGACCTTGATTAACTAGCTGCCTTACCTCAAGTTTGGGGTTGGCTTCTTTTTCTTCCTTTGCTTTGCCAAAAGAATTGAGAACTTAGCAAATCCAAACTTCTTTCTCTTTGCAGAGAACTGCTTCTGACCATTCTCCCTCTCAGCCTTCCTAGTAGAAGGTAGAATAGAAGGTGGTAGATCACCATGTTGTTTACTAAGCATCTGTCCCAGCGATACCTTTCGCTTCATGGAGCTTCTCTCTGCCACCATCCCTGGTCCTAACTCTTCTGGCACAAGCAGCTTCCTGCTAAGTATTTGTCCAATCGATAGTGTTGGCTTCAACACAGGCGTCGATCCATCACTTGCCAGATTCAGCCCGTTCACATCAAGGAGATGCGGCTCTCTTCGATGCTGAGAAGGGCAAGGGTTCTTAAACTTGGTAGAATTGTGAACAGAGCGTCTTTTCTGGCCATGATCGGATCTCCATTTGCGAAGAGCCTCTTCAACTGCTAGCTTCCCCCTGTTTGCAGCTTCAACTCTGTTCAGAGCTTCTTCCAATTCCACCTTACTAGTTTTGACTTCCTCTGTAGCTTCCTCCACCCTTTTTAAGATTTCAATTTTTGATACGTTCGCTTCATCAACTTGAAGCATAGCATCTATTACTCTCCTCTTAGAAAGTTCTTCAGCGTGTTGAGCTTTGCAGGTCAGAGAAGTATACTCCTCAAATGAAAGTGTTACCCTGTCAGGATTTTGCAAGTAGTCTCCAGACGAGGTTGCAGGGTTCTCCAGAGCTTTGATATCTGCTAGTGCAACAGCTTCTGCTGCTCTAGCTGCTTCCTTCATTTTTCTGGCAGCAAACAACCTGAGTTCGGCTGTTTTTAACTTAGTTTTTGTCTGTTCAATCTCAGAAACTGCTCTCAGAACTTCTGATTTTGCAGCTTCTCCCACTTTTTTAAATTGCTCTGCCTCAGAACTCAATCTTTGGAGCTCCTTCGAAATATCTATAGCCTCATCAGAACCAACTTTTATTTCAGAATCTTTTGCCAACTGTAGCTTTAGTCTTGTTTGGTTTAACTCCTCCTCGAGAGAGGATATTTTTGAGGAATTGAGAGTTAACCTCTCACGAGTTTTTTCAAGAGATATCCTTTCCTTCTCTAATTTATTGTTAAATGATCCAACAGAAGCTCGAATGTCAGCAAGATCATTAGTAGTCCTGGTGAGATTCAACTTAGCCTGTTTGAGTTCCATTAAGATAAAACCCGGAGCTGAAGAAGGGCATGAGCTCAAACCTTCCGAATTTGGATTCACACGGTTCCCCTTATCTCCCTCTTTTGCTGGATTACTCATGTTGTTATCATCCATATTTGTGTCAAGTGGCACATTAATTTCGGATGCTTCCTTTTGTAACTTTGATTTCAATTCTTCGACAATTGTTTTGGTAGCTTCCAGTTCTTTCAACACATCCAGTGTTTCCCTCTCTTTTACAGTCAGGTCCTTCTCCAATTGTGCTGCCTGTTCCTCTAGTTTCACAATGTCAACCTCTTCCACGCCATTCTGCCAATAGAGAAAACTTGTCACAACATAATCAAGTATCATAATGCGTGCAGCCACAGAAATAAGGTATCATGCCTAGTGTTGAGTTTGCTGGTGCTAAATGTGTAATGGATGGTATACGCCCATTCCAACATAATCTGACAAACCAAACTGCTTCCCAGCCAGACTTTCAATGCTATGTGGCAGCCAGATAAACTAGATTTCCAGCCCAAAAGAGAAAGAAAAACACAAGTTGGGCAACCACCCAGCTAATTCTGGCAACTAGTGCTCGGAGTGCTGCAGATTCAGAACATCAGCTCAAATGAACGTCCCTTTGCAAGAAAGAACTCACTACGGCATGACGCTAAAGATGGACATGGATATTTGGGCCTATTATGCAACAACGCATTTAACAAGTGACATTAACCAAACATGACAACATCTTAAGAACATGGTTTGGACAATTCATATAGTTCCAGGCAATGCATTTTGGGCAGAGTAACGGATCAAAAACCAGCTTGAAAGATGAGGGTAAGAGGAACTCGAAAACAGTCTCATTGATGTTTCAAAAAAGAGGTTAGACCCATCATAGCAGGTTCAGAACGATGTTCAGACAATGTTGGATCAAATTCCTCAGAAGTTTCCATGTGCGCTCTTTAACACAAAAATGAATTATCTCTAATGGTTAGCCGACGAAACTTAGAATTTTCATTTTTCACACTGTCCCATTCAGAAGAGCCAATTTTTTCTTTTTTTTTGGGTAACTAGCCTTCACACATAAGAAGGTGAATATCATCGTAAAATTTGATAGCTAACGGGGTAGCGTATGGCACTCTATTCCTTACATTACCCCCATCTCACGCAGCATAGGGTTTGAGTCTAAGGTAACACTAACTGCAGCAAGGAACTAAAACCAAAAAGTAGCAAGAAGAAAACTTAAATTTGTATTATATAGGACCACTACACTTTTAGACAAACTATAGACACAGGTTGCTCTACTCTTACCATGAGATTAAGAATGTACTTAATCTGTTGCAAAATCAAAAGCTCTGAAGAAGCAATAGCATCCAATTACCCTCAAGTTCCAGGCCTTTCTTTTCAAGTCGTAAAAAACTACTCTTTGTTACATGCAAAAATCAAGAGATTTCTAAGAAAAGAATGAGAGAGAGAGAGAGAGAGAGAGAGAGAGAGAGAGAGAGAGAACCTCGGCATCAGAGAACTTGACGTTGTGGGGTTTCCAGTAACCGAGTCCACCGAATCGACTCACCGCCTGCTTCACTGACTCAAACGGCGCCGAAGTATCGATCTCCGACCTCAAACTGCCCTCCTTCACATCGCCGCTCCTACACATAGTTCCGCCTACTTTCGCACCCGAAGCGGACAGTCCGGTGGTAGATCCCGGTCCCGCTTCGAAACCACCAGTAGTTCCTCGGGTTTCAGCCATTCGAGTTGGGGGAAAAACGACAAAGAATTTGAGCAAAACCTGAACCCTCTGGCCAATTTATCAGGTTGTTGTGGGATCACAGTGGAATAATGATGATGTTGATGTTCGGCACCGAGAGAGAGAGGGAAAGAAGCAAAGAAGACAAAAGCAAAAGAATCCCTAGTGTACGTTGGATTTTGTAATTTGTAGCTGATTTACGGAAAAGACTATGGTGGTGGAGGGATTTTACGGCAGTTTTGTGCGGTTAAGGGGGGAAAATAGTGAAAACCTTTTTGCCCTTAGTGGGAAAGAGGGAAGATTGAGGCTATGCATTGATATTTTGAAAGTGAGGCCCACAAAAGAAGTGATTTTTCAACGGCAATGTGCAGGCACTTTCTAACGGGCTTCTCCCCTTCGCTTCTTTCAAAACATCATGAGCTTAAGAGCGCGTTAAAAGAAAGCACCACTTTTCTAGGAAAAAAATGAGGGCGTCTACAGATCAGCAACTGTAGTGGTGTACACAAAACACATCTTATGTGGTTTTTTTTTTTTTTTCCAATTAATGAAACACACGTTTTGATTCAAATGTTTTACAAACACTTCAGAATATTGCTTTGAATTCACTCCCGCGAAAACCCATCCCTCGACGCGACCATTTCTGCAATCACCGGCCAGAGCTTCCCGGCGACGGCGTGTCTGCCATCAGCTCGACCGAGGGAGGGGACGCTCCTCTGTCTGGTCAGCCTCGCCTGTCCCCGCGAGGTTATTGATCGGGGAAAAGTAAATCCCAAACCCGCGAAACCCATCCCTCGACGCAACCCATTTCTGCAAACACCGGCCAGAGCTTCCCGGCAACGCCGTGTCTGCCATCAGTGCGATGGAGGGAACCCTCCTCCGTCTGGTCAGCCTCGCTTGTACCCGTGAGGTCATTGATCGGGAAAAAGTAGAGGAGAAACCCGCGAAACCCAAACCCGCGATGTCGGCTCCACCCACCGTCGATCCAGGAACCGGCGTCGCGTTGCCGCCACTTCCTTCTAAGTGATTGAACGGTGCAAACCAGCGACAACCCTGTTGCCGGCGACCGAGGGAAGGGGGGAGGAAGATTTCAGATGGGTTCGGGGGTGGGGGATGGGTTCAGCGAGCGAGGGAAGGGGGGGGAGAGAGAGGATGGCTTCGGGGGTGGGGGATGGCGCCGGCGACCGAGGGAAGGGGGGGAAGAGAGGCTGGGTTCGGGGTGGGGGCGGGATGGGGTGGGGAGGGCTTAGAACGAAGAAGACAAAGGGCTGAGGAGGTTCGGGAGGGGAGAACGTGCGTTACATTGGTTTTGTTATAGGGTATTTTTGGTATTTTACTTAAATGTGTATCGGCTACTCCACAACAGTGGTTGCTCTCTAGACTTATTCGGAAAAAATACTTCCTATTATATTGTCCATAAATTCCGTTTTGCCCAACGAATATTCAAGAATTTCTTCTTTTAAAGGGTCTTAATTCTAGGGCTGTAATCGAATCGAGTCAAGTCAGTTTTTGACTTGTCGAGTTCGGCTCGATTCAAAATAATCAAGCTCAAGCTCGAGCTCGAGCCTGAATTCAAAATTTTTGTTAAATATTTGTTTGAACTCAACTCGATAAATTAAAATCTCAACTCGAGCTCGTTCCACAAACAAGTTTGAGTCGAGCCGAACTCGAGTTTGAATTGTTTTTTTTAATAAATTTAATAATTAATAAATTAAATAAATAAAAAAAGAATTAATATTAAATTTATATAACTAACAAGTAGAACCTCTATTAAATTATAAAATTTTAAAAAATTTATAAATAATTAATATCTAACTAGTTAATATTTATCCAAAATAACAATATATTATATGCCTACATATATTATTAATACATACACTTAATATGATAACATATATCTATTTCATATATGGTTCCCACATACTAGTATATGAAATTATTAAATTTTATCGACTAATTATTATACAAATTATAAAATATATCTATAAAGTATATTCACTATATAGACATAAGTAATTAGAATACATATTATATATTTATATTATTAGCTAATACATATATACATGCATAGGTGTATGTATATATTTATCAATATATGAATGAGTTTTAATCGAGTCGATCTAACGAGTCGACTCAAGCATAAATGAGCGAGCCTAAACGAGCCTTAGTCGAGTCGATTTTTGTCGGGTATGTGTCATTTACAAATCGAGCGGGTATCTACTTTCACGAACGAGCTTTTTTTTTCACGAGTCGAGTTTGATTCGAGTTTAACCGAGCGAGTACCGAGCGGGCTATCGAACGGACTAGTTCATTTACAACCCTACCTAATTCCAAAATAATTATTCCTGTATTTAGGCTGGTAAGTAAAATAGTTTCAAATTATTTTATTATTGTTTATAAATAGTTAATTATTATTTATAATTTTTTACTACTATTTATTAATTTTTTATTACTATTCATAAACTATTTGAGATCATTTCAGTATCCAAATCTAAACTTAATATTTATTTAGCTACAATCATAAGTGTACAAGTGACAAGCCTTGAGTCTCTTCTTCGTTTTCTTTCAAGAAAATCGAGGTAGAGTTTGGGGTCGATAAATTGAGTTCACCTCAGGTATTGGCACAGTTAGTCAACCAAGATATAGAGATGAGAAGGAAATGATAGATGATTTGAAGGATAAGTGAAGCAGGCTGATGTTATTAGAAGAGGAAACAAGTATTTTGGAGATTGAAGGGGAATGTGTGATAGAAACACAAAAGAAGGATGATTGCAGTTTGGTGGGAAGAGTGTGCATGGGTCGTGTAATTGGAAAGAATGTGCTAGCTTTAACTATGGCGAAAATATGGAGGGTAAGTAAACTTGCGGAATTCAAAGATTGTGGTGCAAACTTATTTACTGTTACATTCACAAAACATGCAAATAAAATAAGGGTGATGGCATGAAGATTTTGGCTGTTTGATAATTGTTTAATTGTACTAAAGAAATTTGATGGTTTCACTCAGCCAACGAAAATGAATTTTGATTCAGAATAGTTTTGGTGCAAATTCATAACTTGTTGTCAGCTTACATGAATAAGAAATGTGGGAATCATATTGGAAAGTCAATTGGAAGAGTAATAGAAGTGGATCTCCCATATGATGGTCTAGGGTGGGGATAGTTTCTTAGAGTCAAGATTGATGTTCTGTTATATAAGGCGTTAGCAAGGGGAAGAACTCTTCGGGTTAATGGTGAAAATGTATGGATATTGATAAAATATGAGAAACTCCCAAGATTATGCTTTGCTTGTGGCCGCCTGGTCCATAATGCAGATGGGTGTTTATCTAAAACAGGTGCTTTAGAGAAGAATCCAGTGCAAGGGCAACAGTTCGGGACCTAGTTAAGAGCGGATCCTATGGCCATGAGGCATAGTCAAAGCAAACAAGCATGGTATGATCATCAAAGGCAAGTTAAAATTGCACTAGGGGGGAAAAGCACCAATGGAGAAGAGGAAAGGTGAGGGAAGGAGACGAAGAGCAAGTTGGAGCCTGAAAGTAATAGAGGGATAGGCGAAAATTTTAGAACCTTTTCAAATTCAAATCTTGGAAAGGATCAGTATGAGAATTTAAATTCAGTGGATAGGATGAGGTGGTTACTGAGGACATGGAGAAAAGTATGATGCAAATTATGTGAATATTAATTATTAAAATAGAAAGGAGGGGGAAGGTACGAAATTGGGCTTGGGCTTGATCACAGAAGAAGTCTATCAAGTCCAAGCAGATGTGAATGGGGTGAGATGTGGGCTAAACAAAGAAAACCAATTGATGTCAAGGATGAGTTAGAAGCAGTTTCAAATAATAAGTCTAAGCTAAAAGAAAAAGTTGCAGTTAAGGCAACAAGTAAATGGAAGGAGAGGGCTAGGTACAAAGGTATGAACTCTACAATTACCACTACAATAGAATGTACTAAAAGAGTGTTACGTGATGAAAAAGATGATACAGTATATAAGGAATGCAGGAAGCAACAAAAAGGGTGTATGTAGGGAAAAGTCATGAGGAAGAAAATGGATTGGCAGAGGCAGCCCTGCCAGGAGCCATGAAAACCTTAAGTTGGAACTGTCAGGGGCTTAAGAACCCTTGAGCAGTTCAAGATCTTCACCTGATGGTGAAGGAAAAGAAACCCGACTTAATTTTTTTTAATGGAAACTAAGTTAAATGCAAAGAAAGGAGATTGGTTAAAAAGGAAATTTTGATGGATGTTTTGTGGTAGACCCTATAAGGATGAGTGGTGGTTTAGTATTGTTGTGGAAATTAGAGGTAGGATTAACAATTCATTCCTATTCTAAAAACCATATCAATGCTAGCCTACATTGGGTTATGGGGAATGAGGAATGGCAATTTACAGGCTTTTATGGTCAGCCTAAAGTGAATAAAAGACAAGGCACATAGGAGTTGCTTGTTTCTTTGAAACCTGATGTGCATATGGGTTGGTTGGTTTGTGAGGATCTCAATGAAATATTATCACATGATGAAAAGGAGGGGGTAGGAATAGATTTGAGACACAAATGAATAGGTTCAGGCATACTCTAGAGCAGTGTGGACTGTTTGACTTGGGATATAAAGAATCGAGATTTACATGCAGTAATGGGCACAATGATTCTACTTATACAAAAGAAAGATTAGACAGGGGAATAGCAAATGAGAAATGGTTGGAATTGTTTAAGTGTGTGGTGGACATTCTTGTACCTAGAAGGTCAGACCATAGACCTTTGTTAATTATATGTTGTCAGGACTTCCATAAAAAAGAGAGACATTGAAGGTTTTTCAAGTATGAAATGGCTTGGAGTTCAAAGGAGGACTGTAAGAAACTAGTACAAAAAGAATGGTTGAAAGGAGAATCTATGAATGTCGCATTAGAAGATGTTTAGGGGTGTCTTCAAAGTTGTAGCTCAGTATTGTCAGTATGGAATAAGGGCAGGTTTTCTAATATGTGAAAAGAAATCATAGAAAAAACTAAGGCTCTAAAATTATTGCAAGATGAGGAAGGGCAACATAATATGGAGGAAATCAAGAAGCTGCAAGGAGAGTTGGGGAGATTACTTAAAATGGAGGATACAAGGTGGAGGCAAAGGGCAAAGGTGCACTGGTATAGGCATGGGGATAGGAACACTCGATTTTTTCATGCCTATACAACGCAAAGAAGGAAGAAGAATAGAATAAACCAGATAAGGGACTCAGAGAATATAATGAGAGTTGGTGAGTCAGAGGTAGCACAAGCATTTAAAACCCATTTTTTGGATATCTTTTCATCAACAAGTCCAAGTCAAGAGGAACTAGAAGATTGCTTTTAGCGTGTAAACAGAAGAGTAATAGACAACATGAATTTAGATCTGGAGACCCATTTTAATTCTACATAAGTTTATGAAGTGCTTAAACAAATGAACCCTTTTAAATCCCTAGGTCCTAATGGATTTGGAGTTGGGTTTTTTCAAGAGCATTGGGATACAACAAGGTCCAAGGTATGTATGGTTGTTTTAGGTTTTTTAAATGGGGAAATATGTCGTGTAATTTAAATCATACAAATATTGTTATGGTCCCTAAGAGTAATTCTCCAGTGCCAGTACATGATTATAGGCCAATTGCTTTATATATTGTTCTATATAAGCTTATAGCCAAGACTTTGGCTAATAGGCTTAAGAAAGTTTTATCTCATATTATATCTAGCTATCAAAGTGCATTTGTACTAAGGAGATCTATCATAGACAATGTAATGGTGACATTCGAATTGTTACTTCAATGAAGCAAAAAAAGAGGGGATCAGTTGGCAATTTGGCATTGAAGCTAGATATGTCGAAGGCCTATGATAGAATAAAATGAGAATTCTTGGAAAATATTATGAGAAGGATGGGGTTTGCTGAGAAATGGATTAAAACAATTATGAAGTGTGTGACATCTATCTCATACTCTGTAGTGGTCAATGGTAGACCTGGTGAGAGGTTTAGGCTAACAAGAGGACTGAGGCAAGGTGATCCATTGTCACCTTACCTCTTTATAGTGTGCAGACGAATTGAGCTCTTTGCTTAATAGAGCTGAACAAAGGGGTATGATGAGTGGAATGGCAGCTGTAAGAGGTGGATTAAAGCTTACTTACTTGTTGTTTGCAAATGACTATGTCATCTTTAGCAAAGCAAGTAAGGAAGATTGGAGAGCAATTCAGGAGGTACTGCAGGTTTATGAGAAGGCTTCTGGTCAAGTCCTCAATCAACAGAAAACCTCAATACTATTTAGTTCCAATACAGAAGAGTCTATCAAGGATGAAAGTCTTCAAGAAGCAGGCTCAATGCTGTGTGGAGACTATGGAAGATACCTAGGCTTACTAACAATGATTGGAAGATTAAAATATCAGGTTTTCCAGGGTATTAAAGAGAGGATATGGAAGAAGATACATAGTTGGGAATTTTTTTTTTATATCTACAGCAGGAAAAGTGGTAATGATAAAGGCAGTGTTGCAGTCCATTCCAACTTATACAATGAATGTATTTCTACTCCCAAAGAAGTTATGTAGAGAGATTGATGCATTATTCTCAATTTTTTGGTGGAATAACAAGAAAGAAGGAAGAGTGATTTGTTGGAAAAGGTGGGACAAGATGGGGGGAAACAAAATGAAAGGTGGAATGGGGTTTAGGGATATAGAATTGTTCAATAGAGCAATGTTAGCCAAGCAGTGTTAGAGATTGGCAACAAGATCCTAATTCTCTTGTTGCAAAAATATTCAAAGCAAAATATTATAAAGGGTCTTAGTTTATGGAAGCAAGGATTAGTTCAAATCTGTCTTATATGTGTAGAAGTTTGATGGTAGCTTGAGATTTAATAAAGGAAGGCATGGTATAGAGAGTTGGCAATGGTCCAACATTTCGATTTGGAATCAAAAGTGGTTACCTAAATCACTTTCTTTCAAAGTAAACTCCCTTGTGAAAATCCTAGAAGAAACCACAAAAGTTAAGGAGCTGATAGTTGAGGACTTGCACTGCTGGATGAAAAAATAGTTTTTGACATTTTTGAGAAAGATGAAGCTACTCAAATTTGCAGTATGCCTTTGAGTAGAAGGTAGATTGAAGATAAGGCTATATGTGGTTATACAAAGGATGAGAAGTTCACATCCCATATGCTACAGAGAATAAGAGACTATTCAACATGTGCTTGGACTTGTCCAACAACCTGTGATATTTGGGCAAAGAGGAAAAGTTCATTGCAGAAATGGAGATGTGAAGGAGGAGAGTTTGTTTAGTTCTGGGATAAGCTACAACAATGTTTTAATTAGGAAAAACTTGACGAAATATATGTTATTTTAGTAGGTATATGGAGAAATAGGAATAAAGCAGTGCTTGAGGATAAGTTCAACAACCCCAACAAGGTTGTGCAGAATGCTTTACTCAATCTTAAAGCTTTTCAGGAAGCTGATGAAGACAAAGGTGAGCATCAAATTCAAAGGAGCAGTAGAAGGAGAGAAGTTAAATGGGTGCCACCTACAGGAGAAATTACAAAAATAAACTTTGATGCAACTATAAATAAAGTAGAGCAAAAAATGGAAATTGGTTTGGTAGCTAGAAGTTTTAGAGGGGAGATGACTTTACGTGTTGCCAAGAAGTTTGATGGAACTGTTGAATTAACTGAAGCATGTGCATTATGGAGGGCAATGGAAATCTGCAGTGAATTGCACATTTAGAAAGCTTAGTTCAAAGGGGATGCTCTCAAAGTTATAAATAATATCTGCAAGAAGGTAGCAACAAGTTCATGGTTGGGGCACCAAGTGGAAGAGATCAAGTTTATATTTCATCAAAGGCTTGAGTGGAAAGTCAAGTTTGTTTATAGAGAAGGCAATAGTGTAGCACATGAATTGGCAAGAAGGGCATTGCACATGACTGGTGATGTGTTTTGGATGGAAGAGGGACCAAATGAACTTATGTCTTTGATAGATAAGGAAAAGATATGTATTTCTTAATTTAATGAATGAAATGAAGTTATTTTGTTGATTCAAATAAAAAAAAATGTTTATTTAGAGGAATATTGATGTTAAACTCATTTTTCATGTCAGAACAAATTATATGATGATACTTTTAAAACCATGCAGTCAATATTTTAAAAAAACAAAAATACTAAAAATTAACAAACAGGCAATTACTTTAAAATAAATAAGTAAAATTAAACAAATAGGCTCATCACCCAAACCCCATTGAGTAATGGTTGGGCCTAAAGGAGAAAGAATGATAAACTAAACTCACCACTCAATGCAAAAAGGGTCGTCCAATCGCTCCTCAAGGTTGAAGCCCAGCGACTCCAATGGGCCAGGCAACCCAATTACATCACTTAAGAATCAATTATAATATTGTTGTAACTAACGATTTATTAAATAAATGAAACTGGTCAAACTTGAGTTTAACCAAATCGATCCCTAGCTATTTAGGTCCGATTTAAATAGTAAAAATATTTTATCTCATCTTATTTAATCTTTTAATTTCATCATTATAACTTTTTTAAATTTTTACATAAAATATAATAAATAATTTAATTTTTTCAAATCCCGAAATAGTAATAATATTAAAAAATAATATTCTAATAATATTTTATTCAACTTACAACTTTCATATAAAATTATCTCGTCTCATCTCACTATCAAAATCTCACCTTATTGAACAGTTTTATTTATTTACAACCCTAGAGATCAATAGTATCTCATTCTCTTACACCAAGTATATATAGGGTGTAATATCATTGGAATCACTTTAAAATGATTAAATTCTTTGTCTATCTTCTTTTACTTTCTTTTTTCTTTTTCATTATTTTCCCTGTTTTTGAGTGAACCATAAATTATGTTTCAAAACTACAAAAAAAAAAAAAAGGAAGAAAATGAGAGATCAATTTAAGAGAAGGAAGAAGAAGATCATCATGAAAAATCTAGCTGGTCTAGTGATTCCAAGGACCAAGACGTGTGAGCGAGCGTGTACGTTCCATGCAATATTTCTTAATTTGAAACTTCGAAATGCAGTTGTTTGAGCAAATGAATTATATAAATAATATCAGAACCTTTGAAGAAGTCCTAGACTGATCAACCAATTAATTCAGTAGATATATAATTAATTAAATCATGGGATGATGCATGGCCATGCAATTATATATATGCATGCATGCATATATATAATTAATGAATGATATTAATTAAGAAGTAGTGAGGGGTGGCATGGATGCATGCATAATGCATAAGTACTTGAACAATACTTCACACCAAATTCTTACATTAATATTAATAACTATGCGCGCGGCCTATACGTACGAAGCTAATTCCCTATTCTCTCCCAAACTAGTGCGTACCATATATGCATTATCGTTGCCCGGTTGCAGACCTACTACGTTAATCATATATATTCTATATATATTTGTTGAGTATCTTAAAAATGATCTAGACTTAGTCTAATATATATATATATATATATATACCATTACGTACGTATACGGGTAACCCCACGCATCAAACTGGTAATTGGAGAGAAGTGTTGGATCGATTAATGATTCCTTTAATGACACTTTAATCAAACTCATGTCTATGTAGTATCCATGTACGTACGTATAGGAACTCACATGCACATGATCTCATGATATATATACACACACACACACACATATATATATATATTTATATGTGTGTGTGACAAATTATTAAGACTGTACATACCATTAATAAGTTAGCTAGCTTATTAATTTGTCAGGTTGTCAGGTTATTTTTTTTTCTAAAAAGTTTTTTTTTTTAACAATATTATCATTATCTACTTATTTTCGAATTATTAACTCTTGACATCAAATATCTTTTCCAATCTTATATATAATTGTGTGTTCCATGCTATCGATCGAGTATGTCTTTTGATCCAATTTTATATTGATATATAATTTTTCTTGTCTATCGGGACTTGCATGGTGGTTGTCCTAATTTATGATCATTAGGATCTTTATTTTTTAAGTTATTTAGATCAACAACTTCAAGTTATATAGAATTCTTATAATTTAGCCACATGATTTTTGTTTGGGGTCAAATCAATAGCTCTGATCTTGTCACGTCGAGATTTAATACCACAAGAAGAATATTTATAATTAATAGTATATATATATCCTATAAAGTTTTGTAAAAGTTTTTATTTAAACTCTATATCTCATACACCCATTTTAATAGAATTTGAAATAGTTCAAAACTTATCAAATAAAAGATGAGTGATAATGAGATAAAAAAAAACTCTTAAGAGATAAAATTAAAACTCTGTATATCTAATTATAGTCAGATACAAACTCTGAGATTTCTTGATGGTCAGAAATCTATAAATAGCACTGAGTGGTTAAAAGGTTCTCACCTACAATATCAAAGTGCCTTTTGCCATCATGAGACACTTGTGAGGCAAAGTTGTTAGGGTGATCCTTCCCTCATAGCCAGATCTAATTCTTCATCTAACTGATGGAGAAATGTACGTATTTATTTATCACTGTATATTATTGTAGATCATATAAAATCGAAGATCCGTTTATTAATGTTCATGTTAAAATATTTAACATGTGGTATTAGAGCCAGGTTATAGATTTTTTATGATCTCGATATAATATTGCACACGCCGTATATCACTTTGACATTTCCTTTCGGTCGTGAAAGATAAAAATATATACTGCTTTGTACCAATATTATGCATCAATGCCACACATGCATAAAATTATATTTTTGATTCTGCATATAATATTATCGCATTGATTTTCATGATATGTATATGAAATATATATATGTGAAATTGCAAATGTGAATTTCTATATATTTATGCACATGAAATTACTCCCAATTTTACAAATTCTAAACTGTTTTTGATATGAAACCGAATGGATGTTGTTTTCCTCGGGTTTGTTTATTCAAAAATAAAAAAAGAGGGGGGCGGGGGGCGGAGGTTGGTGCGGCGAGGAGGCTGAGAAACTCTTCGCCGGTGTCTTTGTAACGGCGGCAGAGGGCTCCAAAGCCCATTGCCAAGGAGGTTCCATGTTTAATAAATAAAAAATAAAAAAAAAGTAAAAGGTTGAATGGATGTTGTTTTCCCTGGCAACGTCCCACAAAACCTTTTTTTTCTTTTGGTAAACTGCTGCTGCAGTGGTGCGGCGCTGGTTTTTTCCTAAGGAAGAAGAAAAGAAACTCTGATAAGGTGCGGCGCTTTTGAGGAAGTGAAAGAAAAACTTAGCATCTTAGGGTTTTTCTTCTAATTGAAGGTTTTTGGGCTGGACCGTGGGCTTCAGCCCAATTCATTGAATTAAATAGATTTAGTTAATTCTGATGTTTTAAATATTTGGGCTGTGGACCAACGGGGCTTGTCCCAGTCCAAGAAAAGAAAAGCAAACGGGTCTATGGGCCACTGATGTGGCCTAGCCCAATAAAAGAACAAAAAAAAAAAAACCAGGCTTTTACAATACATCCGGCCCAAGTCAACTGATCCAGTTGACTTGGGTCTCGGTCCGGTTTGTTGAACTGGTCCGGGTCAGACCCGAACCGGTCAGATTAAAATATATATATATATATATATATTTATTATTTTAATATTATTATTTTTAATTAAAAAAAATTATTATTTTATATACATGTATGGAAATGTTATTATTGCTAAATTTATATGCATGTTATTATTGTTAAATACATGTATTAAATTTTATTAAATGTTATATGCATATTATTATTGTTAAATACATGTATTAAATTTTATTAAATGTCATGTGCATGTTATTATTACATACATAAATCTTATATGTATGTATGAATTGGCTCTTATTATCATGCTATAAATAATTGTTTATCTAATATGGACAAGTGATTTACATCAAAATTAAAGAAAAACTTGGTTGCCCAAAGGTACAAGATTTTCTTAAATTTTGGTGAACAATCATTAAATTCCATAGTAAGGTGGATATGATAGAATGGACAATTTTGTTTGTCAAGGTCTACTTCCAAAGGAGAATCTTAATGACACTACTAGTTCATTTATCAAATTCAGGTTGGAGTGAACATTTTGTGTATCAAGATCTACTCCCAAAAGAGTTGATGACACTACTAGTTTATCCATCAAAGAAAAGTTGGAGGGAACAATTTGTATATCAAAGTTTACTCCCAAAGGAGAATTCTGATGATACACTTAGTTCATCCACAGAATTTAATATTGGTGAGAATATTTTGTGTATTAATATCTACTCCCAAAGGAGGGTCTTGATGATACTATTAGTTCATCCATAATTATTTAAATTCTAATTATTGTTTATAAGTGTCTAACTCAAAGCATTATGTGACAAATATTTTCTTACAGTAAATGTACCGACATCATTACATTCACAAATTTTATCAGTTCCTGTTTTGAATGGCTCTAATTTTTCTGAGTGGGTTGAGCGAGTCAGATTCACCTTAGGGGTCCTAGACCTGGACTTATCCCTTACAAGTCCAAAACCACCACCCCTCACTGAAAAAAGTAACAAGGATGAGAAAGAGTCATTTAAACAGTGAGAGAGATCAAACAGGCTAAGTCTAATGTTTATGAAAATGACCATATCTGAAAATATTAAAAATTCACTCCCTAGTGTTGAGGATACCCAAAATTTTTTGAAAAATGCTGAGAAGAGATTTAAGTCTGCAAATAAGTCTTTAGCAGGAATACTGATGGCTAGACTTACCACCATGAAATATGATGGAGCCAAAGGAATGCAAGAGCATATCCTTGAAATGACAAATATTGCTGCCAGATTACAAAGCCTGGGAATGAAAGTAGATGAGTTCTTTATTGTTCAGTTTGTTCTAAACTCATTGCCACCTCAGTATGTTTCATTCCAGATGCATTATAATTCTATTAAGGATAAATGGAATGTGAATGAGCTGGCAAGTATGGTAGCTCAAGAGGAAGTAAGACTGAAACAACAAGGGCATTACTCTACTAATTTTGTGACCAAAGAAGCTGGAAATAAAAAGCACAATTATGGTGAAAAGAAACGAATTGGACCACCAAGAGGAAAGGAGTCTGGAAAAGTTAATCGGGTTCAACATAGTAGTACCAAATGCTACTGGTGTGGGAAAAATGGATACATGAAATCTGAGTGTCAGAAACGTAAGGCTTGGTTTAAAAAGAAGGGTAAGCCTCTTGCCTTTGTATGTTTTGAATCAAACCTTATAAATGTTCCTACTAATTTTTGGTGACTAGATTCAGGTGCAATGCTCATGTTTCTATAACCATGCATGGATACCTTACAAGCCAAACACCAAGCCCCAGTGAGCGATTCATTTTATGGGAAATGAGAATAAGGCTGAAGTTTTGGCCATAGGGACTTTTCGTTTAATTTTGAGTACTGGTCATTGTTTAGACCTTCATAACATAGTTTTTGTGCCTTCTGTGAGGCGTAATTTAATTTCTCTTTCTAGACTGGACACTGCTGATTATTCCTTTTCATTTCATAATGGTAGTTTCAATTTGTTCAGAAATTCTTTATCTATTGGTTTTGGTTTCTTTCCGATGGTCTTTATCGACTTTGTCTCGATAATATATTTGTTCATAATACCTATACCTATAACCATGAAATGTGTATTGGAACTAAAAGAAACATGATGAATGAACATTCTTATGACTTGTGATATAAGAGATTGGGGCACATCTCCAAAGAAAGGTTAGAGAGATTAGTAAAAGAAGAAATACTTCCGCATTTAGATTTTACTAATCTTGAAGTATGTGTGGATTGCATTAAAGGAAAGCAAACCAAACATACTAAAAAATGTGCCACAAGAAGTAAAGAGTTTCTTGAAATAATTCACACAGATATATGTGAACCATTCTCCACTGAATGTTTCGGTGGAGAAAAGTATTTTATCTATAAATTTTTAACGGTTTGGATATATCAATCTGCTATATGAGAAATCTCAAGCTATTTTAGTACTTTAGGTATTTCTCATGGAGGTGTAAAGGCAGTTAGATAGAAAGGTGAAAATCATCACGTCGGATCGAGGTGGAGAATACTATGGAAAGTATGACGAATTGGGTTGTAACCCTGGCCTATTCGCCAAACTTCTTGAACATCGTGGCATTGTTGCACAGTACACGATGCCAAGGACGCCATAGCAGAACAGTGTTGCTGAAATGTGTAATCGGACTTTATTGGATATGGTCATAAGTATGGTAAGCAATTCTACCTTACCCAAGTCATTGTGGGGTGAAGCCATTAAGACAGCTAGCAACTTATATTTTAAATCGGGTTCCTACTAAGTCAGTTCCAAAAACTCTTTTTGAGCTATGGACTAGTAGGATACCAAGTTTAAGACACATGCATGTTTGGGGTTGCCAAAAGCGAGACTTTACAACCCACATGAAAAGAAATTGGATCCTAGAACAGTAAGTGGGTACTTTATTGGCTGCCCAAAGAGATCCAAATGGTATAGGTTTTATTGTCCTAATCACAGTCCGAGAATAGAGGAAACAGAGAATGCCAAATTCATTGAACTTGGCGAAATAAGTGGAAAAATGGAACCTAGAGATGTGATCATTGAGGAAGTACGAGTAGATGTCCCTATACCTACATCCTCAGAAAAGATAATGGTTCCTCTAATTGATCATCACAATGATACATTGGAACAAGAAAATGATCACCCATCTCAGAATGATAATACCACTGATGAACCAAGTTTGGAGTTACCAGAACAGATAGTCTTACGCAGATCTCAGAGAGATCGGAGACCTGCTATTTTAGTAGACTATGTGATATATCTCCAAGAATCTAAATTTGACATTGGGACAAGTGAAGATCCACTAACGTTTTCACAAGCTATAGAGAGATGTGATTCTAGTAAATGGATCGATGCCATGAAAGAAGAGTTGAAATCTATGGATCAAAATCAAGTTTGGGATCTCGTTGAGTTGTCTGAAGGTGTAAAAGAGTCGGGTGTAAATGGATCTTTAAGACCAAACGCGACTCTAAAGGCAACGTCGAATGACATAAGGCCAGACTTGTTGCTAAGGGTTTCACTAAGAAAGAATTCATTGATTACAAAGAGACATTTTCTCCAGTATCTAAAAAGGACTCTTTCAGAATCATTATGGCATTGATGGCTCATTTTGATTTAGAATTACACCAGATGGATGTGAAAACAGTTTTTCTAAATGGAAGTTTGGATGAAGTGGTCTACATGGAGTAGTCAGAGGGCTACTCAGAAAATGGCAAAGATCACCTAGTATGTAGGCTTAAGAAATCAATATACGGGCTTAAATAAGCTTCCCGATAATAGTACTTAAAGTTCAATGATACCATTATTGCCTTTGGATTTAAAGAGAACATCGTTGATTGATGTATATACCTAAAGGTCAGTGGGAGTAAGTTTATATTTTTGATCCTGTATGTTGTTGATATCTTGTTGGCTAGTAGTGATCTTGGCTTACTTTATAAAACCAAGGGTTTTCTATCTAAGAACTTTGAAATGAAAGATATGGGTGAGGCGTCCTTTGTAATCGGAATTGAAATCCTCCGGGATCGAAAACAAGGGCTGTGGGGATTGTCTCAAAAAAGTTATATAGAAAGAGTTCTTGAGAGATTTGGCATGAAAAGTTGCTCATCACTTGATACTCCGATATCAAAATGTGATAAGTTTAGCCTATCACAATGTCCTAAAACTGAGTGGGAGCGTAAAGAGATGGCAAAAATCTCCTATGGTTCAGTTGTGGGGAGCTTGATATATGCATAGATTTGCACGAGACTAGACATTAGTTTTGTAGTGGCATGCTTGGGCGTTACCAGAGTAACCCAGGAATGTTTTATTGGAAAGCAGCAAAGAGGGTATTATGATATCTGTAAGGAACCAAGGATTACCAGCTTACCTTTAGGAGAACTGACAACTTAGAGGTAACTGGATACTCAGACTTTGATTTTTCCGGTTGTTCTAATAGTAGGAAATCTACTTCTAGATATGTTTTCCTACTAGCCGGTGGAGCGATCTGATGGAAAAGTATGAAGCAAACTATCACTGCTTCATCAATAATGGAGGTTGAGTTTGTGGCGTGCTTTGAGGCCACAGTGCATGGTTTATGGCTGAGGAACTTTATCTCAGTGCTTGGAGTTGTCGACTCAATAGACAGGCCGCTGAGAATTTATTGTGATAATTCATCTGCAGTTTTTTTCTCCAAAAATGATAGGTATTCTAAAGGTACTAAACACATAGAGCTCAAATACCTAAGTGTCAAGGAGGAAGTACAGAACCAAACAGTGTCCATAGAATATATTAGTACTACGCTTATGATAGCAGACCTATTAACGAAGGGTCTACTAGCAAAGCAGTTTAAAGAGCATGTTGACAGAATGGGTTTTATGATGTAAACATGTTATTGAGCTCCTAGATGTTTTATTTTATTTTAGACACTTAATGATATCTATTATGGTTGTTTTGTTTTTGTTTTCTTGTCTTTCCATTTCTTTGTACATTGAATGGTTTGGAAGAATGATGACAAGATAATATCTGCATCAGACATGAATTGGAACCCAAGGCATCACGGTATTAGCCTTAATTATCTCAATTAAAAATCATGTTAAAATTGGTTGCTGGTGTTGTGGTACATGAAAGGAAATTTGTTAATTATATAATAGATGACTGCCATGACTCGCATCAGTAGTTGATTTGACATTGATATTACAGAACTCATGTAATGTACTTTGAGTTATGAAAGTTTCAGGAAATGAATTTGTGCAGTATGGTTAATTTCCTGTAATAAACCCATGAACAGAAAATATTATTTTATGGGCGTATGGGCCAAGTGGAAGAATGTAAGAGTTTTTATTTAAATTCTATGTACCACACACCTATCTTAATAGAGTTTGAAATAGTTTAAAACTTATCAGATAAAAGATGAGTGATAACGGGATAAGAAAAACTCTTAAGAGATAAAATTAAAACTCTGTATATCTAATTATAGTCAGATACAAACTCTGAGATTTCTTGATGGTCAGAAATCTATAAATAGCACTGAGGAGTTAAAGGGTTCTCACCTACAATATCAAAGTGTCTTTTACCATCGTAAGACACTTGTGAGGCAAAGTTATTAGGGTGATTATTCCCTCATAGCCAGATCTAATTCTTTATTTAATTGATAGAGAAATGTACGTATTTATTTATCACTGTATATTATTGTAGATCATATAAAATCGAAGATCCGTTTATTAACGTTCATGTTAAAATATTTAACAGTACGATAATACGACAAGTCATACTTATAAATAATAATAATAATGACTAAATTTTAAAAATTCGACCATGGACATCATACATATTTCTATCTAGAAACTCCAATTAAATTCCCATAGTTGTCACTCTATTTTCAAAGCATACATCCAAACACACATGCATACATATATATATTTATATCAATTCATGCCGAACGTGGCACATCCCATACATTCACAGAGTCGAGGACCACCATTATGCATGCAGTAGGTGATCACTTCCTCCATCCCCATCAATTTAATGCTGCTCAAATCTATCCATAACAACGTAACCATGCGGCTAGTCTATTTCTTTTAAGCCATGCATTTGCTAGATTCTTTTCGGATCTACTTCAGATGGCCCTTAATTTGGACCATGCAATGCATGACACGTCTTTATGATCAATATTGTGTAAATTAAGTCGTGGAAGATGCATATAATATATTGTGCTCGGGCAACATGTCACAAATTCATATTAATTTGAACATTACGTACCTATAATTCATTTTTTTTATCATGTTACTTCACGTAATTACTTTTAATTAATCTATATATCTTAATGGAGATCATATCTTAGCAAGAGCATAAATCATACTTATATTTCAAATCGGGGTTAGATATTGATAGTTTGAGAGTTTAATTTTCTGTTGTCCTCCTTTTTCTAAAGCTTTCTTATTCTATTTAATTCGGAGAATCGTTCTTTCATTAATTTCGGGACTCTAGCAGAAATTGTGGTCTCCATCTTTTTGAACTTTAATTTACTTTACGATGGAGCACAAGAGAATAGTGAACAAGCTTAAAGGTAGGAAGGCATGTACATGCACAGCTAGCTAGGGACTAAAATTTCTCTCAACAAAAAAATAAACATGCAGGGAAATGGTCAAAATGGTTGCGACCGGACAGAGTACATCAAACGTTGTGCGCGCGACTTCATCATGTAGTCCATAATCAACTTGCATGTATTATATATATATATATATATATATGTATGTATGTATATGTATATTCACTACTCAGTACCGTGACAGCTTACTTGTCATGTGGTAGTCTTATATATAATATAATCCAAAATATACTAAGCTAAAGCTCAAGGCCGGTCTTCATCTCCCATCTTCATTTCCTTTCCCAACTCAGAAATTCCATCAATCTGACGAAATGTTCAGTGGTAGCCCTGAGCTTTCCCAAAAGTCCCTTCAAATGAGGCAAGATGATAAGTTGATCTTCTCTAAGGCTTTATCCAGAGAAAGCTCCGTGGCTAACCCTTCTCTCAGGGTGTATTATGGAGGAGCTTCTGGTGCTGTTCCCTTCACGTGGGAGTCTCGCCCTGGTACCCCTAAACATCATACACTTTCCGACACTGCGCTTGTACCCCCTCTCACTCCCCCTCCTTCCTATTATTGCAATTCCAATAATAACAAGCCCGTTAAGAAGAACAACTCAAGATCCAATCTCTTTTACGCTTTATTCCCAAAAATACGTCTTAGAAAAACCAATGCGTCTCCGTCGCGCACTTCAGCATCATTCTCATCACCGGATTCATCATTGTTTTCTCCAATTACTACTACAAAGCTCAAGGGAAGGAAGCGATTTTTAAGCGAAAGCTCGTCCTTCGATTCCAGGGAAGATCATGATGACGGGACCATTCGTTCACCAACTTCAACATTGTGTTTTGGCATCGGTAGGGTACTGGCCAGCTGTGGCGGTACTGGGCCTCGCGGCTGCTACCGGTTGTGATATTTTGAAAGAAAAAAGGCCTTGTTGTTAAAGGTAAGAAATGGATACGTAGGCGCGCTGCCTACATACTTGTCTTGGTTATCTTGCCTCATTTGTTCCATTGTAGTAACCAGTTATCTATAAACTGCCTAAACTTTCTGAAATTTATGGTGGTTATAAACCTTGTTTATTATCATATCTATCTGAAATAAAAAAAGTTGGGTCCCAATTAAAATGTATCTAAACCATGTAATTTATCAACAAAGCTCGTCCTTGATCTTGTTCTTACTCTTCTTGAAATCAATGATCATAATGTGGCTAAATTTGGTATATATACGTTCAAACAAGTGGAAAGATTCACCTTGATCTATGATATAGATCAGTAGCATTATATATATATATATACGGCCGTAATAGTACTATAGGAGTATTTGTAATTTGTATTTTCCTGATTTTAAGTTGTCGGTGTTTAGAATGAGGGTATGCAATCCATGATTTTCTCCTTCATATGATCATGTGGCCGGTGTCCCTTGCAAATGAACTGCTCACTGTTCATTACCGTGAAAGAGGCTGTCCCTTCCATGATTTTCTCTTGCTTATTATCAGTCCATCAAATAAAAAATTGCATGCAAATGAACTGGATCACTGTTCATTACCGTGAACGAAATTGCATCTGATATTTCAACATCATCGATCCGAGGCTAGTAAAATTTGCTCTTGTCAAGCTGGCCGGACAGTAATAGCATGTGGTGCAAGAGCTTTTGTCTTTTTGAAAATAATTAAGACAGTAGATTATGAGGCCAATTAAAGAAACTAAAAAAAGGGAGGGGGTAGGAGTAGACCTCAATAAACACCCCCCATCTAGTTGTGTGTACCTTCATGCTTTACCAAAGAACAGCTTTAGGACGTTTAATTGGTTGGATGAGTTTCTTGGAAAACATGGCAGTTGGACGTGTCTATTCGTCCTTTTTTGTCCCTGGTTATTAATTGCAAAGAGGAAAGACGGGTAGAGGTTTCCATCAACACATTTAATTCTGCCTCTTTATATTGTTGTGAATCTTTTGCTTCTGTTTTGTCTTCGTCCCGTATTGAAAGTTTTCTCTCTTTTACTGAGGTTTCCATCAACACATTTATCACTCGAATACAATTGGTTCAATTCAAGCACCCTGCAGATTTTCATGGACGTAACATAATTGAACAACATGGATATGTTGTAAGTGTTTTTATTTAAATTTTATGTTCCACATATCCATTTTAATAAAATTTGAAATAGTTTAAACTTATCAGATAAAAGATGAGTGATAACAGGATAAGAAAAACTCCTAAAAGATAAGATTAAAACTCTATATCTCTAATTATAGTCATATACAAATTCTGAAATTTTTTGATGATAAAAAATCTATAAATAGTACTGAGAGGTTAAAAGGTTCTCACCTTCAACATTAGAGTGTCTTTTACCATGGTGAGACACTTGTGAGGCAAAATTACTAAGGTGATCCTTCCCTCATAGTCAGATCTATTTTTTCATCGAACTGATGGAGAAATGTACGTATTTATTCCTCACTGTTTATTATTATAAATCATATAAAATAGAAGATCTATTTATTAATGTTCATGTTAAAATATCTAACATATGTAACCCAAATTCATCTTCCCATTTATTCCATTTTTGAATTTTGAAAAACAAAATTCAAAGCTGATCAAATTCAAAATCTGTTCATGGCACATGATGCTGCGGTGTTATAAGTTTCCACTTTCACATTTGTCCTCGATTTTGTTTCTATATGCAGTTTTTAAGGAACTATTTCCTTGGTACTTTGATGGAAGAAAAGTCAATGACGACACAATATATATATATAGAGTATGGTCCATAGTTGGCCGTTTCGTGTCCCCCTGAGACGTGCCAAGAAGAAAGGAAATGGTAACAAGAAACATGTACCAAAGGGTTTTTTTCTTCGTATTTTAATCAAGCAAGAGGAGGCCGGAGAATCTCAAGCAAAGTAAAACAAAGATAGAAAGGGATGTAAATGTTGATGATGGCTTCCCTGCAGTGCTAGCAACTTGCATGAGTGTCCTGGCCAGTTGTTCCATGTGTGCGTATGGCCATCATTTGTATGGTAGTATTTTGGACACAAATAACGATATCTGACACTATATAATACTTATATATGTCTTCAGCCAAGATATTCAACAGATTCAACAAAATTCTGGAGAGAAACAGCAAATTAGTAACCTGAACCGAAGTTTCTGGCTAAATAATTTTTCTGGCCACATGATAGCTAGAAGTTCTACCAAGATTTGGAGTTCAACCTCTGACACGACTTACATATCAAGGCTGCCACAACTGCTTTTGGAGAAAGAACTTTTCTTAAATACATATACTTGTATCATATCATACGTGGGGACTCAAACAATCCAAGATGGTTGCACGGATCTATACAATCCGTGGATCTATGATCCACACAATGAATGTTCTAAAATCTGAATGCAAATGTGATAAGATCTGGGGTCATTGAGAGTTAAGATGTTATAACTTGGGGACAACGGTACCTTAACCTAAAAATTTAAGTCACTGGATTTGAAGCTCATACTTTTGTACGTACCAACTACTCAAATCTGGTCATTACTATCCAAAGAATGGCTTAACCACCTCATAATAGACCAGTACTTCTCTTATACGTAAATATTCCATGTTCCACCAATCTGAAGCAAGCAATTTCATATATTTCTCTGTAACCCTAGACAATAAATGTGTAATTGTTTTGCTACAGCCGCTATGATGCAATTTCATGGGGCTTTCCTCTTTTATACCTGAATATTTGTAGTAAGCAACATTGCATAGACTGTATATAAATGAGATACTAGAGACTGACGCTACTGATAGTTCCTGCTTCTCGTTCATATCTCGTAACTTCGTGTATTGCATTTGCCAAGTAATTCACATTACTTGTGTTTACACCCGCCATGCTGCCAATGGAAATGTAAAATTACAAGTGACTAAATACAACAGTACCATAACCAAAAAGGAATATGTACACAGGTAAAAATCTTAATAAAAATAAATTTCCTCACTAAACTAAAAGAAAGATACCTCATACGTCCATCTGGAGTAATGTATACGTGGAATTCCCTTACTAGACGATCAATCTCATCAGGTGTTAATCCAGAGAAGCAAAACATCCCAACCTGCAGCAAAATATATTAGAGGGTTTACAAGTGGTGCTCAGCTGGTCATATATTTTGCTCATGACATCATACTAGTCAAACTGCTGTGATTAAAGAAAAAAGAAAACCAAATAATGGCCCCTAATATGCGCATGCGTGTTCCTTGGACACCCCC